>WNGS01165523.1:26655716-26683211 GCA_020271785.1 Procambarus virginalis | reverse complement strand
GATCGCCTGACCTCCACCAACCAGCTTCCGGGTACCTGAGGTGATGCTGTGATGATCTCCTGGCTACAGCATCTCCCTCTGCCTCCAGTTCTGTCTGATGATGCTCTTGTTTAGTCTTGTTATTCTTGCGGTTATTCCTGTCATTGGTGTTGAAGTTGTTGTTCTATGCGCTGTTGGTGTTGTAATTGCTGGTGATTTTAGTGTTAATTGCTTCTGCAATTGCTGCTGCTGGTGGTGGTTTTATTGCAGTTGTTGCTACTTCTGTTGCTGATGCTGGTGCTGCTAATCATGCAACCACTGCTGTTACTACGCCTACTGCTGCTGTTATAACAGTTATCAAAACAGCAGCCGTTACTACTGGTTGTTCTCGTGCTGTTCCGGCTACATCTACGATTACTATTACTACCGCGTCTGCTGCTGCAGGTGCTGCTGCTGCAAGCTGCACCAAGTCTAGCAGCTTCAGTTAAAAAGACGCTGCTGTCAGCATGGAAAGGCACAGCAATGCATGTTAAACAGTAGGAGAACTACACTATGCCAATGGCTTTCTCCTCTTTAGGGACAATGCTGGCTGCTGCAGCTCTTCCTAGATGTCTTAACATTGTATATGTAACTAGAATATACATATATATATATATATATATATATATATATATATATATATATATATATATATATATATATATATATATATCAGACAAAGGTCTCCTCACACAAACTTCAGAGTTTCTATGAATCTCCACCAGAGTTTCCTCTGTCTTCATCCCTTTATCCAGCCCAGGCATGTGTACATTATACATGTGTGTGTGTGTGTGTGTGTGTGTGAGTGTGTGAGTGTGTGAGTGTGTGTGTGTGTGTGTACTCACCTAGTTGTACTCACCTAGTTGTGCTTGCGGGGGTTGAGCTCTGGCTCTTTGGTCCCGCCTCTCAACCGTCAATCAACAGGTGTACAGTTTCCTGAGCCTAATGGGCTCTATCATATCTACATTTGAAACTGTGTATGGAGTCAGCCTCCACCACATCGCTTCCTAATGCATTCCATTTGTCAACCACTCTGACACTAAAAAAGTTCTTTCTAATATCTCTGTGGCTCATTTGGGCACTCAGCTTCCACCTGTGTCCCCTAGTGCGTGTGCCCCTTGTGTTAAACAGCCTGTCTTTATCAACCCTGTCGATTCCCCTGAGAATCTTGAATGTGGTGATCATGTCCCCCCTAACTCTTCTGTCTTCCAGAAGTGTGTGTGTGTGTGTGTGTGTGTGTGTGTGTGTGTGTGTGTGTATGTGTGTGAGTGTGAGTGTGTGAGCTTAAGGTCTTCAAGGCAGCTTGAATGTTAAGTACTTTTATTCAGAGGAACTTCTGCTTCTTGAGAAATTTAACGAATCTTTCGTATCATTTTTGCCCCATCACAAAGATTAAATAAATTAAATGATCAATTCCAAACTCATCAAGTCTAACTGAGGGAGCAAAAAAAAAAAATAAAACAAAAAAACCCAAAGAACTCGAGTTGAAACGAGGCATAAAAGCGAAATTAAACCAAATATAAAAGACGTTTACAACAAAACCCAGCGCCACGCGGGACAAGTTTAGCACAAACAAAAGTTAATAAAAGGCCTTGAGAGTAAAATACAGCGGCGCGGCGTTCTTGGGGTAGAATGCCGCTGTACATTTCCCTGGGGAGGCTGGGGGCGCAGCTGCTCTAAAAGGCTGGTGTTTGCCAGGCGACAACGTCTCCTTCGTCAGCCTGCAGACTAATGAGCTCCTGGCCACTTCCTCTCTCAATTATTTGTAATCATAGAGGAGATGGAGGAGTCTGCCTGGCACAGAGACATCTCCCAGGGCGATGTCCAGGTCAGCGGTAGCGAGGGTGGTAATATGTCAAGTCTTTGTCAGCACCGGATAATGTGAGGTATGTCTCATGTGATAAGTCTCATGTGATAAGTCTCATGTGATATGTCTCATGTGATATGTCTCATGTGATATGTCTCATGTGATATGTCTCATGTGATAAGTCTCATGTGATATGTCTCGTGTGATAAATCTCATGTGATAAGTCTCATGTGATATGTCTCGTGTGATAAATCTCATGTGATAAGTCTCATGTGATATGTCTCATGTGATGAGTCTCATGTGATATGTCTCATGTGATATGTCTCATGTGATAAGTCTCATGTGATATGTCTCATGTGATATGTCTCATGTGATGAGTCTCATGTGATATGTCTCATGTGAGTTGTCTCATGTGATATGTCTCATGTGATATGTCTCATGTGATATGACTCATGTGATATGTCTCATGTGATATGTCTCATGTGATATGACTCATGTGATATGACTCATGTGATATGTCTCATGTGATATGTCTCATGTGATATGTCTCATGTGATATGTCTCACGTGTTATGTCTCATGAGAGATGGTGGGTTCTCATTGTGTGGGAGCTCAGATGAGGTGAGAGAAGAAAGAGGGGGGGGGAGGGTGTTGTCTGCAAGTATATGGAAGCTCTAGAAAGTTGCAGATAGGTTGAATAGCCTTAAATTTAAGGGACATGCGCTTAAATTTTAGCCCGTCACATTTAGATGTAAAAGTAAACAATTTTGTCAAAATTCAGCGTTGTTTTCTTTGACAAAGAGAAGTGTAATCACAAGAGCAACAAAATTCTGAATTTATATGTTAATTTTTTGGCTTCCCAACCACTTGGGCTGGACGGTAGAGCGACGGTCTCGCTTCATGCATTGGTGTTCAATCCCCGACCATCCACAAGTGTTTGGGCACCATTCCTTTCCCTCGTCCAGTCCCAAATCCTTATCCTGACCCCTTCCCAGTGTTATTTGTCGTCACGGTTTTGCGCTTTCTTGCCTTGCAAAATCTTGAATAATTTCCTGACTAAAATTTACGCATATATACCTTGACTAAATGTCCATAAAAGAAAAGTAATTAATCTTTATTTCTTTCATGCTTGACCTCAAACAGCTCTGCATTCGTTTTAGAACAGAAAATGCTCTCTCTCCCAACTGCAATTCTATCCTTAGATTCCAGGAGAAAAAAAATTACATATAATTATTCGCTCCACTTTATAACTGCTCGAGCGGAATATTCAACTTGGATTTTTAAGTCTTCAAACACTCAGAATATAGCCATTTCAGGCGGGCAAAACCCAACTTTTCACTACTGTATACACCGTCAGCGACGCTGATAAATAGCTTCTCATGAAGCAATCAAAACTGAACTTCATAGCTCATCTGTAGAAATATAGCTCTGAAGTTAGAATAGATGTTTATCTTGCAACTCGTCTATCTTTTTGAGCTGACAACCTTCCGTGGCATTTACCCTCTCGCTAAGAGACGACCATTCGGCCCTTCTCTTGCCTCTTTGTATATACGAATTTCTCCTGTGAAAATCTGCATTACTTACACCAGCGTAACTTTGCAAAAGACACGAACAGTTGACGTAGTTCCAGCACTAAGAGCAAGTTTCCCGCGTAAAATTACCCCAGTATCAAAAGGCTTTCCCAAAAATATATATAAAAAATTCCAGCGCGTCAACAGTAATGTTATATAATTACCAGGTAAATATGATTACTTTTGCTTCTTGAATCACCGGCGCACCAAGATTAGTGAGGGCGTGTGTGTGTGTGTGTGTGTGTGTGTGTGTGTGTTGTGTGTGTGTGTGTGTGTGTGTGTGTGAATAAGTTTGGTTGGGTATAAATAGGAACGGGAACTATCACGGGAAAACACGAAGCCTATACAGCACTTGGAAGGGGTCAGGATAAGGATTTGGGATGGGACGGGAGGGAAGGAATGGTGCCCAACCACTTGAATGGTCCGGGGAATTGAACGCCGACCTGCATGAAGCGAGACCGTCGCTCTACCGTCCAGCCCAAGTGGTTAGGGTATAAATAGGAGCTGATTCGCACGGCTCAAATAGGCTTTCACCAAACACCCATTATTCTAATTTCTAGATCAAAACTATCCTACTACTCAAAAGATCTTCCGTCGTAGCTCCAAACTATACATTTCTACCGTGTAATATCACCAATATTATTCCAAGGAGCTTTAGCACTTCAGCAATATTCTCTCTCTGGTAGCCAATACTAACTTTCAATTTGGCAATATTCTCTGGCATAATTACCTCATTACAGAGTCCACGTAAGTAGTTTCCCACCTCTCATTCGCTTGTAGTCGCCGCTGATTTCAGTTTTACGGACCAACTGACGAGGCGAAATGGAAAGCGATTGAATTTAATTACGGGTTGTAAAGTGGCTGAAATTAATTACGGCCTGTAATCTCTATCAATGGAAGAATTAAACGGGCTAGAGAAATGGGTCGATTCATGAAGCCTTTGTTATGGGGGGAGGGATGATTGGACTTTAAGGCAGGAAGGGAAATGGGATTTCATTTGAGGAAAATTACAGAGAAAGAGGAGAGTCAACTGGGCTGAGAAAAGGAGAAATGTTAAAGAATGGGGAAGATAAATGGAGGGAAGAGAAGGAAGAGGTGAGGTTAAGAGATTGAGAAATGGAGGAAACAGAAAACTAAGTATGAAAAACTAATTAAACCTGAATTGAACGATACAGTAAAGAGGGAAGCAGGAAAGAGAACGAAACAGGAAGATGGAGAGATTGGAAGTAAATAGAAAAGAGGAATATGACTGAAAACAGAAGAATTAAAAAAGGGAAAATGGGAAGAACAGGAAAGTAGGTAAATAACCAAAGAAAGAAGAAATGAAATTGGACCAGGCCTGGTCGAGGCCCGGTCCTTGACCAGGCCTGGTCGGGCCCCGGTCCTTGACCAGGCCTGGTCGAGGACCGTTCCTCGACCAGCCTCCTTTTTGTTACCCATCCCCCAGGAAGCAGCCCGTAGTAGCTGTCTAACTCCCAAGTACCTATTTACTGCTAGGTAACAGGGCATCAAAGGTGAAAGAAATATTTTGTCCATTTGTCTCCGCCCCAACCGAGGATCGAACCGGAACCTCAGGACTACGAATCCGAAGCGCTATCCACTCAGCTGTCAGGTGTAGTGGTGGTAGTGATAGCTGATAGTGGTGGTGGTATGACAGTCTGGGAGACGTAGAATACAGAAAATGTCAAGTGACAGAGAGACCAGGAGTGGGAGGGGGGGGGACCTGATCGAGAGGGTAGTGAAGATGGACTGTCAATATCTGTCTCTCATAATGTAGGTTATTTTTTTTCCTCAAGTGTCCTGGGCTTCATCCTGGTTCTTGGGCATCGGACAGCACGCTGGACTTGTGATCCTGTGGTCTGGGTTCGATCCCAGCGCCCGGCGAGAAACAATGGGCAGAGTTTCTTTCACCTTGTGCCCCTGTTACCTAGCAGTAAAATAGGTACCTGGGTGTTAGTCAGCTGTCACGGGCTGCTTTCTGGGGGGTGGAGGCCTGGTCGAGGACCGGGCCGCGGGGACACTTAAACAAAAAATGCCCCGAATCATCTCAAGATAACCTCAAGATAGAAGATCATCCGGCGCTTTGTGTCTGTTTAAGTTGATCTGTTTCGCTTATTTCTACGTCCTTCAGTCTGCTCGTAAATGTGCTTGTTTGACGTTCGTTTGTCTTTTATCTTTTGTTTGCTTCCCTTTATTTCTTTGTAACCTACTTGTTTGTTCAGTTGTCTGTATGTTACATCGTTATTATGTCTCACTTCCTTTGGTCATGTTTCTCAATCAACATCATTTTTCTTCCGATCCTTCACTCAACTTTGCTCTCTCCTCTCTCTCTCTCACTCTCTCTCTCTCCCTCCTCTCTCTCGTCCTCCTCAGCTCCGACTCTTGAGCGTACATAAATCGTGCCAGAAATGCTCTCGCTTCCCTATAAACAAGAAGATTTATATTACAAATTCTTTCAGGCTTTACCTGTGATTCACTTTCGTGCGTCCCGGCCGCTGACAAGGATCAAAGGAGGGGCGACGGACGTGATCTCTGCCTCTCCCTTCTTGCAGGTCACCCGCCTGGCCTCTTCCTCCATGGGTATCTCCCTGGCTCTCTTCCTCCCTCCCTGGCTCTCTTCCTTACCCCTGGCTCTCTTCCTCCCTNCTAATAATCACAAGAAAAAGGAGCGAGCACCTGTCCTCCCATTTAATAAACAAGTTTATTAAATTAAGCAATTTTTAACTTAATCGAACAAACCGTCAAATTTTCCTGGTTTGGTACTAATGAATTCTCCATAATATTGATGCTATCTAAGATTGATCCCGATAGGTAAGTTGTGTGACTTAAGTTCGAACGTTTCTGGCAAGCTAGAAGGAATTTATTTTTTTACAGAATGCCAGATCGTAAAACGGGCAGGATTGCTCTGGATCAGTGAAAGGAATTACGAGACTTTGCGTCAAGGTTGACCAACTACAGAACTGTGTTTTGTAAAAGTTCTCTTGAAACTGGAAGAACTGTTATTGAAATAAGAATTTGAGTATACTGGAATCTATTGTCATTACGTATGTCATTTTGCAATCAAGTTAATTCAAGATTTATGAAAGTACCCGCTTTTCATGACAGGAAAGTTGGTTGTGGCGCATTTGCAACGTAACATTCCGTTAAATTTAGAGATATTAAAGAAATTAATATTTTCTAACATTCAGATATAACTTTAGAGTGGGCAAAATAAGTTTGTAGGTACTTACTCTTTTTTAATACATATTACAATTTCTGGTGTGATGCTAGATATATCTGAGCTGGGCCAACTACGAGGTACTGACGACAACTATGACGACTTTGCTTCCATATTATAACCAAAATATACTTTAGCTCACTGGTGTGTGATTCGGCTAATGGAGCTGCCCTGAGGAGGTTGCATGCATTTGTGAATGTGTAATAGCGTTTGTCTTGGGCCATTAAACTCCACCAAAGTTGAGAGTGGAGGAGGCAGCCAATGTTTCTCTTTTCTATCCTCACCACAGCTTTTTCACTTTAGGCTATGTGATACTGGATACCGGAAAATCAGCCATTGGCTATCCCACTAGTCATGAAATCGTGGGTGATATGAGTTCTATAACATGCCTTGATAACAGCAATGACAATAGCAGCAGCAGCAGCAGCAGCAATTATAGAAAACCATTCATCAGTTGCAGCTGCATCAATTACCATAGCTTCAACGCTACACAGTTCATAGCGTCCACACATGCCTTGACGACAACAAGAACAAGGACTCAGCAACAGCAGTAATCAAAACATGAACTGTTGCACGTTCACCCAACCGGTCGTCAGGCTTCACTGCCTCTTAACTCAAGCTCGTATTAACCTTATCGAGGTAGATAAGCTGGTGATTAAAAACTCAGCACCCCGTGGGGAGGTCTTCACGCATTAATATATACTCACTAGTCTGACTCCCAGTCCATGAAGTCTCGTGCAGAGGGGATGGGTTAAAATCTTGCGTCGTTTCAAATCTTGCGTCGTTTCAAATCTTGCGTCGTTTCAAATCTTGCGTCGTTTCAAATCTTGCGTCGTTTCAAATCTTGCGTCGTTTCAAATCTTGCGTCGTTTCAAATCTTGCGTCGTTTCAAATCTTGCGTCGTTTCAAATCTTGCGTCGTTTCAAATCTTGCGTCGACGTCTGGGTGAGGCAACGACGCAAGATTTTAACCCCCTCTCCACCACGACGTATTCACTGACGGCTCCGTGGCGAGTGAATAAGTAGATGCAATTACATGACCCATTATTTGTTTCTTTAGGTTGTAGTAATTAAATCCTACATTTGTCGGTTTTCCATCCTGAATTATTTGCAATAGATCGAGATAAAGAGATACATAATTAACATCATATTAAAAATATTTTGACTGCATGTCTTCCTTTCTTGCTATACAGAATGAAGTCACACACACACACACACACACACACACACACACACACACACCACACACACACACACACACACACACACACACACATATATATATATATATATATTATATATATATATATATATATTTATATTTGAATCTAGTGATAAAAATATTATTATGCAAAAGTCACGAGTGAAAAATCATACTGATGGGAGAGGGAAGAAATAGAGGGACATGATCACGAAATGAAAATACTCAGGGAAATTGATAGAATTTACAAGAACAGACTATCTCACATATCCGGAAGGGGGGGGGGGAGGGGGTCACAGACAAGCGACAAATAATAAACATTTTATCTATGGTAACTAAACTATGGTATCTATGGTAACTAAACTATGGTATCTATGGTAACTAAGTATATAAACGAGTGTCATGAAAATTAAAAGCATAAACAGTGACTAGAGAAAAGCAGTGATATGACAGCCGCCAAAGGACATGATATTTTGAACACCACTCGGCTGAAGATTGAAGAGCTAAGGGCCGGACCCCGCAGGTACACATCTAGGTGAGCAGAATTAGGCGAGTACCCCCTCACAAACCCCCCCCCTGCATTAAAACAAACACAAGCGGGTGCACGTTCATAAGTATGTACTCATCTAGGCGTACAAACACAGTGTACGTACATACAGGAGTACAAACACACGCTTGAGTACACACACACAGTTTCTCTTTCCTTAATAATGCCTTTCATACTCCCATTTGATCTCTTTGTCTCGTTTTTAAATCTCATTATTTGTTTGAGAAAATTCGTCACATTTTTCCTATCTCGTGCTTTTTCTCTATTGTGAGCTTATAGCGTATGATTGCTCAGGGATATCTCAGCCACACAATGGAATTACCAATTGTATATTGGCACTTGCTGGAATTAAATCGATTTCCGTAAATGAATTTAAATAAGAGGAACACGCAAAGTGTTCGACTTTCACGGTGGCCAAGACTCTCGTGCTTAGTTGTGATTTGGGATCACATCATTAATGCATATTGTTCTCATGCAAATTATTGTTGAAGAGATCAGCCTAATTTGTGTGTTTCAACTAATTAAAAATATGCATAATTGTCAATAGTACTAAATATTTCACATTAAGGATTTTAGTACATATAACTAGTGGATTGATTGTATACCATCCGTCAGTGGCATGGATCATACACACATAACAGGTCCCACCATCAAGAACTGCAAGGTATAGGTGGGGCCCCTGTGCCCATTTTCGTGCCCCTAATGATCTGAAGTTCGAGTTCTCTCTCTGGCGGTAAAGGTGAGGGAGCAGTTGGGAGCGTGCTCCCTGGAGCCACAAAACAAGTGCTCCAGGTGAGGCTCGAACTCACAACCCGGCATGGCCCAGACACTGTCTTATAAGTACCGTGCGCTAACCGATTGCGCCACTGGAGCCTCGCTCTCTGTTGCTCGTTGGCTCTATATAACAATATCTTTCTCTCTTCTCTCTCTCTTCTTCTATTTACCGCAGCTTCCAGTATTTTTGGATTCGGGGCATTTACATACTTCAGCTTTCATATTTGGTAATGCTATCGTTTCGAAATTGTGTCTCATAGGAGAAAATGTTGATAAACCTTCAATAGAAGCCTGTGATCTAACTGCTTTATTTCACAGCCATTTTGTGGAGCAATTACTTGACTATCTTCAAGGCATTATATCTGAAGTTATTATCAGTCTAAGGTGATACCACAACTCAGCCCTTGTCAAGTTTCACATCACCCTCAGCCATAAATACAATTTCAGTACTGATTGACCACATTGATCTGTTATCATTTTGAAGCATTAAGTCAGCATTTAATAATTAAGCATTAAGTCAAGAATATTTACAGAGTAAAGATATTGTCACATTTTCCCAATAGAGTGGCTGACGATTCCCACACTTCCACACTTCCTATTGTGTGTCTCAATCCGATAAGTTTTCATTTTATTGTGTAGATGGGGTACCTGACCTTTATATATTTTCCGTTTATGAATCACGAAATATATCTCCTGTCTTCGTTTCAGAGTTCATTCTAAGTGCTTGCTGCCGGTTCGATTAGTTTGAGTGCTTCACTGAGTCTATTTGAGTCGAAAAGATTTTCTATATCATTTCTAGCATGGATATTTCATCTGCCTTGAAAGGTATTGTTGCATATAGCAATATTTTATGAGACCAATTGTTTAGAATAGTCCCAGTGTTGGTATTGCACATGTGCATTTATAACAGATATATGAAATAGGCAAAATAAAAGAATGGATCGTATGTGTAAATGGGGATTTAAAGTAGGGGATATATACTAACTAAAACTTTGTACAATATGTGATGGAAAAGTTTTGTGATACAAAAATTCTCCTCCATACTGTTCAAACATAATGGATTTCAAATGCCAAAAAAGGCACCAGATGGAAACATTGACCCATGGCGGTATAAAAGGTTTAGATGCATGAAGAGTAGAGACTGAACTGCACGTAATATTGTTCTTGATATTGTTGAATAAAGAATTCCTTGGTGACTTGCCAATGCTGCCTCAGATTATAAATTTTATCTCTTTAGAAGTATAATTTGCTCTTAGGTATTTTACCCCATTCATCTTCACTATAGTTCAGGATGTTGCGTCACAGAGCCTCTCAGCCGCTATCGATCGATTGCAAGATATTAGGAGAGAAATCTTTGCATCACTTTCAGTTGACGAAGCATCACTCAGATAACGAGTCTCTGTGCTCATGTTACTCTTCCAAAACATTTCTCGCTCAGTTTGAGAACTGATCTTCCGTTCACAGCTGATCACGACACATTTCAGCATTGGCAAAAGTACCTGCCCAGAGACCCGCTTCTTTAGCCCTTAGACACTCATTTGCATGTAGATTCCTTAAAGTCTTCTCATCCCCCATTCTGGCACTCTGAATAGCGACTCCAACACATGCACTCACGACCCCTTGTGATTGGTTTGGATTGAAGACTGCTGTGTGCCCATTCGTTAAGCACATGTACCTCTCTAATTGCTCAAAATATGTCTGTAATTAACTCTCAAATATACATGATAGATTGACAAAGTTGGCGCACGAACAGGAACAATTTTTCTTCCTGTATTGAGTTATTGATTGATTGCCTGAACCCCGATACAATAAATATTCTACACAAAATATTATTAGCAGATGGGAATATGCACGATGCGTTATGATGGCCAAACTACACACTTCACTAGTGTGTTTCTTCACCAGAAGAGAAAGGAACGATAACGTTTCGGGCCATCCTGGTCTATAATCAAGTCATATGTAATAATGTTGACCAGACCACACACTAGAAGTTGAAGGGACGACGACGTTTCGGGCCGTCCTGGTCTATAATCAAGTCATATGTAATAATCATCACATACGACTTGATAATGATCCAAGACGGACCGAAACGTCGTCGTCTCATCATATTCTGATGTGTGGGTTGGTCATCATATCTTCAGCTAAGTTATTGTGACTCATCGTCTGTACAAGACGTGTTATTTCGCCTTCATGAAACAGGGAAGCTTAAAATTGGCGCAAGAATGAGATGTCACAACAGCAAGGAGATCCTTCATCATACAAGCTGATGATACATCTTGTATATATCATCATACAAGCTTTTGAAAAACAAGTGCTCCAGGTAAGGCTCGAGCTCACAACCCCGGCATGACCCAGAGAGCCTCGCTCTCAATATACCTTTTTTGGCCTGAGCCTTATCCAAAAACCATACATTTCGTTTCGTACAAAAATAACTATTTCTGTTCGTCTGTCTCTCTCTGTGAATCATCCAGATTCAGAAATGGTATATAAATTTAAGTGGTTCCATAATAAAATAAATCTGATCATCAGGCATAAGAAGCCTAGACTCAAATATTCAGGGAGATCTTCTGAAGCAGGATCATTAATGACGTTTACAAACATTAAAGCAATCAGCACAAGCGTAAGCTTAATTTAATGCATTCTCAAAGATCATTAGAGAAGGATATGACAAAAATTGGGACCATAACATGTCTTGGAGAAAGACATCAGTTGCTAAAGAAATAGGTAGAAACTGGTCCATATTGCGCAGTCAGAAGAAATATATGTTCCTAGACTAGATTCGTGTCATAGTTTAGTAAATACCTCGGAAGTATCCATAGTATTGGTAAGTCTTATGGCAATCCCAAAGCGAGACTGATCCCCAGTGGGTAAGTTCATATGGAATACCTGCTGGTCTAATAGCAAAGTAAAAGATTATTTAATTGTTCCAGACGGTTAAAACACTCTCATTGCGTACTAACAAGAACACTTTCAAGAACGTAGATACGAACGCAATTAAATAACAAAAGAACAAGAACAGTCACCGTTCTCTGTATGAGGCCATATCGTAGCATTTCCTAAGTGGAAGGAAAATGTTTTAAGAACAGACAACACCGAAAAACGAGGCATGAACTTTTAATAAACAGATGTTTTTGTTGAAACAAAATTTATAATCATAAACAGATGAATGGCATGAAAAGCAAAGAAACTTTCTGTTGACGATTTTTAATATAAATCATTTTTTTCTATAAACAGTTTCTCTGTGACACAGCATTAACGATGGTATTGCCAACGAATGACCATAATATTCCCCTAATTTTTAGGAGTGGAGAGCAAATCTCCTCAAACCCAAACTCCCCCATTTCCCCATTTCACAGGCATCGTTGGATGTCCCAGTAGGAGCCAATGGTACTTAAGGAGCGGCATAATGGGGTTGATCACTAACACTTATGACACTCCCCATTCAATCAATAATCACCACGGGATTAACAATGCTAACTGCAAGCGTCTTGTCCCCCCCCCCCCGAAGAAACAATATAGTCTTGATACAATAAGACGGTTTTGTACTTGAAGTCTGGACTATTTCCTATAACATATATCCGTCATATGTTACTTCTTAGATCAAAGATATGTTGAATTTTGAAAAGTTGTTTTGAACAAGTTCATTGCGGTTGTAAAATAAATTTGAGTTGCGATAATTTTGGATTGATTTACGGCCGAACATATCTTAATTTTGCCGACTAAGAACCGTCATGAAAGACCATTCTTCTTTCAAGCTCAAAATATAATTTCCAAACGATTCACGTAACGGTGGTTCAAAAATACTCCACCATTAATCTTCATCTCTGCCTAGAATGCTGCGCCGTACTCCTCCTCGGTCATTTCTCGACGGCAAATGCAAATAACCTTCACGCCTCTCAAGCAATGTGCAGCGTTATCTCGAGAACTTGAAAACAAGTGCTTCAGGTGAGGCTCGAAGCCACAACGCCGGCACGGGGCCCAGACCGTATTCCCAACCGAAGTCGCCTCGTTGTCTGGCTGTCTTAGGCTGTCTGTTATTCTCCGAGTGACCCATTCCGCACGTTTTCCTGACGCATCCTATTGTAAAATCTGAATTTCGAGTGGATTTGACTGAAAATTTGTTGATTCTGGTTAAAGTTCGTCTGAATGTTTGGCAACAATCTATTTTCCTGATGGATCACAGTAGAAGTTCCAATTCATTAATGTATAAGACGGTACATAATGATCGGATCATAGCTGTATATTTAACCAGAAGAGTTCCACACAAGCTTCTTGGAGGATTAGGGATCAAGGGGGTATTTTAAATGGTTGTCTGGTCTCACATGAGGGAACCTGAAGGCAGTGGTTTGCACAGTCGGCTCTCAACCGATTTGTCCTGGGTTCGATTCCTGAGGAATTGAGACGTTTGCGCACCTATACGAACACGCAATGCCGCTGTTTATCTAGCCGTAAGTGAAAACCTGGGAGATAGTCGACTGTTGTGGGTTGCATTCTGGGGACCTCGATAAGCCTACCATGGTCTTGTCACAATGAAAAACCAGAATGGTATAGAATTAAGACCATACAGCGTTCTGTTCAAGGCTCAGTAGTATATTCACCACAGGAGGAAACTCTCACCCGCAGTATTATCTGACAATGAAAGTTGACAGACGTATTGCGTTTTTCTTAACATTAATGTGGGGAATGTGGCAGGTGAAGGAAAGCGCTGAGGCAGCAGTACTATATATCACGCGGAAGGGATATGGGAGACCATCAACTAGGATAAGAGGATAGAGTGAAAGAACGCTGCCCAATTTCTTTCACCATTGTGGAAAGAACAAAAAAAAAAGAAAGACACTCAATTTTGTTTCACATTGGATAAGGGTTCCTCTCTAGCATTTTTTTAGTTCTTAGTAACGTATCTCTTTAGTGTCTCTCACTATAGTTAATGTTGAAATATTCCATGATAATTAAATTATTTGGAACAGGCAACCTGTTGGATATCTTTGTCTGAAGATGTGTGAGAGTTGCAGGCGATGAGTCACAATAACGTGGTGAAGAATGTTGACCAGACCACACACTAGAAGGTGAAAGGACGACGACGTTTCGGTCTGTCTGGACCATTCTCAAGTCGACTGTGACTTGAGAATGGCCCAGGACGGACCTGGGCCACAATGGCACAATCGACTTGAGAATGATTCAAGACGGACCGAAACGTCGTCGACCCTTCATCTTCTAGCGTGTTGTCTGGTCAACATGCGTGAGAGCTCTTGATCAGCAAGGGAAGAGTGATTTGATGAACGTCTGGCCACTGTGACAACATTCTCCTTATGCAATACAAGACGCTCTTTGTATTTAAAATACGCTCATGATAAATGGATGAAAACACGACCCTGTTGCAACAAAAATATCCCTACCGTCCAAGTGGTCGGGCACCATTCCTTCCCCTCGTCCCATCCCAAATCCTTATCCTGACGCTTTCCCAGTGCTATAGAATCTTAATGGAATGGGGCTTTCTCCCGATAGTTCTCTTCCTCTTAATGCCAAGCTTGAAGTAGACCTCGGGATCGATTTTCATATTGGATCTCATGATCTGAAGTCCGAGTTCTCTCTCTCTGGCGTATCTCGTCACGGTAAAGGTGAGGGAGCAGTTGGGAGCGTGCTCCCTGGAGCCACAAAATAAGTGCTCCAGGTGAGGCTCGAACTCACAACCCCGGCATGGCCCAGACACTGTCTTATAAGTACCGTGCGCTAACCGATTGCGCCACTGGAGCCACGATCTCAGTTGCTCGTTGGCTCTTTGATGTTAAACGTTCGCACTGTTTACCCCGTCTCTTCCTGTGTCTCTGTATCTGTCTGTCTCTGTCTCTCTGGATGGATTACGTAGTGTCATGAAGGAATGAGAAGGAAATATTGACAGAACAGGTGATGGTAAGAAAAACATATGGCATTGATGAGAGACGAGATGATATTGATGCCAGAAGACGTATGATAGATAAAAGAATGGGATACCAAGATAGAATAGGGCGCAACCCCACTGAAAAAGAGTCTGATAAATGAAAAGGAAAGATTATAAGGACAAATTATAATTTAATTTACATATAATGTAAAAATTATATTTTCACTAAAACGTGTATATGTAGCATTTATTAAATAATTAAAAAATGGTAGAGGATAACCCTCGTCTGAATAAGCACTCATTAATAATGTTTTTTCAATAAGATCCTGTTTGTATTAAAGTAAACAATTCACTAAAAAACAAATATAATTAATAATTTCAAGTTTCAGTTTCATAGTCCCATGTTTCGTTTCTTGGAGAACATAGATCTGCTAAGTCAGTTTAGTTTTTTCAACAATTATAGTAACTTCTATTGGTTGAATAGAGCAGTATTACATATTATGGGTACCCTATTATTTGTATAATATAAAAACTTGTATAACCTATAAAAACTTGGATATAAATTATATTTTTTCCAACCAAGATATAGCTGTACAAATATCTCAAAAGATAAATTATCAACTCTCAAAGAGAAACTTAACGAACTTTGTATTTTTTTCAGGATAAGCAAACGATTTATCCAGTTTATAGTCAAACATGGATATAGAACACCGTAGATTTACACGAAAACCCTATCTCATTTCTTTCTCTATATGACTAACCATCCTGTGTGATGGGGATTTTTTAGTATCACGTAGCTAGCTTTTTGACACACTGTACTCCCCTTCATATAGTCTAGGGCAGCTGCACAAATACAGATGTACCTAATGTATTAATAAAAAAATAATTCATGCAACCTTACCTTATGGTTACCTTGTGTTTGTTTCGGGGCTTTGCGTCCCCGCGGCCGGGTCGTCGCCCAGGCCTCCATACCTAAGTTAGTTAAGAAAGTTAATTAATTAGGTAAATAAGAGGACTTAATGGTGGGTGTAAACTGTGTGAGCAAGAACTGGGTCATTATCTCACACACACACAACATTACTGAAATCAATAAACCCTTCAGACTTGCTGGTATGAAGCACCTAGATCATGGAAATCACTGTATCCACTCTCGTGTTCTAGAGAATATCCTGATACCACATCTGATGTGTGCCAATCCAGGCTACTGATCACATTATGACTAACATCCTGCGATATGGGGAATTGTTTAGCATCACGTAGCTTGCTTTAGACACAAACTATACAACGTTTCATATTGTTTTAGGTAGCTGCATAAATACAATGTACCTAAATATAGACAAATAATGGGTTGATGTGGAGCAAATGGCTGTGAAATTTGGTGCATGTAATGTAAAATTTGCTTAGGCAGGTGGAAGTGTATGCGGTGGAGCTTGAAGAAAGTGACTGTATTACAATTTTTCGTGTATTTGGCGAATGTGTGTGTGTGTGTGTGTGTGTGTGTGTGTGTGTGTGTGTGTGTGTGTATACTTACCTAGTTGTACTTACCTAGTTGTATTTGCGGGGGTTGAGCTCTGGCTCTTTGGTCCCACCTGTCAACTCAATCCGTGTGTGTGTGTGTGTGTGTGTGTGTGTGTGTGTGTGTGTGTGTGTGTGTGTGTGTGTGTGTGTGTGTGTGTACTCACCTAGTTGTATTTACCTAGTTGTGCTTGCGGGGGTTGAGCTTTGCTCTTTCGGCCCGCCTCTCAACTGTCAATCAACTTTTACTAACTACTATTTTTTTATTCTCCCCCCCCACACACACACAGGAAGCAGCTCCGTAACAGCTGTCTAACTCCCAGGTACCTATTTACTGCTAAGTAACACGGGCATTTAAGGTGAAAGAAACATTGCTCATTTGTTTCGGCCTGGTCCGGGAATCGAACCCGGGCCACAGAATTACGAGTACTGCGCGCTGTCCACTCAGATACCAGACTCCGCGCGTGTGTGTGTGTGTGTGTGTGTGTGTGTGTGTGTGTGTGTGTGTGTGTGTGTGTGTGTGTGTGTGTGCGCGCGCGCGTGTGTGTCCTATTTGTTTATGCGGTTGCATGAACAAAATCCTTTGTTTCTGGAACATTGCAATTGAATCAAATAATAAATTTGATTAAACTGCAATTTAATAAAATAATTTATCTCGCTGGAACGTCACTTAGAATTAAACGACAAAAATGTCTTCAGAAGAGCTACTGAATCCAGTTAAACCCTTTTCGGTGTTCGATGTATTTTGGCGACTATAAGAACAATGTTGTTGTTGACCAGACCACACACTAGAAGGTGAAGGGACGACGACGATTCGGTCCGTCCTGGACCATTCTCAAGTCGTCGTCCCTTCACCTGCTAGTGTGTGGTCTAGTCAACATACTTTAGCCACGTTATTGTGACTCTTCGTATTCATATTACAAAATGATTTTGTGTTGTGTAATTAGCAGAATGATTAGTGCATTATTCTGGAAGAAAAATTGGCGAGATAGGTGGATCAAATTAAATTAGGGAAATATTAGAAAACTTATATAATCAGTATTAAGTTCCGGTACCAACTTAACAACGTAATACAAATCCAATTAATTCCCTGTCGATAATGCAAAAATTAATTATGAAAAATAGATATATTCTATACCACTTTAATTCTGATCATTAGTTAACTAATTGGGGAGATTACAAGTGGCATTCCTTAACACCGTTTACCGCGATTTCTCTCAACTATTGTGTTCATCGTGTTCTCTCTTAATTGTGTTCACTCTACATTTCCTCACATTACTTTCAGTTGTGTTGCAGTACCTTTCCCTTTACTTCCAACCAATAGATCTTATTAAGGCCATCTTCCCAGCTTTCTCTTAAGCATAAGCTATTTCGATCATTGTGATATTTTCCAACATAGCAAACTGAACTTGTTCTAGTAAACTACCATTGATTATTTACTCCAGTTCACTAAATTTATATAATATGTAATTCTGACCAAAATTTTTCGACTGTTGAGACCCTTAAAAGGGTCTCACCAATACGTAAGAGCTGCTATTTTCTTTCTATTTCTGCTATGACCACGATTTTGCCAAAAAAGTTAATTGATTATATTATATGCTCTGCCACCTCCATACGTATGCTATTGGGTGTGACCATCCTTAGGTGATATTAAATATCAGTTTACTATCATCATATTTCTTCTCGTAAATAATAAACTACCTTTCACGCCTTGTGTAACAATTTAATGTATTTAATTGTCTCTGCGTGACTCTCTTTGTGGGTTACAAGCGCTGGAATCTGACCCTTTTAGTCCGGCGTTTTAAAGCAATATCAGACACTTAGAAAGCCAAAACGTCATATATATCTTATCCTCCTCACCTTGTTTATGTCAAGACCACTGGACTGTTGCTGGGAGACGGAGACTGTGTGTTGTACACGTAAGGAGATGAGACACTCCCAAGGAATGATGGACATGAGAGAGAGAAAGGCCAAGGCTTTTGTAAAGCTGTTCTAGTAGGAAAAAAGTGAGGGAGAGAAGTAGTGAGGTAGAGTGGGATGGCGGTAGGGAAGGAGAGAGGCTAGAAGGTATTGAGTGAGATATTAAGAATAGAATGAATGTAGGGAGATGCGTCGGAGGGAGTGACGTAAGGAATGAGAGGGAGTGAAAGGGCAACGAGGAAAATAATGTTAATGGAAAACACCTGCATGCCACCTCAACCACTTGGGCTGGACGGTAGAGCGACGGTCTAGCTTCAAGCAATGGTTGGGCACCAATCCTTTCCCTCCGTCCCATTCCAAATCATTATTCCTTCCAAGGGCAATATAGTCGTAATGGGTTGACGCTTCCTCTGCATTTCTTCCCCATTTCTTCCCCTTTAATGTCATCCTCGCGTGCTGGGTGAGAATAGCTTGAGTTACCTCATCTCTTTGTGTGTACACCCCCAATAAACTTATTTCACGATCAGGTTCATTCCATAATGACCCTTAATCCAATATCTACCATTATAAGAACATAAGAACACAAGAAGAACATAAGAATAAAGGTAACGGCAGAGGGCCTATTGGCCCATACGAGGTAGTTCCTATTTATGACCATCCATCATATCCCAAGTCTCTTCCACTCATACACACTGCTAAATGTATTGATCAGGTTGGATCACCATAAGAAGTTATTTTGTGGTAGGAGAACATGAACTACAGAAGCAGGTTGTAGAATTAAATCCTTTCATAATTTTAAAAGTGGATTTCATAGGGAAATAGGTCAGGAGTCATTGCATTAGAGAACCGGCAACTAAAAAGACGGGTTTCAAGAGCTAATGCTCGATCCTGCAGGCACAAATATGTGAATACAAATAGGTGAACACACACACACACACCACACACACACACCACACACACACACACACACACACACCACAACACACACACACACACACCACACCTGACGGGGCCTGACGGCTGAGTGGCCAACGCTCGGGATTCGAAATCCTAGGGTCCGGAGATTGATACCCGTCGATAGCGGAAACAAATGGGTAGAGTTTCTTTCACCCTCGTGCCCATGTTCATCTAGCAGTAAATAGGTACCTAGGCGTTAAACAGCTGCTACGGGCTGCTTTCTGGGTGTATGTGTGTGTTTGGAAAAAAATCAGTTGATTGATTGACAGTCGAGAGGCGGGCAGAACGAGCGAGAGCTCAACCCCGCAAACACAACTAGGTGAACACACACACACACACACACACACACACACACACACACACACACACACACACACACACACACACACACACACAACACACAGCTCTTGCGTGCATAGGAGGCAAACATCAGGGGAAGCTTTTAGTAAAAATAGAGAGGGAAGCATGCAGTCTATTTACACAAGCTGATTGAGACCCCGAGCACAGGTCGGGGCATACAAGCATCACCCAGTACAAGCAGACTGCCAAGCTTGAGGAAATTCAGAAATTTACAACAATGCTTATCACNCTTCTGCTGTATTTATCTCTGGGCATTTTAAGATTATTTAAATAATTTTCTTCCGTTTGGCAGCTTTGTGTACCCTGGTGATGTTATCCTACTGTGTGCACTCCCTCTGTTAGTGCTTGCATTATGTACATATTCCGTCCTTTTTATTGGTGGTAGGGAGGGGGGGACGTAATAAATCGCTTTAGATTTCATTTACCTTTCATTTATCTTCATTACCTTACACTTGTTACAGTTGAACCCCAGCAACCACTTGTCTGCTCACTCCAAAGATTGCCAAGTTATTCCTGCAGCACTCAGCACTCACTTTTCACTCTATAAGATAACGTGAAGCAACGGACCAAGGACCGAAGTGTGAGGGAAGCTCTTGTCTCACCTGTCAAGTCTGTCATTGATCCTCTCTTTCCTGGCTCTCAAAGACCTTCTCCAGGTCAGTTCAGCGTGTCTATTATTAGATATTAGAAACAATATCAAAAGCTCTTCAATTTCATATGAAAAACGTGTGTATCCAGCCTTCTTAACACTGGAGTATGTGGGTCACCCTGTCATTGATTTACAAACGTGTGTCAGAATTGGCTTTTTCCGTCTGAAGCCATGTTGGCCTTCAGGTACAACTGGTGCATTCTTCTGGTGCTCCACCAGTCACATCATGTGTGGGTGGCAGAGGGTGTGTGGGTGGCTGAGGGTGTGTGGGTGACAGAGGGTGTGTGGGTGACAGAGGGTGTGTGGCTAGCAGAGGGTGTGTGGGTAGCAAAGGGTGTGTGGGTAGCAGAAGTGTGTGTGGGTGGCAGAGGGTGTGTGGGTAGCAGAGGTTGTGTGGGTGGCAGAAGTGTGTGTGGGTGGCAGAAGTGTGTGATGCCTCAGATTAATAATCTGGCTCTCATGCACTCTCCTGTATTTTCCCTGATCACGGTAAAGGTGAGGGAGCAGCTGGGAGCGTGCTCCCTGGAGCCACAAAACAAGTGCTCCAGGTGAGGCTCGAACTCACAACCCCGGCATGGCCCAGACACTGTCTTATAAGTACCGTGCGCTAACCGATTGCGCCACTGGAGCCACGATCTGGTCCGCCACCTCAATAGCCTCTGATACATCACAGACTTTCTTATTTGATGTAAATTTGTTATAAAACATTATATATTTACTTAGCGTCTGACGGGTCACGATCTGTATATTATATATGTCGATGCGGGATGATATAGGGACTTAGTTCATTATCAGCATTCAGATATTGGATGGTTCTGAAGTATAAAAGTTTCAAAAATATATATTTGTAACTCACCCAAAAAATATAAACTGGATGACGCAAACTGCGTGAAGCGCCGCGTTCACACTCTCATATTCAGCATAATCAATCCGTTGTATTTGGGACAGACAGCCTGTGTATATATATACTTCAGATGTTCCACCTATCTTGAACTACTGACATCCCTAGGATGCAAGCCCACACAACAGCTGCCTGTCTTTCGGGTACCGACTTACTGCTAGGTGAACAGACGCATTAGGTGAAACGAAACGTATCCAGTTATTTCTTTCTCGTCCGAACCCAGGATCTTCGATTGTCGAGAACGAAGCCAACTGTGCTACGAAAGCCCCAGCTGTACTCTGTACTCACCAAGTTGTGCTTGTGGAGGTTAAGTTGCGCTCTTTGGTCCCGCCTCTAACCGTCAATCAACTGGTGTACAGGTTCCTGAGCCTACTGGGCTCTATCATATCTACATTTGAAACTATGTATGGAGTCAGCCTCGTTGCAGTAACTAGTGTGTGAGTACAACACAAAATAGGGCGAGATGTTGACCAGCCCACACACTATAAGGTGAAGGGACGACGACGTTTCGGTCCGTCCTGGACCATTCTCAAGTCGATCGATCGACTTGAGAATGGTCCAGGACGGACCGAAACGTCGTCGTCTCTTCACCTTCTAGTGTGTGGTCTGGTCAACATACTTTAGCCACGTTATTGTGACTCATCACATGCATAGGGCGAGATGGTTATATGTGATAATGTAGGTCTCCCATGTGTGCTCACTATAACTCGGCCTTCTGGGTAAGAAATGCATTAACAAAAATAGTGTCGGGTTTCACGTTATTCGTTTAGGAAAATTGCTGCCGTTATCGAGCATTCAGCTCCAGTGGATTTTCATGTGTTGAAAAGACTACAAAATGTTCTCATTTGTGTGTTTGAAATGAGGAACTTTATTTATTCCTTTAATGCTTAAAATAGGACAAAATATTCCTCATTTTAATGCTTAAAACAGTAAATAATATTTCTCATTTTAGTGTTTAAAAAGAGTAAATAATGTTGCCATTTTAAATCAAGGACACAAACATACTGCTAAGATATTTAGGCGAGAGTCTTCGTCCAGAC
Organism: Procambarus virginalis; assembly: GCA_020271785.1. Lineage (NCBI taxonomy): Eukaryota > Metazoa > Arthropoda > Malacostraca > Decapoda > Cambaridae > Procambarus > Procambarus virginalis. The sequence continues at coordinate 26,660,858 of WNGS01165523.1, read as the reverse complement.
GTCTTAGCTGCTCTGAAAACTAAACTTTATTGAAACTTAACTATCATAATTAATTTCAGCCTTCTTCTCCCAAATAAAAGCCCCAACTATGAAGAACTAATAATCACAAGAAAAAGGAGCGAGCAACCTGTCCTCCCATTTAATAAACAAGTTTATTAAATTAAGCAATTTTTAACTTAATCGAACAAACCGTCAAATTTTCCTGGTTTTGGTAATAATGAATTCTCCATAATATTGATGCTATCTAAGAATTGATCCCGATAGGTTAAGTGTGTTACTTAAGTTCGAACGTTTCTGGCAAGCTAGAAGGAATTGATTTTTTTACAGAATGCCAGATCGTAAAACGGGCAGGATTGCTCTGGATCAGTGAAAGGAATTACGAGACTTTGCGTCAAGGTTGACCAACTACAGAACTGTGTTTTGTAAAAGTTCTCTTGAAACTGGAAGAACTGTTATTGAAATAAGAATTTGAGTATACTGGAATCTATTGTCATTACGTATGTCATTTTGCAATCAAGTAATTCAAGATTTATGAAAGTACCCGCTTTTCATGACAGGAAAGTTGTTGTGGCGCATTTGCAACGTAACATTCCGTTAAATTTAGAGATATTAAAGAAATTAATATTTTCTAACATTCAGATATAACTTTAGAGTGGGCAAAATAAGTTTGTAGGTAGTTACTCTTTTTTAATACATATTTACAATTTCTGGTGTGATGCTAGATATATCTGAGCTGGGCCAACTACGAGGTACTGACGACAACTATGACGACTTTGCTTCCATATTATAACCAAAATATACTTTAGCTCACTGGTGTGTGATTCGGCTAATGGAGCTGCCCTGAGGAGGTTGCATGCATTTGTGAATGTGTAATAGCGTTTGTCATGGGCCATTAAACTCCACCAAAGTTGAGAGTGGAGGAGGCAGCCAATGTTTCTCTTTTCTATCCTCACCACAGCTTTTTCACTTTAGGCTATGTGATACTGGATACCGGAAAATCACCATTGGCTATCCCACTAGTCATGAAATCGTGGGTGATATGAGTTCTATAACATGCCTTGATAACAGCAATGACAATAGCAGCAGCAGCAGCAGCAGCAATTATAGAAAACCATTCATCAGTTGCAGCTGCATCAATTACCATAGCTTCAACGCTACACAGTTCATAGCGTCCACACATGCCTTGACGACAACAAGAACAAGGACTCAGCAACAGCAGTAATCAAAACATGAACTGTTGCACGTTCACCCAACCGGTCGTCAGGCTTCACTGCCTCTTAACTCAAGCTCGTATTAACCTTATCGAGGTAGATAAGCTGGTGATTAAAAACTCAGCACCCCGTGGGGAGGTCTTCACGCATTAATATATACTCACTAGTCTGACTCCCAGTCCATGAAGTCTCGTGCAGAGGGGATGGGTTAAAATCTTGCGTCGTTTCAAATCTTGCGTCGTTTCAAATCTTGCGTCGTTTCAAATCTTGCGTCGACGTCTGGGTGAGGCAACGACGCAAGATTTTAAACCCCCTCTCCACCACGACGTATTCACTGACGGCTCCGTGGCGAGTGAATAAGTAGATGCAATTACATGACCCATTATTTGTTTCTTTAGGTTGTAGTAATTAAATCCTACATTTGCCGGTTTTCCATCCTGAATTATTTGCAATAGATCGAGATAAAGAGATACATAATTAACATCATATTAAAAATATTTTGACTGCATGTCTTCCTTTCTTGCTATACAGAATGAAGTCACACACACACACACACACACACACACACACACACACACACACACACACACACACACACACACACACATATATATATATATATATATATATATATATATATATATATATATATATATTTATATTTGAATCTAGTGATAAAAATATTATTATGCAAAAGTCACGAGTGAAAAATCATACTGATGGGAGAGGGAAGAAATAGAGGGACATGATCACGAAATGAAAATACTCAGGGAAATTGATAGAATTTACAAGAACAGACTATCTCACATATCCGGAAGGGGGGGGAGGGGGTCACAGACAAGCGACAAATAATAAACATTTTATCTATGGTAACTAAACTATGGTATCTATGGTAACTAAACTATGGTATCTATGGTAACTAAGTATATAAACGAGTGTCATGAAAATTAAAAGCATAACCAGTGACTAGAGAAAAGCAGTGATATGACAGCCGCCAAAGGACATGATATTTTGAACACCACTCGGCTGAAGATTGAAGAGCTAAGGGCCGGACCCCGCAGGTACACATCTAGGTGAGCAGAATTAGGCGAGTACCCCCTCACAAACCCCCCTGCATTAAAACAAACACAAGCGGGTGCACGTTCATAAGTATGTACTCATCTAGGCGTACAAACACAGTGTACGTACATACAGGAGTACAAACACACACTTGAGTACACACACACAGTTTCTCTTTCCTTAATAATGCCTTTCATACTCCCATTTGATCTCTTTGTCTCGTTTTTAAATCTCATTATTTGTTTGAGAAAATTCGTCACATTTTTCCTATCTCGTGCTTTTTCTCTATTGTGAGCTTATAGCGTATGATTGCTCAGGGATATCTCAGCCACACAATGGAATTACCAATTGTATATTGGCACTTGCTGGAATTAAATCGATTTCCGTAAATGAATTTAAATAAGAGGAACACGCAAAGTGTTCGACTTTCACGGTGGCCAAGACTCTCGTGCTTAGTTGTGATTTGGGATCACATCATTAATGCATATTATTGTTATTGAAGAGATCAGCCTAATTTGTGTGTTTCAACTAATTAAAAATATGCATAATTGTCAATAGTACTAAATATTTCACATTAAGGATTTTAGTACATATAACTAGTGGATTGATTGTATACCATCCGTCAGTGGCATGGATCATACACACATAACAGGTCCCACCATCAAGAACTGCAAGGTATAGGTGGGGCCCCTGTGCCCATTTTCGTGCCCCTAATGATCTGAAGTTCGAGTTCTCTCTCTGGCGTATCTCGTCGCGGTAAAGGTGAGGGAGCAGTTGGGAGCGTGCTCCCTGGAGCCACAAAACAAGTGCTCCAGGTGAGGCTCGAACTCACAACCCCGGCATGGCCCAGACACTGTCTTATAAGTACCGTGCGCTAACCGATTGCGCCACTGGAGCCTCGCTCTCTGTTGCTCGTTGGCTCTATATAACAATATCTTTCTCTCTTCTCTCTCTCTTCTCTCTCTCTTATTTACCGCAGCTTCCAGTATTTTTGGATTCGGGGCATTTACATACTTCAGCTTTCATATTTGGTAATGCTATCGTTTCGAAATTGTGTCTCATAGGAGAAAATGTTGATAAACCTTCAATAGAAGCCTGTGATCTAACTGCTTTATTTCACAGCCATTTTGTGGAGCAATTACTTGACTATCTTCAAGGCATTATATCTGAAGTTATTATCAGTCTAAGGTGATACCACAACTCAGCCCTTGTCAAGTTTCACATCACCCTCAGCCATAAATACAATTTCAGTACTGATTGACCACATTGATCTGTTATCATTTTGAAGCATTAAGTCAGCATTTAATAATTAAGCATTAAGTCAAGAATATTTACAGAGTAAAGATATTGTCACATTTTCCCAATAGAGTGGCTGACGATTCCCACACTTCCACACTTCCTATTGTGTGTCTCAATCCGATAAGTTTTCATTTTATTGTGTAGATGGGGTACCTGACCTTTATATATTTTCCGTTTATGAATCACGAAATATATCTCCTGTCTTCGTTTCAGAGTTCATTCTAAGTGCTTGCTGCCGGTTCGATTAGTTTGAGTGCTTCACTGAGTCTATTTGAGTCGAAAAGATTTTCTATATCATTTCTAGCATGGATATTTCATCTGCCTTGAAAGGTATTGTTGCATATAGCAATATTTTATGAGACCAATTGTTTAGAATAGTCCCAGTGTTGGTATTGCACATGTGCATTTATAACAGATATATGAAATAGGCAAAATAAAAGAATGGATCGTATGTGTAAATGGGGATTTAAAGTAGGGGATATATATTAACTAAAACTTTGTACAATATGTGATGGAAAAGTTTTGTGATAAAAAATTCTCCTCCATACTGTTCAAACATAATGGATTTCAAATGCCAAAAAAAGGCACCAGATGGAAACATTGACCCATGGCGGTATAAAAGGTTTAGATGCATGAAGAGTAGAGACTGAACTGCACGTAATATTCTTCTTGATATTGTTGAATAAAGAATTCCTACTACTTCCCAATGCTGCCTCAGATTATAAATTTTACCTCTTTAGAAGTATAATTTGCTCTTAGGTATTTACCCCATTCATCTTCACTATAGTTCAGGATGTTGCGTCACAGAGCCTCTCAGCCGCTATCGATCGACTGCAAGATGTTAGGAGACAAATCTTAGCATCACTTTCAGTTGACGAAGCATCACTCAGATAACGAGTCTCTGTGCTCATGTTACTCTTCCAAACATTTCTCGCTCATTTGAGAACTGATCTTCCGTTCACAGCTGATCACGACACATTTTCAGCATTGGCAAAAGTACCTGCCCAGAGACCCGCTTCTCTAGCCCTTAGACACTCATTTGCATGTAGATTCCTAAAGTCTTCTCATCCCCATTCTGGCACTCTGAATAGCGACTCCAACACATGCACTCACGACCCCTTGTGATTGGTTTGGATTGAAGACTGCTGTGTGCCCATTCGTTAAGCACATGTACCTCTCTAATTGCTCAAATATGTCTGTAATTAACTCTCAAATATACATGATAGATTGACAAAGTTGGCGCACGAACAGGAACAATTTTTCTTCCTGTATTGAGTTATTGATTGATTGCCTGAACCCCGATACAATAATATTCTACACAAAATATTATTAGCAGATGGGAATATGCACGATGCGTTATGATGGCCAAACTACACACTTCACTAGTGTGTTTCTTCACCAGAATTGAAAGGAACGATAACGTTTCGGGCCTTCCTGGTCTATTATCAAGTCATATGTAATAATGTTGACCAGACCACACACTAGAAGTTGAAGGGACGACGACGTTTGGGCCGTCTGGTCTATAATCAAGTCATATGTAATAATCTCACATACGACTTGATAATGATCCAAG
>WNGS01165523.1:26637605-26648073 GCA_020271785.1 Procambarus virginalis | reverse complement strand
TTCCCCATTGTCTTGATTTCTCCTCAGTTTGTCTTGTTGTCTTTCTTTTCTCATCTGCCTTGTCTCAAGAATCAGATTTCTCCAGTTTATTGTTTATCACATATTTCCTCTGATTTTTTTATTGAAGTTACTTCCCGTTGCATTTACTCTCAGCTTATTTAAATTGTAAGCTTTTCCATACTTTTAAAAACTAATTAAAGCGTATTACTTTTTAATGTTTTCCAGTACTTCAAGGGTTTATTTTCAGTTCGTTTGCCTCACTCGACACCTTTCATTACCTCACGATCTTGCTTCACCGAATTGTTAGTTTGCCTCATACCCCCATATTAGTTTGCCTCCCACCCCCAATAGTTAACTTGATTCACGTCATTGTTAGCTTGCCTGGTTCCTCCTGGTCTGTTTATCATGACCTCTCTCTCGTTGGTATCTTCCCTGGTTCCTCCTGGTCTATTTATCATGACCTCTCTCTCGTTGGTATCTTCCCTCAGCCTTGGTTATCTTTCATCACCCCAAGTGTTATATCTTGCCTCATCCCCCCTTTGTTATCTTGCCTCATCCCCCCTTGTTATCTTGTCTTCCCTTCCTATAACCTTGCTCTATTTTCTGTTTACCTTTGATTCACTTTAATGCTTGTATTAGATCAGGGTTACGTCCCTTAATATAATGACGATCAAACCACACATCAGAAAATGGGAAGGAGGGAGTGAGCAGGAGACGAACCAACCCATTTCGAAAAAGGCGGGAAAACGACGACGTTTCGGTCCATTTCGGTCCATTTCGGTCCATTTCGGTCCAAGATATATGAACCTAGACCATATTCCCCTTAATATAACACGTATACTGTATTGTGTACAACTTACTGCATATAATTTTTGCATATAATTTAATATATATAAATCAGTGCAAGAAAAATCACAAATCAACACCACGTGTTGGGAGACGGTCGGCCGAGTGGACAGCACACTGGACTTGTGATCCTGTGGTCCTGGGTTCGATCCCAGGCGCCGCGAGAAACAATGGGCAGAGTTTCTTTCACCCTATGCCCCTGTTACCTAGCAGTAAAATAGGTACCTGGGTGTTAGTCAGCTGTCACGGGCTGCTTCCTGGGGTGGAAGCCTAGTCGAGGATCGAGCCGCGGGGACACTAAAGCCCGAAATCATCTTAAGATAACCTCAAGATAACGTGATTTAGTTATGCGTAAGTAATCCCTAGGAAAATGAAACGATAATTCCGAACGCCCGTGTTCGGAGTTCGTGTTCGGAGTTCGATAAACGGACGCGTTTCAGATTTTCATTTCAGCTTCCTAGTGGATACATAGGCATATAATTTAAGGTGTATAATATAGTGCTTATAATTTATTGCGTACAATTCAATGTATGTAATTTAAAGCATATAATTTATTGCACGTATAATTGATTTCATATCTTTCTTTCTTTCTCTCCCTTCCACTCTCACTTAGTGAGAGATTTTTCATAACGTACTGCGTATATTTTTGCATATAATTTAATTTCTATAATTTATTGTGCATAATTAATTTTGTTTTGAGTATAATGTATTGCGTATAATGTATTGTGTATAATTTGCTGCGCACAAGTTTCACATTGTGATCTTATTTTAGCAGAAATCATAAATGATATAACACTCCCAATCCTCAATTTAATGTCATTTGTACTTTTTTTTTTAACCACGTTTACGAACTCTTGAATTTTCATTTTCCTGTTGTCGCGAACTTCAAATTTTATTACGGTTTTCCCGGCCAAATCTCCTCTCACGTTCTGAGATACGCCCATCTCACGTTCAGGACAATGTCATCATCTCCCGTTCAGAGTTACGTCCGTCTTCTGCTCGCGTTTAGGGAATACTTTTCATTTTCGGTGTTATCAAACTGCCTTTCATCTCCCTCTCTCTCTTGCAAGATATTTTAAACCCACAACTTTCCCTCGTATCATTCACAATCTTGTCTACCTCTTCCTTCTTTGATCTGGTTCCCTTTCCCTTGCCTGGTGATGAATATCGTTTTGTTTCATCTCTTTATTTGTCTTTTATGGTTCCATCTTTTGCTTTCCCTGCGTCAGTGCGTTTTTTTTATCTTGTTTTTGTTTCTCTGTTGCCTCAATATCGTTTACCTACGTTTCTCTATGTTCTTCTTTCTCTCTACCACGTTTAACCCTTTCATTTCCGCTATCTTTCTTTATCGTTCCTCTCTTTGGCACCCTTATGCTTTCATCTCTATCTTCCTCTGCATGTCATTCTTTTCTCAAATCTTGTTCGGCCTTTCATTTCTTTCCGTTCTATATCTGTTGGCTCTTCTTTTCCGTCATCTTTATCTTTTAATTTCTTCGTTTATTGTCACTTTCTTATATCCCTACCCTTTATTCCAATGTCAATTTCCGCCCTCTTCCTTTTAGTCTTCCATCTTTCTTTTACTAATTTTCCTTTCCTTTCCTTTGTCCCTTTCTCATCTTCAATTTTCAACCCTTTCCTCTATCTCTCTCTTCTTCTCCCTTCCCTTCCCACCATTACCTCATAACTCAGTCTGTCAGAAATCACTTTGAACCTCTCAGACCACTTTGTCATTAAAGAAAACCAGCAAGTAAGGTATTTCCAAGGCAAATCTTAGGTTTTTGATCAATGAACTAAAGCATTCTAAGTATTAACTCTCACAAAAAATCACTATACAAGCAGTAGAAATAATCTTCAAGAAATTGAAATAAAACAGTTCGTAAGTTACACCAATGTCCCTTAAGGAAGCATCAAATGTGTTTTAATTGCTATGTCACCCTAAAATAAATAAATATATAATATTATATATATATATATATATATATATATATATATATATATATATATATATATATATATATATATATATACCCCACTTTCCTACACCCTCCTCTCTCAAAAATATAAATATTACAATGCTAAACCTCGTAAAAAAATAATAAAAAAATAAAGCCGTTATACATCCCAATTAACCACATTAGCATTATACCTCAGGGATATAGTGCATGGATTAATTCATATCTACCTATCATAAGCAAAGTAAGATAACAAACTCAAAGGAGATAAGCTATATAATATATAATACCAGGGATAATCCTCTAAGGATATACACATTCTAATCAATATGCCACTAACCAATTTTTATGAAATATAATTGGTGTAGGAGGTTCCCCTTGGCTCTCCGCACGAAGGCCTCTCTCTTTGATGCTAATTACTCAAGAGTGGAAGGAGAAGGAGCTCTACGTCTTGAACCACCAAAGGAAGATAGGGTGAACTGGGTATAGCTGCGAGGGTCAAGGAGGAAGATGCCTATGCTGGGCATAGAGTTAAGATGCTAGTTAGGAAATTAGGAGCGGGATCCGGATTCACGAAGGAGTTACTAGTTACTAGTTAGCACGAAGGAGTTACTAGTTACTAGTTAGCTAGCACTCACGAACTTGTACATCTTTTCTCGATCTTTGGCGGCTTTGTTTACAATTATTAAATAGTTACTGAGCTCCGAAGCACCAGGAGGCTGTTTATAACAATAACAACAGTTGATTAGGAAGTTTTCATGCTTGTAAACTGTTTAATAAATGTAATCAAAGCCGTCAAAGATTGAGGAAAGATGTACACGTTCGTAAGTACTTGCGTAACTGTTTCGTGAATCTGGATAGCGAGGAGATGAGCTAGGAGATGCTGGGAGAAGAGAGAAGAGAGGAGAAAGTAGATGCTTGAAAGAGAGGAGATGAACTAGGAGATACAGGGATATATGCGAAGGGTTATTTGCTTTGCATAAAGCTTTGAGCAGGAATGGAGGAATAGGAAGTGTGAGAGGAAGATTAAAAGTGAAAGTGGAAGGGAGAGAAAGAAAAAAAGAAAAGTAGAGTAGAAAGAAAACGGAGGGTTAATGAAAGGAGGATAAGATGGAAGTGATGAGGAAGGAAGAGGAAATAGGAGAAGGGAAGGGAGAGAAGGAATAAAGAGAAAAGAAGTTAACGAAGGAAGAGAAAGATGAAGAGGGAGGAGGCGGAGGAGAAGAAGATGGAGGAATAGGAGAAGGAGGAGGAGGCAAGGCAGAAAAGTGGGAGGAAAAGTGTAAAACATTTATATATTAATAAAAGTCAATACAATTAAATAATACACGAAAATGTATTAGACACAACCACAGGTCAACAGGAACCTCAAATCAACAGGAACCACAAATCAACAGGTATCGATCTCGTTACCCCTAATCAACAACACGCACCAATCCACTACATGAGTAAAGCATAAGACAACAAGAGGAGCCCCATCACCCATCCACACGCCCATACGGAAATATGAACACGAACACAACACGTCTGTGACCTCTCTCGGCTTGCTGCGACCTCCAGAATAGTCCCAACCACAGCTACTAGCTCTCACAGGTCGCTCAACGAAGTCCCTAGAGGTAATCAGGAGTTCCTGTCACCTTGTTCGTTACCAGAAAAATGTGACTTTTCCTCCACACCAGAAAACTGCTTTACCTTTCAGCTTAAAAACCACCTCACTAGAATGTCAAAATCGATGGGCTATTTCGAGATATAATATTTCACAGGCTGAGCACGTTTTGTTTAGAACTGTTACGGATGTTAATTCAAAACAGACTGTTAACAGTGAAGAGATAAAAACGAGATACACTTTTATACTTATTAAAAAACACAATACATGCGAGATAGACAATATTATAGTTATTAAAAAAACCAGTCATGTTCTCTAAGGTTAAACCTGGGCCAACTTTGTGGACAACAAGAAAGTAGAATTTACCACGCAAGACGCTCATTTGGATACACATTCACCTCTTGAGACTGTATCTAAGTATATATATATACGATCATGATGGTTCACGACCACGTATATCCACGACCATATACTGTGCTCTCATGACTGGAGCCTAATATTAGATACACACCAACTCTGGAAGAGAGAGAGAGAGAGAGAGAGAGAGAGGGAAGGGAGAGAGAGAGAGACGGCGACAAAAACAGACGAACAGAGACACGGTAGAGACACATGAGTGTCAACAGAACAAACACACACACAAACAAGTAAAGATCTCATATAAACGGGAACCCCCTGACAAGAAAGCTTCTGTGGAACTTCAAAAGAATCTAAAGTAAGCTACTTTTCTTTCAAGATTTTTTTTCGTTTGTCAAGTCAATTTTTCGGACAAGTGCTCTTGTTTAGATGACTTGCACAAATGGATATTAAGAACTAGAACAAGAAGAACACACCTTGGGAGAGACAGGTAGAACTGTAGAAGAGGAAGTTAAGAAAAGAATAATAATTAAGAACTACAATTCCTGATAAATGGTAATATAATTGCTATAATAGATTTATCGTCGGTTTTAAACACACACACACACACGGGGGGGGGGGGGGGGGCTGATAGCTGAGTAGACAGCGCTCAAGACTCGTAATTCTGTGGCCCGGGTTCGATTCCTGGAACAGGCAGAAACAAATGGGCAAAGTTTCACCCTGATGCTCCTGTTACCTAGCAGTAAATAGGTACCTGGGAGTTAGACAGCTGTTACGGAGCTGATTCGTGTGTGTGTGTATGTGTGTGTGTATGTGTGTGTGTGCGTGTGTGTGTGTGTGTGTACTCACCTAGTTGTACTCACCTAATTGTGTTTGCGGGGGTTGAGCTCTGGCTCTTTGGTCCCGCCTCTCAACCGTCAATCAACAGGTATACAGATTCCTGAGCCTACTGGGCTCTATCATATCTACACTTGAAACTGTGTATGGAGTGAGCCTCCACCACATCACTTCCTAATACATTCCATTTGTCAACCACTCTGACACGAAAAAAGTTCTTTCTAATATCTCTGTGGCTCATTTACCCCCCCCCCGCAAGCACAACTAGATGAATACACAAAACACAACTTTTACCTTCCTCGTGTGCCCTGAAGAACCCAACAAGCTAAAACGGAGACAAATCACGACAGAATGGCCAAAAAAGAGCTGCTGATGATATAAATTCTGAGCCACGGAGTTCACAGGAAGAGCTGCGCAGAACAATCATGCGCAGTCTTGCTATTTTGATCAAGTCATTACTTAAAATTATACCTTGGACTCTGGTCAGAGAACAGGAAGAGCAGGTGAGCTCTAACAGTCATGGAAATAGCAAGCAGGCCAGGAAGAGAGGTTCGGAGGAAATAGATAGATAGATAGAGATAGAGATATATATAGCCATATATATATATATATATCATGGATTCTGAGCATGACTGACAAATTATATACAGAGTGATGTGATATATATACGAAAGAGAGAGAGAGAGAGAGAGAGAGAGAGAGAGAGAGAGAGAGAGAGAGAGAGAGAGAGAGAGAGAGAGAGAGAGAGAGAGAGAGAGAGAGACAGACAGAGATTACAAAGTAAAAGCAAGTGGGAAATTTATTAAAATGAAATTTTTTAGACCCGTTGATGAAGTTTCTGCGTATTTTATTAAAGCAAACTAAATTTAAGGGAGATCGGAGATGCGCTTTTCCAAATTGAGGGCGCCTGCTGCTGCCTCCTTCCGGCGGGACTAGAAAAATTAAGATGATTTGAGAGCTCATTCCATCCAGTCAGGAATTAAGAAGACTGTGATTAAGATTATCCAGAGGTTTCCCCACCGTCAGCAGAACTGCGCCAACTGTGACCTGATTAGGACATATTTCATCTTGTCACAATCGTGAAATAGGATGTGAAATAGGACACACAGTTCAACGTGAGCCTCTAAGGAATGATAAACAGATTTAGGACAGGTTGACAGAGAGACGGGCTGATGTGTTATCAGACAGAGAAGGACATACCGGTTGATAAACAGGTAGTCTGATGGGTTGACAGATAAACTGATGAGTTGACGGATTGACAAGGGAAAGCCACATGTATAAGAGATAGAAATATCCTGATTATTTATCTATGGAGGAACATGAATGAGCTAACAGGAATGGGTGGACTAGAAGAGTGAGCTAACCGGAAAATACAATCAATGGAGGATCAGTGTGTACCATATTTAGCTGAACTCCTCCTCCCTGATGGCTGGAAGCCTCCCTCTCGTCTCCCCTGTACAGGACTCTCTGACGAGATAAGAAACAAAAAAATATTACGCTTTGCTAATCCTTATATTGATCCCAAGACTATCCTCCAATCCATTTATGATGGAAGCTCTTAATCCGACCGAAGAAAAGTTATTTTTTTCTATTGATCAGAAAATACGGTAAAATGATCCTCAAAGATATCGGAAAACCATAATTTGTACGTGTATAAGAACCCGAGCAGCAAGGATAGTAGGTCAAGGAACTTTAAGTTCATACTATACAAATAAAGTTAATAAAAGGATCATTTGGTTGATATTATTTTGCACCGGTGTCTTGAGTGGATTAATCTAGTTCGGGTCCTTCTGTCCTAGCCGGAAAATTTATGCAAAATTTCAGGCTTCATTAGAATTTCAATGAGGGGGAAACGGTGCCATAATTCTGTCGTTTAACTTGCAAGATTAAATCATCATCCGTCTGGCGTTTCCCATTTCCTGTCACATCTCTTTCCTCTATCATACCACCTCGCTCTCTCTCTCCTCCATATCTAATGTTTATTACGGTCTTCCTTACTCAAGTCTTTCCACACATATTTATTATCGTTCTGAGTACCTGTGTCTATCATTTGCATACATTAATCCTCGCGCTGATTTAGAATTGATCGAATTCGTTTTTCAACAGCTTGTTCTGTCTACTTTGTTAAAAATGAAGAAAAGGGTTTCTAATTGGTTCCGTCCTACTTCAGCACTATTTGGTAAACAGTGACGACTTGAAGCCTTTGGTAAACAGTGACCACCTGAGGCCCTAAGCAGTATCACCCTGAAGCTCTTGGTAAACTCGCCCCACCTGCCCCACTTTGTAAACTCGCCCCACCTTGTAAACACGCGCCACACGTTCTGCACAATTTCATTCACTTTTAGAACTTTTGCTCACTAATGCCTGGAAATTTACGATTAAAATTGTTAATTTCAGATTTGAGTTACTGAAAATGCAATATACTCAATTATATTGCATCTTGCAGCTTCTTGCAAGATTTTACAACAATTTCAAAGTTGATTTCATCTCACTGCAGCAGGTCTTACAGCATCTTGAAAACGTATTACACAAAGTCTTACAATACGCCTTAGAACATCATGCAGAGCAATATGCTGAATTTTGCAATGAGTCTTGAAAAGTCTTGCAATGCTTCAGCTTCTCTTGCCGCACCTTACAGTGTTTCTTACAGTGTCTTGGACGACATTCATATATATAGGATTCTTATTCATATATTCTATATTCATTCTGAATATAGCAGTGTTTTATCACCCTTTTGTCTTCTTAGAAGAGTGTATACCTTTAGACGTGGGGAATATTTTGAAAGAAAAGGTCAGAGAGAAGGAGAATTGTGGGTATCGAGAGGGAAGAGCGATAGAAGGGAAGAGGGGTCTGAGATGGATCAGATAAATGAGACGGAGAATGTTAATTTTGAGAAAGAAACAGAACTAGAATGGCTGAAAAAATACGGAAAATCATGACTGGAAACTTTAGGAAGAGAGATTTGGTAAATGACACAGAAAACAGTCAAAACCTAGTAATATATATATATATATATATATATATATATATATATATATATATATATATATATATATATACACACACACACACACACACACACACACACACACACACACACAGAGGGCCTCGCGGCTAAGTGGACAGCGCTCTGGGTTCGTCGTCCTAAGGGTCCGGGTTCGATCTGTGCCCGAGGCAGAAACAAATGGGCAGAGTTTCTTTCATCTGATGCACCTGTACACCCACCACAGCAGTAAATAAGTACCTGGGAGTTAGACAGCTGCTATGGGCTGCATCCTGTGGGTGTGTGTACTCACCTGAGTATGTGTGTGTGTGTGTGTGTGTGTGTGTGTGTGTGTGTGTGTGTGTGTGTGTGTGTGTGTGTGTGTGCGTGTATGCGTTAGAGGAATATATGCAGTAGATATAAGAGGAAAAGTAGATCGGTTAGAAAGGCGGGGTCCAAGAGCTAACAGCTCTATATCCTCGGCATACCCTGTGTGTATGACTAACATTTGAGAGGCAGTGAGTGGGCGGAGTATTCTGTCGTGAATACACATTACAGGCAAAAAAATGATTTTGCAGATTATTAAATTTTACGAATACCAGCGCTTAATATTTTATATTATACTAAGAAAGAACTGAGAGAAAACAACGACAAAAAATATTCCAAGTACAGTCGACGTGATAACGCAAGAATTGACGAGGGGTTCCCACTGGCACCTCTTTCATTTATGCTATCCTGATCCACATATTTGGACGGACCTTAAAGCAAATTATGTTAAAAATTTGGTGAAACTAGCCCGAGCGTCAGGCCTCCAGCCTCGAAGAGACAGACAGAAGACAATTCCATTTAGAGATAAGATAGTAACTAAGATAGTACCATCACCATCAACTTTCATTATACCGTGCCCAACCACTACCATTCCTGAAGCATCATCTCACCGCTCACTCTCCACCTTCCGCCTCTCTCACCATCATCAACAATTATCTTCACCCTCTACACCAAGCAGACTCTCTCTCTCTCTCTCTCTCTCTCTCTCCTCTCTCTCTCTCTCTCTCTCTCTCTCTCTCTCTCACGAGAGCCTTGGTATCCTTATCTAGCCCATCTCGCCATGAACAAAAGAGACTAATCATTGTTATCAGCTTGCCGTTTTCAGGAGCGCACAGTTGCTTCTTTGGAGGATACGGAGCATCTGAGATAAGGTGAGGAGGGCCGGCCGCTCCTTATCTTTGGAGATATTTGGTCTCATCTTCCCTTTGAGTTGTGTGTTTTTCATACGTCTCTTATTGTGGCATTGAGCTGGATCTTGTCTGTATATGTAAGTAGTACAGTTGGCTACGTCCTCGAACCACAATCGGGGATCACAGGTTCGGTTCCAGGTGGGACTGAAGTGGAGGGAAACAGGCGGAAGATCAAGGGTAAAACATAACCTTTCCTCAATTACTGTTTGGCAAGCACTCGCGCGAGCACACACACACACACACACACACACACACACACAAACTCAGGAAACTGTACACCTGTTGATTGACGGTTGAGAGGCGGGACCAAAGAGCCAGAGCTCAACCCCCGCAAGCACAACTAGGTGAGTACAACTAGGTGAGTACACACACACACAACACACACAACACACAACACACACACACACACGCACACAGACTCGCACGTACGCATGCACACACTTAGTGTCAGAGTGGTTGACAAATGGAATACATTAGGCAGTGATGTGGTGGAGGCTGACTCCATACACAGTTTCAAGTGTAGATATGATAGAGCCCAATAGGCTCAGGAACCTGTACACCTGTTGATTGACAGTTGAGAGGCGGGACCAAAGAGCCAAAGCTCAACCCCGCAAGCACAAATAGCTGAGTACTGTGTGTGAAATCACGCACA
>WNGS01165523.1:26557551-26577261 GCA_020271785.1 Procambarus virginalis | reverse complement strand
GTGTGTGTGTGTGTGTGTGTGTGTGTGTCGTACTTACCTAATTTGATTGACGGGGGTTGAGCTTTGGCTCTTTGGTCCTGTGTGTGTTAGAAATAAATATAAATAGATTGGTTAGAAAGGCGGGGCCAAGAGCTAATAACTCGATTCTGTAGTCACAAATTGTAAATACACATACACACATATTGAGATACAAACACACATATATTGACACACTCACACACATGGCACACCACACATACTACACACCACACGCACACACATACTACACACACACACACACACCACACACACACACACACACACACACACACACACACACACACACACACACACACCAATAACACCACCACAGAGAGCTTCTCCCTAGTGCCAGGTCATGACACAAACAAGGCATGTAGTGGCCGTGTGTTGGGGGTGTGCTGGGGATCGCTACAGACTAATATCACTTTAGCGTGGGGGTCCTCTCCCCCTCCCCCCTCTCCATGGCCTTCAGGGACCCCCTCTACCATGGCAACCAAGGGCCCCCCCCCTCACTCCCCTCTCCCTGGCAATCCAAGTCCCCTCTGCCCTTCCCTCCTCCCTGTCTGCCACTGTAAAGTTAGTTTTTTGATGGAGGAAGTTGGTCTTGCCTTGGCCAGGTCAGACCTTTCAGAGGCAGCAAACATATTATTGTGGTTAATTCAGGAGTCTAAGTTTCCATGGCAACGCTGCTAAGACAGACGTTTCGTACACTTCCAGGAAAAGTTTATAATATATAAAATGTTGTTGAATAAGACCAAAAGGGTGAGATTAATAATTCTAACACGAATCTTCTCAATATTTCTTATGTTTTTCGTCACTGTCGGGGGTAATTGAAAAATTTACTCTCCAAAATTCATTTTTTACATTTTTATTTTTAGTCTGACGCCTAAAAGCGCTTCGTAAGGGCTGCTTACATTCTCAAAGACTAGTTTATGCATAACATATATCATGCTTATATTCATTTTGGGTAAGGTGATATGACAAATGTTTTGGGTTAGGTGACAGAACACTAGTCAATGGTATAAATTAGGTATGAAAACAATTGTTATGAAATTGGGTATGAAATTCAACATTTCATTCAACATTATATTCAATATTCAATTATTTGAATAATTGAATATTATATTATTCAATTATTCAACATTATATATATATATATATATAATATATATATATATATATATATATATATATATATATATATATATATATATATATATTCAACATTATATATATATATATATATATATAATATAATATATATATATATATATATATATATATATATATATATATATATATATATATATATATATATATTCATTCGAACCATGTGCTAAAGTACATATACTTCTTTGTTTATTAAGCAGCTGATTGCTGCTTAAGCAACATCAAATGTGAGAGTGTAAGAGCAGGTTGAATGACATAGCTTCTGAACCACATAATGACCATCAAAAATGACATAACTTTATCTAAGCAAACCTTTTCCTCGTCATCTGCTAAACAGTTCGTGCACTTGGTGATGGATTTTCAGAAAGTACCATTCTTTTACTGACAGGAAATTCCTGGATAGTCCAGACATTTATTACCCCTCTTTCTATACTTCTCCTATTCTTCCCCCGCCTTCTTCCTCGCCAACAATTCGCAGACAGCGCCAAAATGACAGCCAAATATTTTTTCAATCTCCTCCCTCAAACACTACTTTCTAGCTTCGCCCTTCAGACCTCCCTGTCAGCCGTCACTCCTCTTTCCGCGTACCTTTTCCCGGCCCCGAAAATCTTATATTGTGTTGCCAGGGCTTGGGGGGTGTGCATGGACCCATCGCCACCCCCTCCCTGCCTCCCTGCCTGCCTCCCTGCCTCCCTGCCTCCCTGCCTGCCTCCCTGTCTGCCTGCCTGCCTCCCTGTCTGCCTGCCTCCCTGCCTCCCTGCCTCCCTGCCTCCCTGCCTGCCTCCCTGTCTGCCTGCCTGCCTCCCTGTCTGCCTGCCTCCCTGCCTGCCTCCCTGCCTCCCTGCCTCCCTGCCTCCCTGCCTGCCTCCCTGCCTGCCTCCCTGCCTCCCTGCCTGCGTCCTTGTCTGCCTGCCTGCCTCCCTGCCTGCATGCCTACCACCCCTATGGATCTGTCTCTCCCATCCTCCCTCTCTCTCTCTCTCTCTCTCTCTCTCTCTCTCTCTCTCTCTCTCTCTCTCTCTCTCTTTGTTGTAGGTTCAATTGTGAAAGCTTGCAAGTCCCCTTTTCTACCCTCTTTCCATCTACTTCTTCTCTTTCACTTACTCCTCTTCCTTATGATACTTCCTATTCATTCTTTCCTTTTACTACGTCCTTCACTATTTCCTCCTCTCAGTTATTCTCATCCCCAGCAAATTTCAGCATTTACGATATTTGGTTTTCACATAATTGACTATATTATAATATATATAATTCTCCTATATATATATATATATATATATATATATATATATATATATATATTTATATATATATATATATATATATATATATATATATATATATATAATATATATATATATATATTATATATAATATATTGGTATTGTCTTCCAGATTTTCGATGTTGCGGGGTGTATGGAGGACACTTTAGATAGGAGTGTGGGAAAGTTTATGATGTGGGAAGGGGGGACCGAGGAATGAAAGGGGGTGGAGTAAGGGGGTACGAATGGAGGAGGTGGATAAGCGCGAGGACCAAATTCCACACCTGACGACCGAAATGCATTTTTCATTTCTCCACTGACTGAGAGAAGTGTCCCGTACGACAGTAGCGGCACTGCCTGACCTCTGGTGTGTACAGATAGAATTAAAAGATGCTGAATTGAATTGAAAAAAAAAATAACTTGACTTAATATCAATATATACTTGTATATATATGCAAACAAGCCTGAATGGTCCCCAGGACTATATGCGAATGAAAACTCACACCCCAGAAGTGACTCGAACCCATACTCCCAGGAGCAACGCAAGTGGTATGTACAGGGATGCCTTAAACCACTTGACCATCACGATCGGACAAAAGGAGTGATAGCCTGAGCTATATGAACCACTTCCCCGCGGGCACTTGGATGGTTATCTTGGGCATAGCATTTTATCAAATCACCTCATTTTTTGGGGCAACACGTGAGGAACACAAAGTTCCTCACTTGTGTTATGTTCCTCACGTGTGTGTGTTTCCTCACGTGTTGCCCCAAAAAATGAGGTGATTTGATAAAATGCTATGCCCAAGATAACCATCCAAGTGCCGGCGGGGAAGTGGTTCATATAGCCTCGGCTATCACTTCCTTATGTCCGGTCGTGATGGTCAAGTGGTTTAAGGCCTCCCTGTACATACCAGTTGCGTTGCTCCTGGGAGTATGGGTTCGAGTCACTTCTGGGTGTGAGTTGTATATATATATTTGACTGATAGCAAAAACAACATCAAATCTTATTAATATTAGCTGTTTTATTCAAGAAAACAAAAAATATATATAATTGAAGGAAGTAGATGATAAACTCGAGTAATTAGTGTCAAGAAGGCCATTTAACTTTCAAAGTTTAGGCACTTACTTAACGTCTCACCCAAGTGATTTACCATTGAGGATACTGCAGCCAGAGATTCGTGCAACATCACACACTTGATTTGCAGCNCTCGCGGATAAGCCAGTCCATCCTCATAAACAAAGGGCCAAAGTCCATTCCATGCATCCGCCAAACCCCCCTGTTTGTGAATGAAAAACGGTTTACACACGACTCACAACGGATGACGTTCGAACACTTCCGGAACAAGTGCTTCACTGATGAATTTTGTTCGAATCACAACGCTGTAAATGCTTCACCCACGTACTACAAATACAAATAATCGCCAACAGAACCTAAACACCTAACCTAACCTATACCTATATATATGCACAATATGCTAATATATTATAATGTTAATTTATATACGAGAAAATTCCTATTTTGAATAAACAGCATGTTAAAAGAATATGAATGCGTCTGGGGGGTCGACCGCTGGATGTAATGGACTTCAGTCGAGGACGGGTTGTACAAATACAAATAATCGCCAACAGAACCTAAACACCTAACGTAACATAAGCTAACCAGTGTCTAAATATGTACAGTATGCTAATATAACAATATTAATTTATATTTGAGAAAATTTATATTTTGAATGAACAGCATGTTAAAATTGAAGAATGTGTCTTTGGGGTCGACTGCTGGATGGAAAGGACTTGGACTGAGGAAAGGTTGGATAAACATCTCCAGTTGCAACTCTGCCATTGTATTCCAACTCTCGCTGGACGTTGATTCCTGTACGCGACGTGTTATTAATTTCGAACTCGCATTTTTACCTTAAAAAACCTTAACCTAACCTAATCTACCTAAGCTTAACCTAATCTAACCTATGCGACCTAACCTACACTAACCAAACAAAACGCAGACCTAACCTAACCTAAACTAACCAACCTAACGTAAAGTACCCGACCTAATTTATACTATGCTAACCTAAAGCAACAACCCTAAAAAAAAACGCAGCCTAACGAACAAAATCTAAACTAACCATCCATCCCAGCAAGTCTTAAGTCATCCTGAGAGTCACAAAGAAGCCTGTTGGCGGTTAGCAAGATGTATACAGACATATAAGCTATAATAACCCACGAACTAGCTGCCTGAGGCACCATCAGATCTGAACATCAGCAGAAGGCGTGCCAGAAGACCTTGCCCTCCCTCCCCTACCCTGTATATACGCCTCCTTCACGCATTGTTTCTATTTAAATGTAAATAAAGGATCCACCGCCAGACAATTACGTGCTCCCGCGATGGCAATACTTGGGAGCGAGAGGGGGCCATTCTATTCTCTTTTGTTTTCCACACCCCGCTTCGTTTATCACTGGGGGTTGGAAGATAGGAAGGAGGTGCAGGGGTTGTGCAGCCTGCCTTATAGTTTCTTATCCGGTCTGTGCGACGGTGTGGATTCTGAAGGGCCGGCTGCACACACCCTGGGGAGATGGCTTATTTTGGGATCTCCTCTGAGGGCAACGCAGATATTATTTTAGGATAAAAATCCCCACAGTAATGTATTTGTGTATTTGTATGTAAAGATTTGAAATTATAAGTCTTTCGCACTCTCCTGAGTGCATTGTGGAGGTCTGAGTATATGGTTAGAGTGAGACTTAGTCGTTGATTGATTGATAAGGCGGCTAGTTTATTGTGCACCCCATACTCATCCTGTGAGCGGTAGCGCAAAAGCCGTTGAGATGTCTCTCGTCCTGACCACATACTGATATAAGTCACTCAGGTGAGCGCGACAGACTTGTAGCCTCAAACCTTAACATAAAATCAATAAATACATTACTGTGGGGATTTTTATCCTTTGTTATTATGCTTGTGATAAGACATTACCATTACTTAACTTATATTATTATTATTATCATATTAGAATACAATTTATTATCATATTATAATACAAATTATTATTATTGAGAAAATCCCCTAGAGCTGTGAGGTGGGCGCGAACCTGTGTCCAAGGTATTGTCAGCTGCATATGCTACCAATGGACCACCGACCTTGTTAAAACAGTCTTACACTCGTATATTAGCAGGTCAGGGGTGGTGCAGTGGTAGAGTATGGTGAGGGGCGGTGTGCAGGACAAACATATCAATTGTGACACTAGCTCTCCACATATGTCAGTTGCTTAATTTAGAACCTGTACTTGAGGTCGATCTCGAACCCATTGTTGATGTGACGACTTATATTGAATTTTGTAACTAGCTCATCAAGATTGTAACTTGCTTAGCTAAATGAATTGTGGGGTTCAGTCCCTGAGCCCATTATGTGCCTCTGTAACCCTTTCCACTACCGCCCACGGGATGGGTATGGGGTGCATAATAAATGGACTAAACTAACACGTGTTGATTACGTGATTAAAACTTTCATAGGAATTCATCCCATGCATGACTGCACATCACATAACGGCGCACAACCACTTCTGACAATATAAAGCCGGAATTTAAAATCGTTAAAGAAGGAAATAAAATTAGTTTGTAAAATATCAAATAAAACTTGGTAATCGCGACTCGCGGATAGAGTGAGTCTCGATCTCTCGGATAGAGTTGAGAAAATAGAGCTAGAGTTCCAGCTAGCTATCCTGACCACATACAGCCCCGCTCCTATGCCAGGTAAGTCCACAACGGGATCACCATAGCCCGTGCTACTTGGAATTTTTTTGTTCCCAGTAGCTGAATCTATAACAACAACAACCTGTCTCTGGTATTCGCGACGTTTCTGTGAGGGGGGGGGGGAAGGAAGGAATTATCAAGGGAAAGCGTCAAGCCATTACGACTATATAGCACTTGGAAGGGATCAGGATAAGGATCTGGGATGGGACGGGGGAAAGGAATGGAAATTGTAATATTATTTTCTTTTAGTATATTCGAATAAACTCGTAGATATATTTACAAGAACGACACACACTAGTGTTCTTGCGTGTGCCAATTTTCATTTGCACAGAGAGGTTTATTCAGTGGGGCATAAATTTAATATAATTGTCCATTTAATACATAAACGCTTTCCCGTAAATGAGCATGATAATAACATTCTTAATTTTTTATATATAGCCTAATACTAATGAGGCTGCATAAATGTTAATAACAGCAGTGTGCTTCCAACCACGAGTTCTCTGCAAATGCGCTTTACTGCAATTCACGAAAATGCATAATCATGCATGCCAAGTGCGTGCGTGCGTGTGTGTGTGTGTGTGTGTGTGTGTGTGTGTGTGTGTGTGTGTGTGTGTGTGTGTGTGTGTGTATTCACCTAGTTGTGTTTGCGGGGATTGAGCTTTGCTCTTTCGGCCCGCCTCTCAACTGTCAATCAACTGTTTACTAACTACTTTTTCCCCACCACACTGTGTGTGTGTGTGTTTGTGTGTGTGTGTGTGTGTGTGTGTGTACTCACCTATTTGTACTCACCTATTTGTGCTTGCGGGGGTTGAACTTTGGCTCTTTGGTCCCGCCTCTCAACTGCCAATCAACTGGTGTACAGATTCCTGAGATCTGTACAGATTACAGATTTTCTCTGTGTGTGTGTGTGTGTGTGTGTGTGTGTGTGTGTGTGTGTGTGTGTGTGTGTGTGTGTGTGTGTGTATGGGTGTATCTGCACATTCTCTGTGCAATCTGCCGTTGCAAAAACCTCTGTTCACAGAACACGGGTTGCAGTTCATCAGAGAGAATTCTCTCTTTTTTTAACTTGAAACATTCTGTTTAATTCCCGACACCTGCACTGGGTAACATTTCCATTTAATTATTTAGGAACACAAATAGCATTTCTCTTTTTTGGTAATTATCATCTGGTATTGATGATATGCAGGAGGTTGACAGACGCCTGTGTTACTAATGATTAAGATGATTAATGATGATTCTGATGATTTATGATGATGGTGGGGATGATAATTGCTGTTGCAGTTGCTTCAAATAATGTTGTTAGCGTAGTGGCTAATGTACGAGCGATGCTTCTGCAAATTGTTACTGCTTTCATTGATGCTGATGTTGCAGGTGTTACTGCTTTCATTGATGCTGATGTTGCAGGTGTTACTGCTTTCATTGATGCTGGTGTTGCAGATGCTACTGCTTTCATTGATGCTGGTGTTGCAGATGCTACTGCTTTCATTGATGCTGATGTTACTGCTTTCATTGATGCTGATGTTGCAAATGTTACTGCTTTCATTGATGCTGGTGTTGCAGATGCTACTGCTTTCATTGATGCTGGTGTTGCAGATGCTACTGCTTTCATTGATGCTGGTGTTGCAGATGCTACTGCTTTCATTGATGCTGATGATGCAGATGCTACTGCTTTCATTGATGCTGGTGTTGCAGATGCTACTGCTTTCATTGATGCTGGTGTTGCAGATGCTACTGCTTTCATTGATGCTGATGTTGCAGATGCTACTGCTTTCATTGATGCTGATGATGCAGATGCTACTGCTTTCATTGATGCTGGTGTTGCAGATGCTACTGCTTTCATTGATGCTGATGTTGCAGATGCTACTGCTTTCATTGATGCTGATGTTGCAGATGCTACTGCTTTCATTGATGCTGTTGATGTTTCTATTAACCTATGATACTGATACTTCTATTGATACTGTCATTCTATCCTAATGTTATTGATGCTGATGTTTGTATTGAAGATGCTGATGTTTGTATTGAAGATGCTGATGTTTGTATTGAAGATGCTGATGTAGATGTTTCTATTGATAATGCTGCTGCTGAGGCATGCTGATAATAATGCTTCAAGTGATGATAATAATAATGCTGATGTTGCTGTTGATGCTTCTATAATTAAGGCTTGTACGGCTACTGAAATTATATCTACTAATGTTGTGATGGATGCTGATACTGATGGTAGTATTGATGATGTTACTGATGCTATTGACACATCTATTTGCAACAATGCCGAGGCTAGTACTTATGCTATTTAGTAGTGATGATCGTTCACCCGATCCTACCGTTGTTACTCGTGCTGATGGCCTTTAGTGACGTCGTTGGTGCTCCTGAAATTGCTCTCTGCTACTTGTATAAAATTGCTACTTGTTTCGGCTATCCGTAGCGCAGTAGTCAGCGCCGTTGGGTTACACCCGCAAGGCTCCGGTTCCAGTTCTTTGGCAGGACAGAAGTTGAAGCCCATTTTCTTTCACTTGAAGCCTCTGATGTTCGCCTAGCAGTATATATATATATATATATATATATATATATATATATATATATATATATATATATATATATATATATATATATATATATAAAGCGTTCGAGAATTTCCTTACGTCTCTCTTGACGCATTTTCAAGCTTTACAAGTGTCCATTTTTCTCTGTGTGGAATGAGACTGTCTCTTTTTTTCACACCGTGTCTGTTAGTTTCGCTATTATATATGCCGTGATCATGTCACATATCTTAATCACGTTTAAAGTTGTAAGACTGATTTTCCTGATCATCTTGGCTTTCTGGTTGTTTTATTAGAGAAGAACGATGAACGTTTCGTGGTATCTGTGTCAGTTTCCCATACTCCACATTGCTGACAGGTCTGGAAGGTGACGAAGCCTGCTCAATGGCGTTCTTCATGAGACTCTCAAAGTCTACATCAACTTTCAACTGTGCTGGCTGCCCCTTTTACTTAAAATATGTTGAGAAGTAATGGTTATCTTTGGTCAGCCTCCCGCTAGGGCTTTTAGATGGTAAAGTGCCACCACAGCACACCTATGGTGGCACTGGTGTCATGTGGTGGTACTGGTGCCATAGGGAGGCACTGGTGCCATAGGGGGGCACTGGTGCCATAGGCATAACGAGCCCTAGGGAGGCACACACATGCCGGTTTCTACCGTGTCAATCATTATCATCAGTGAATATGTAATGAATTACTCCACATATCTTTCCTGTTCTCCAATTCTGTTCGAATCTTGCTTTATCTTGATGATATCTTATCTAATGTATATCATCTTCTTAGAAGTTATACGTGTTCTAAATTACGTTTTCTGTATTTGGACATAATTTAAATTGAACGTAATCTGACGTCAATTAATTATCCCAGCTCCCAGGTAACTGGGACCCCCATGTTGCTCTGTGGCGTTAAACTCGTCCTGTCAGTCACTGTAATTATTTTCTGTGTCTTTCTGCTTGACAGTTAATGAAACACCGGCGGTAGGCAATTTTTCCCAGTCATTCGGCATGATTATCCATCCCAAAATTAAAAAAAATAAAAATGGACATTGCGTTCCCACGGCTCTATATCATGCCACGTTGGTGGGGGATGATGTGTGTGTATATTTACTGTTTGTATATACAGAATGGAGCTATTAGCTCTTGGACCCCGCCTTTCTAATCAATTTATTTTTCCTCTATTATGTCTACTACATATATTTCTACCTTACACACACACACACACACACACACACACACACACACACACACACACACACACACACACACACACACACACACACACACACAGGGAGCAGGCTGTAGCAGCTGTCTAACTACCAGGTACCTATTTACTGCCAGGTGAACAAGTGCATCAGGGTGAAAGAAACTCTGCCCATTTGTTTCTGCCTCTGCCGGGGTAGAACCCTCATCACGGCGCTTGCGATTTGTTCATTTGATATATCATGCTATTGTGATTTCTGTCTACCTATTTGTTTCCGCCTCCCCCGGGAATCGAACCCAGGCCCTTAGGACTACGACCCCAGAGCGATGTCCACTGAGCCGCGAGGCGCCCCCCCCACCCCGGAGTGGCCAGGGGGGGAGGGGGGGGGCTCTAAGACATCGCCAGCCATCTGTCTTCCCGTGTTGCTGATGATGGTAAGTCTGTATGTGTAAAGTACTGGAGGCATCACTAGCCGTCTCTCCTATGCTGCTGATGATAATAGGTGTGTGTGTTGTGTCTGTGTCAGGTAATAGAGGCAAAAGCGTTCCGACATGAAATGCAAATGAATGTACCAACTCCATGAACTGTTTTGTTTAGAATTTTACTCTGAGTGAAGTGAGTTTGGTACTAGGCAATTATAAACTTTTGTATTTCAGTGATATTTTCACCAGTTTTTCTATGTTTACAGGTGAGTGCTCTTTATCCAATTTGCATAAACACTTCATCCGTCAGAAAATACAAACTAGTGTTTTTCATTCTAATTTGTATTTTGTTTACTGTGAGTTTAACTTAGTTACAATTATTAATTTTGTATCCATTTAAAGGTAATTTATGGATAATCTCATTATTGTAAAACTATTTTAAATACTGAAGAACAAAATCGAGAAACCAGACAAACAAGCACACACTCTCTCTCTCTCTTTGTATAATTTAAGATTATAGTTCATTACGGGTTGTGCTGAAGTTCCTAATGGAAGTGTAAGCCAAGAACTATTATCCAGCTTAATTTTAAGTTATAATGTTTGCTTAAACACGTATTTACATACTAAGAGGACGTGTTCGAAGTGTAAGTGAGCCTAGGAACGGGGATGTTCATGGGTGTGAGCGTCTTGTGTTGTGGTCGCCAACTGCTGGCTGCCCACTAAGATGAGATGGAGCAGACCTTGAGAGCATTGGCCACCTTGAGAGCTTTATATAACAGTAAGCATCTCTCCAATGTTGAAGACTCTGACACCACGTAAGCTGGACGGTAGAGCGATGGTCTCGCTTCATGCTGGTCGGCGATCAATCCCCCAACCGTCCAAATAAGTGGTTGGGCACCATTTCTCCCCCCCCCCTCCGTCCCATCCCAAATCCTTATCCCGATCCCTTCCCAACTGCTATATGGCTTGACACTTTCTCCTCACAGTTTCCTTCCCTTCTGACGTACCGACCAAAGGAACAAGAACGGGTCAAGACTAGTCAAGGGGCCAAGACTAGTCAAAGGTCAAGACTTCCCCCTCGATTTTCTACCTTGTCCAGATATAGTATAAATTACACCTAGCAAGTAACTATGTTAATAAACTTAATACTGGAAGTCAAGCAAAGCAGAGAAGCAGTTTTAACAAACAACAGAACCATGGCCACGGAAACTGAAGGACAACCAAACCCCGTGGATCATGAGGGGGGCCATCGCCCCCCACCTACCAACGCCTATGAAGGAAGTTTAAATATAAATTGCCTCGCGATCCCTCCTCCACGTGAGCATCATTTTCCCTGTGAGGGAGACAGTTTTGTGTCCCTACAAGGATAACGGAACGAGGACCGAAGGTTTGGATTTATATGTCTGCGGTGCTGGCTTCTGAATTATTCCATTGTACCAAACATGTTCTGAATTCTGTAACGTTATTGAACACGTGTGTGTGTGTGTGTGTGTGTGTGTGTGTGTGTGTGTGTGTGTGTGTGTGTGCGTGTGTGTATACTCACCTATTTGTACTTGCGGGGCTTGAGCTTTTACTCTTTGGTCCCGCCTCTCAACTGTCAATCAACTGGTGTACAGATTCCTGAGCCTACTGGGCTCTATCATATCTACATTTGAAACTGTGTATGGAGTCAGCCTCCACCGCATCATATTGTGTGTGTGTGTGTGTGTGTGTGTGTGTGTGTGTGTGTGTGTGTGTGTGTGTGTGTGTGTGTGTGTGTGCACTGAATTTTTGCTCCTATTTGTGACTGCATGATCACAACCAGGTGTGCCCAATTACTGCAGGGTGAACATGGAAGAACACGTAAGGATTAGCCCAGAAACAATCCACCTCGGCCAGGACTCGAATCCAGATGAGATCGGTCGAAATCGTAGAGGGACGAGTGTGTTACCACTGCGCCATCAAGCAAATGGGCCTAAGCTGTAGATAATGTTTTCCCGAAGGAGCGAATTCGGAGATTTATACACAATTATGCTTCAATTTATATTAGTATTTCTCCACTGTTACCAGAACGTTGGGATCTTCACTACTAGGGAAAGACAAATCCTTTGTAGTATTATGTATGTCGCAATCATGTTTCCCTTTGTTTTTCTCATTTCTGGAGTCGGTAGGTGAATATATATTTTAACCTATTAATATTAAGTGCATTTGTATTTTTCTTGTTCTTCATATATTTCTAATCTTTTTTTACCACTTTTTTATTATTTAAAACATTAATGAGAATAACTCACAATTTATTGTGTCGGGGGACAGGCAGCCAGTGTATATATACATGTTAGGTTTATATCAAGGACCCCCTCCAAGGTCGAACAGCTGACCCCACCCTTAGGACACAACCACACAACAAGCTATTTGGTGAACAGTGCATTAGGTGTCAGGAAATGTGCCCAACCATTAATGTCCCCCCCGGGACTGGAACCCGGAATCCCCGATTGTGACTTTAGAACGAATCCGACTGTGCTACTGAGACCCTTGGTGGCATCACAGGTGTTGTCAACCGCACTGTACTGGTGCTGATACTCGTGGCCCCTCAGGTGGTAGTTGTTGGGATTTTTGCAATAATAATGGTTTTATTGGTGGCAGAATTGATGGCTTAACTGGTGGTAGTTGTAGGGTGCTGGTGGCAGCAGGTTGCTATCACTACCTGCTGACCGCACCCCTGGTAGCAAAGTGATTACCCTGGTGGCAATGGCCTGTGGCACTGGCCTATGGCACTGGCCTGTGACACTGGCCTGTGACACTGGCAGAAGCGCTGCTTCAATGGTGCCAAAAGACGTTATTTACTTTAGGTTCGAGTCCTGGCCAGGGAGGATTGTCTGTGAACCAATCCTTACCTCTTCGCCCCTGTTCAACCAGTAGTAAATGGGCACTTGGTTCTTAACCGATTGGCGGGTCGTGTTCCAGGGAAAATATGTGGGTAAGGAATACCATTAGCTATGGGAAGGAAAAGCTCTCGACCTGCTAATGGGAGTCACAAGTCGTCTGTTACTGTACCTGTGTAAAAAATCCATTTTGTTGGCATAGAAGCTGAGACAATCTACACATGGGGGATTGAATTCGTTTTATTGGTAATTAAGGTAATGTCTTCCGCAGGGAACGGTGCTGAAAGCGACCACTGATACCCCTGACACTCACGGTGGCACTGGTGCTGGCACCACTGGTGGCACTGGCAGCAGCAGCCCTGGACGGAGAGATGTTAATGGTGGCAGCAGCAGCCCTGGACGGAGAGATGTTAATGGTGGCAGCAGGAAGCACCGAGAGAAGGGTACTCGCTCGAGGGCGCCGCCGGGGGAAATAAACAGGATGCAGACCTGTTTTTATGGTCCTTCCTTACAGCTTGGTAATGACCGGAGCTCCAGTGAAAAATAATTTCGGGGCTTACATGGATCATTATATCTTGACTCCTGGTGGATGGTGTGGTGTTGAGGAGTTTACTGCGTGTTGGTGGTGGGGTGGGTGTGGTAGTGGGGTAGGGGGTGGGTTGTGGTGTGTAGTGGGGTAGGGGGTGGGTTGTGGTGTGGTTTTGGTGAACTTACTTTACTTTCTCTCAATTTCGAGGTGTCGCTGTCCGTCTTGCCTATTCCGCTCAGAATCTTTGATGTTGTGATCAAATTCACTCAGTTTTTACTCTAGAATTGTGAGGTTTTGTCTCCCTTAAGTTATCCTCATAGCTTAACACTCTTTGCTCTGGCACTAATCCTTTTGCTAGCTCCTGCACTTTTTCAATTTTGGCTTTATGCTTTACAAGGACCATCAAGGCCGACGCTGCATATTCCAGAACTGGTCTAACAAAGGTTGTGTAGGTTGCCTTGAAAGACTCATGATCAAGGTTCCTATACTACCCTCTAATATATGTCCAGCGTCCCATATACCGCCCATATACCCTGTGTCTCCCGTGTTAGTGTTCGAAATATATCCATCAACAATCTCTTTCCGAATCGTAGTTTCCTTCCACTTATGACGTAGGAACCCTTTGGGCTTCTTTCAAATTGTCATTACCTAACAATTAGTAGGATTGAATTCCACCAAGTATTTCTGTCAAGTCTTGCAGTTTGTCTGGGCATTCTGCAACTTTGTACTTCCTCCTCTATTGTTTACATGCCTCATGAGCCTAACGTCGCCTGCAAACATGTGGACTCACTCCCTAGAGTGCCCTAGAGTACGTCGCTCACATCACCTAGAAAGAGTAGTGGTGCTAGGACCAGTTCTCGGTGGGGGCACTAAATGGTATATTCCACCAGCCTGAAACATCGTCTCTGTTCTCGTTCTATTCTATCTCCCCAGACCCAAGCTTAGTCTTCCCAGCCAACTCCCGCTTGCTGTTCCATCTCACACTTAAATGAGATNAAAAAAGGGCCAAATGGCCAACAAAGAAAAATCCAGAAGCTCCAGCGTTTTTTGGGCACTTGTCCTTTTTTTTTGGAGGGATGGGGGGGGGGGGAGGTTACACTTTTTTGTTAGGCATTCGCTATTTTTTTGTATCGGGTTTTGTTCCTTTTCGTCATATGAAACGCTTTCTGAGCCTTTTTATATTATTGGAACAGGCACCATCTCTCTCTAGCTTATTTGTGATAACTTAAACCAAAAGTAGCTAAATAAACTAACTAAATCTAAGTAAACCTAACCTAAGTAACCTAACCTAACCTAACCTAACCTAAACCAAACTAGCTAAATAAACTTAACCAAATCTAAGTAAACCTAACCTAAGTAACCTCACCTTGCAACGAAAACAGATTATATATATTTTAAATTATACAATCATTGTATGAACATTTTGATACTTAACTTTCACATATTATGCTTACAGTAAGCTGTAGAATTGAGGCATGTTAGTGTATTAGCAATTTATTAATCTTTTTAATTTTTAATTAATATTAAAATATTAATTAAATATTAATTATTTAATATTTAATATTAATATTAATATTAATAAACCCAAATATTAATTTTGGGTTTGGTATACCATCTTGGTAAGCTCTCACAACAAGTGAAAAACAGGAGGAATAGGGCTCTGCGGCTCAATTGGACCAACGGGTTTAGTCATTTCTAATGGAAGAAATGTTCCTATTCAGCATTTTTTCTCATATCCCTTTACTGCAGTTGACCATTCTCTGGGTCTTTATTGTTACTGCTGGAGACGGCTAGTTTATTGTGCACACGATACTCATCCTGTGAGCGATAGCGCAAAAATAATTACAGAGCTCACAAAAGGTGTTAATCAGACCACAGGAGGAATTTTGACATTAACAGTTACGTCTAATCTGCTCACTTTATATTATAATGAGAGCTAGAATCGAACTTTATGCATTGCAAAATCTATATATTATATAGCGGAGTAAAGGCTTTTGTTGAAATCTAAAAAATGTTAAATATGGATATCACACGATAACAGAAGAGCTACTGTTTTTTGCTGATTAGTCTACGACATTATACAACTTATACATAATTACACACAAGTCTTTATCTACTGGAAGTCAAATATGAATACAGTGCAAGGATTTTATGTATTATTTGTAATAAGGTTTTTTAACATTTCATACAGCGTGAGTTTAGATTTTTCTGTAACTGGCTCAATTGTCCAGTGTAAAATTGTTCAGTGTAAAAATGTAAAATGGACTCTAGTGAGTCCCTGTCTAAGTTAACACACTTCTTGCTTTACTTCATCTAAATCCCTAATCAAGCCGAACCTGCCACAGGTACTTGAAGCACAGTCTTAGTCGAGCTGTGACAAGGTCTGTCAGTCGGCTGATTGTGTTACTTGGCTCATACAAGTGTTTTGTTTGACATAATTCATTGTGATACACAATGGATCTGATAGTTCCTGTTTGACTCTTCTATTTTCTTCAAATTCATCTAAGAGTTCCCCCGTCTAATGACACTTATTAAGGTTGATTCATCGATCAAGATTACGTTCAACACTGTCTTTATTTACCACAAGCTTTGCAAGAGCATCAACCTTATATTCCAGGGGCCAGATTCACGAACCAGTTACGCAAGCACTAACGAATCTGTACATCGTTTCTCAAACTTTGGCGGCTTTGTTTACAATTATTAAACAGTTGATGAGCTCCGAAGCACCAGGAGGCTATTTATAACAACAACAACAGTTGATTGGGAAGTTTTCATGCTTGTAAACTGTTTAAACAATTTAATCAAAGCCGTCAAAGATTAAGGAAAGATGTACACGTTCGTAAGTACTTGCGTAACTGCTTCGTGAATCTGGCTCCTTCTGTGTGAGAAGGGGACCCGCATCCCCTTGACTTTGATCCCCCTCTTTATGCATGCACACATATCTATGCTTGGCTTCGGAGACAAGCACGTTACAATTTGATTGTAAACTATGTAATGCAAATAATGAGGAAAGTGAGCCTGAAATAATTCAGCTGTCCATTGCAGGATTTTCAATAAATTTAAGGGCAACAGGGATTGCTAACAGCTCAACTTCCAATGGGGATGCCTAATTATAGACTCTTACATTCTTTTCAATTGTGGTTCCATCGGGTTGATGAACAATAACACCCCCTGTCAGCCACTCCCTGAAGACGAACTGATTGTTGTTACAGATTCAGCTACTCGGAACAAGTTCCAAGTAGCACGGGCTATGGTGAGCCCGTAACTTACCTGGCACAGGTGCGGTGCGACGACGAACTGAGTGATCCGCCGTTATATATGGTCTGTGTGGTGTTATTCTCTGTCTGTAGTGAGGTGAGCGGGAGAATTGTGCGCGATTTGTTTCACGGTAGAGGCATATAGGCGTCAGAATGTACTCACCAATTTGTACTTGCGTGGGTTGAGCTCTGGCTCTATGGTCCCGCCTCTCAACTGTCAATCAACAGATTCGTGAGTCTACGGGGCTCTATCATGTCAGGACGAACTAATGATACTAAAATCAAATTAGCGACTAGAGGGAGACGTTGAGTTCGGCCTCCTCCCCCCCCCCCGGACCCAACGTCTCACCTTCATCACAATCTTCACCATCCCCAATCACTATTCCCCGCTCTCCTCCTTTATCATCATTTCCTCACCAATGGAATCATTACTCGTCGCCCTCTTCCATTCCCTCACTACATTTCCTGCCCCAATCACCCCCACATGGAGTTCGACCCCCTGTATCTCCCCCTCCCCCCCTCCAGACCCCCACCGCCCCCCCAACACCAAGGGTCCCCGCCCCCCCCTCACCATATCTCACCGTATGTGTACAGTAAAGAATCAAGTGTTATAAATTTAGCTTCGTAGCCAATAATAATAATAAAAATAAACAAATATAAGCTCGGTTGACTTCTTATTTTCTGACCAAGACATCAAAGTCAAATAAGCAACTATTCACAGCATTATAAATATATGCAACTGCCCATACAATATCCCAATCAAATAAACGTTTCCTTCACATGAAACGTTTCCACTAACCAGGTAACGTTTCCCCAACAAAACCGACACCACTTGAAAAATTGAATTTGTTAATATTAACACTATACTGAAATATTTCTCGTATTTTAACGTTTAAGTTCCGCTGCAAATACGGAGATGCCGACGTTTTCCAGAGGAGGAAAATATGAGAAGGAAAGAATTCTGGAGCTGCAAGAGAAAGCCAAAATAAAACTCACGATCTTGGAAACTCAAAGACCAAATATAATTTTGCTGGAGCGAAGACAGTCAGAAAACAGAAGACTCGTGGGTCAGAGAACTTGGTCATATACAGTGGAGTGGAAACATGGGGGGAGATGGGGGTGGGGGGGGGGAATCGTAGCCATTTTCTCTCCTACACACTCACCTGTTCTCTTGTTCTCTTGTTCACTCGTTCTCTCACTTTCTATATTTTTATAAATAACTCAATGTGCACAGTAATATATATATTTTTAAATGCACCTTGTTCATTCTTCATAGCTCTTCCAACACCCCACATAGCTGCTTCTATCTAGTCTGTCTCCCACTCCACAAACTCCACACCATCAGCTGCCCTAAACTCTAGTGTATTCCACTCCTTAGACCCCTCTTTCCCTCTCCCTCACCTCTATACCACTCCACACACTCCACTACATTAGCAGCTTCGACCCCTAGTATATATCACTTGACAAGCCTCCCTCCCTCCCTCTCTCTCTCTCTCTCTCTCTCTCTCTCTCTCTCTCTCTCTCTCTCTCTCTCTCTCTCTCTCTCTCTCTCTCTCTCTCTCTGTCACACTACACAATTCCACTTCATCAAGTGCTCTTATCCACAGTGTATGCCACTCCACCCCCCCCCTTGTCTATGCCACTAGCAAAAAAGCAGACAGTAAACACACTAAATATATCGTACTAAACCATCACTGGTGTTTAATTCGCGTCTGCTGCTTCTTTCCCTTCCTGGGCCAGAGGATATGTTTGGCACGGGTATACTCATGTTTATATAATGATCTCCGAGACTCAAAGCGTTTCTCAGAATACTTAAATGTTTATGGGTTCAAATGCGTGCGTGTGGTGTGGTTGGCGTGTGTATGTGTGAGGTAATTGTATGTGTTTGTGTGGAGTTGAAAGAGGTGGAGAGAAGATGTGTAGAGGAGTGTACGTGAGATGGTGTATCAGTGACTTTTCAGTGTCCTCATACGAGCTTTGTGATCGACATATTAATCTATAGCTTTATTTTCTTATACAATTCGGCCAATTTTCACGATTTGATAGGATGCTTTTTCATCCACAGGGTTATTAACCCATGGAACCGCCTACCCGTTGAAGCCTTTAATGCCAAATCACGATTTGATAATAAGTGTGATTTGTACACTTCCATTATACCCTGTTGAGGCCAACTGTCATTAATCTAGGGATGTGTACCGATTCAGTTCTTTCGTTTCCACTAAAGTCATTCAATTTGTACACTTATGTTCAGAGCGTACGAATATCGATGCACTTATTGACTAAATGATTCCTCAAACTGCACAAGGAATGAAGTGCTCTAAGATATAGGTTTTCATCAATTTCTGTCTAAATTTGACCAAATTTGATGATTTTTTTGCAGGGCAATTCCTCTGCGGGCCCTAAGCCTCTGGCTGGCCCGCTAAGTGTTGCTTGTTTCTGTTTTACTTGGGCGGAGTATGAGTATTGATGACTCGTGTGACGATTTTGACTGGGGTTAGTTATTATTAAACCGAGGTGAGTGACTATTTTGTCCAAGGTGGGTGACTATTTTGTCCAAGGTGAGTGACTATTTTGTCCAAGGTGGGTGACTATTTTGTCCAAGGTGAGTGACTATTTTGTCCAAGGTGAGTGACTATTTTGTCCAAGGTGAGTGCTATTTTGTCCAAGGTGGGTGATGATTTCGAAGATATTAAGATATCTTCGAAGATATTAAGAT
>WNGS01165523.1:26518992-26533992 GCA_020271785.1 Procambarus virginalis | reverse complement strand
TACCCGTCGAGGTGGCCAAATGCCAAGATATCACACGATATTACTTCAATACACTATTCAGTTGGGCAGAAATGCTCAAGAACAGTAGGAGAAACTCTGACAAACTGTGGGCTTCCTGTCCCGTTGAGGCCACCAGATAGTGCCCCCGGGTAAATTCAGGCAATACACTGAATTGAGCGTTCCCAACGTCACTAAACTGTTGTGGTAAATTGCCCGAACCTAACCTACCCTAGAACCTACGCACAGAAAACGGGGTTATCACATCATTTGCACGAGCCGCCACCATTTATAGTACATCAGTTTATGGCCTTAGGGAAAAGTATACGTCAAAATGCGATGTACTATTAAAGAAACTGGTTGGTAATACACTACCCCTATTACTACCCCCAGTGTATTCCACACCACACTCTCCACACCCCTAGTACCTTTTGTCCCTATAAGTGGGCCCTACAGTCTACACCCACACACAGACAGGAGACATCTCCTGTCCACGAGGCTAACCATAGCCCATGCTTCTTGCCCAGCTCCTGTGCCAGGTAAGTTACGGGCTCACCATAGCCCGTGCTTCTTGCCCAGCTCCTGTGCCAGGTAAGTTACGGGCTCACCATAGCCCGTGCTTCTTGCCCGCTCCTGTGCCAGGTAAGTTACGGGCTCACCATAGCCCGTGCTACTTGGAACTTGTTCCGAGTAGCTGAATCTATAACAACAACAACAACAACTACACCCACACTTACGGGCTATTCATGCCCGTGCCACCTCTGGGGGTGGCTTAATCTCCATCAATCTATACCCACACTACTCTCCACTACTCCCCCTCTCGTTCCTCCACGGATGTATTCCACACCCACACTGATCCCGAGTACTCATCTTGTAATGTATTTTATTAAGTCTGTTTTCAGCATGGTTTAATAGGAATACAACTAGGAAAAACTGATATTGTGTATGACAGGAGAGCCACAACCCAAAGGCTCAGCTTCGGCTGTATTACACTTGACGGCCCTATTCACCTTGCAGCAAATAGGTACTTAGAACCTAGGCAACTATTGCAGCTTGCATTATAGGAAAGTGCCAACCAATATATGGCAAAGTCTGGCCCATGTCATCAACATTTATCAAACTAACACTATTACGTAAAAAAAAAAGGATATATTTTAAATAACAGCGATGTATAGGTTAGGGAAAGAGGTGGGAGAGGTATTTCATAGCTGATTTGAGTATCTGTTGAAGATTTCATGGATTAATATCCTCCCCGCGGCCCGGTCTCTGACCAGGCCTCCTGGTTGCTGGCTGGTCTGACCAACCANAAAGCCCCGAATCATCTCAAGATAACCTCAAGATGGTGTACATAATATATCGAAAGATTAAACACAAGTAAAGCTGCTTAAATAATTCTTGATACAGTATGAGGAATGTAATTCAAATTATGCAGATAATAAATTCCAAATTAATAAAAGAATGAAGTTAATTAAATAGCTATCAATTGCTAAGTAAGACAAATAGTAATATTACCTTATATCTTTCGAAGTTCAATTGCATGTTTCAGAACTTCTTCATTGCCAAAGTTTACCAATAAATATAATGCCTCAGCTTCTTCTCTTGATGAATAACCAGAAATCATATGATGTTCATGCTCTTCTCTTTTATCTGTTGATAGTGATGATGATGCTTGTTCAGTATCTGTAGAGCTTTTTGAAATCCCAGCTCCATTCAAATCTCTTACTACTTCCTCTATGTTTGCCTCTGAGCTTTGGCTTTGGATATGTGACTCTTCTGTTTCTGTTCTCTTGGGGATACTATTCTTTTCACTTATTTTTGCATCCTGAACAATCTTGCTCTCACTAGTATCCTCATTGCTATTACTCCAAAGTTCCTCGTCATCACTGTCATCCCAATTGTTAGAAAATAGTTCATCATCTCTAAAACTTGCATTA
The DNA here is from genome assembly GCA_020271785.1 of Procambarus virginalis. Classification (NCBI taxonomy): domain Eukaryota; kingdom Metazoa; phylum Arthropoda; class Malacostraca; order Decapoda; family Cambaridae; genus Procambarus; species Procambarus virginalis. The sequence continues at coordinate 26,532,061 of WNGS01165523.1, read as the reverse complement.
TTTATCTTATGTCCTCTTTCTTCGGTGTCTTGGTCTTGGAAGAGTGAGATAACTATGTTAATGTTTCAATAAGGTGTTTCTTATTGAGATATGGATCAAAGTCATTCAAGTCATGTTCGCAAGTTCTGAAAACAGAATACAATAAATAATAACAATTAATGGGCTGTCTTCCATAAAACAAATTTGTCAAGACAAGAAATAAAACAAAAACCCACCAAAGCCCATTAGAATTAAAATTGTCAATTTTTATTCCCCATATTAAACACCAAAGACTGTAATAGGTAAATCTTACCTAAATATAAAATAATTTTATCAACAGAATAAACCGTCCTTTAAGCCTTCCAAGCCTTTCATGTGAGGTTCAATCTTTAATCATAAACATATTATATTATTAAGGCAGATAAGGAATAACTTTAAATGAATATTTCCAAGCACATCTTCTAATTAATGCAGCCAATAACATTTTAATGTTTAAACTTTTACAGAGTTTTAGCAGGACAACCATAAATATTGTAATTACAAATACTACATTTTTGACAAGTTTTACCCAAAAGACAATTGACATACAGAACAGCATATGTATATATATAACAGTATATATACTTACTATAGCAGCAAAAAATAAAATCCTGTTCTGAAAGTATAGTTAAAGACATGGAAAATTTTATTGCATTATATAGTCTAGAACCCAGAAATAACTACTATTTTTTAGTTCAACAATACTTTCTGCATTGATGGTGATCTTGTGAATGGTAACGGCATCTTAACAAACTACATACCTATAGTGAGCATATGTGTAGAATCTAACAGCAGCAAGATAAAGCTGTATACATGTGAAATTCTTGAGTCCCTGAACACACAAGTCTTGTCGAACAGCTCGCAGTCGATCACTAATGAACTGGTATACTACAGCCCAAGACACATCTTCTCTATGGCATACACTGCAATAAATAAAGCTAGGCAATTCAAATGAAAATATGTTAAGCGGTGTATTCACATTAACAAAGAACTGAAGTACTGTAGCAGCTCGATAATTCTAGGGCACGCCGATCCGAAAAATGCCCTAATCCGGCAAAATTCATGGCCGGATAAAGTTATCTCCCTATCTGGCCAAAATGTCCATAGAAGTCGGACTAGTGGACACTTTGGCAGGATCAGCGTATACTGTTAGAAAGTTGAAATCTGAGATGGTTAACTTGCTACCGATGCTGCCCAATCAGGACAGTAAGCTGGACAAGCGGAGATTATTCAGAATCTGAAAGGCAGGCATCGGGCCTTACCGTATTAATCCCATATGGCTGTGGCTCGAGGTGCGTGGTGTAGGGGGAGGGGGAGGGAGGGAGGATGGGTGGTGTCGGGAGAGAGGGAAGCATTTGGGAGGGACTGCCTGGGGGATAAGAGGCCTCTACAGTACAGTAATTACTAATAATTTTAGAACAATTCATCACAGTCAAAACAAAAAAAATATTAAATAATACTGTATTATAACAAATATACAAGTTTCCTAAAAACAATTTGCCCAGGCTGAAGTTTGCTCCTAAAATATTGGGAGTTTTTTTCACCTGGCGGCCTACATAACATTCCTGCCTGCCCCAAGTGGACCCGTTGAGGCCTGGTCAAGCCAAACAACCCATGTGCTGCCAACCCTCATGTTACATCACAGTGCCATGCCATTAGTGAAATAATTGTTTAAATAATTTTTTGTTTTCATAGTAACTTTGAACATTTTTGGCCAAGATTATGTCTGGTAGCAGCATCAATTGTTCTGGAGGTGTTAAGAGGAAGAAGGTTACCCTAACAATTAAAGACAAGTTATGTGTTATAAAACTTTGTGAAAGTGGCTGGTCGACTTCGAGTATTACCGACTTCGAGTACTGTTTCTGATATAAGGAAACAAAATGAGCAATACCCGAAATATATTTCAACCAGTGAGAGTGAAGGTGCAAGCACCAGCAGAGGGTGTGGTGGAAGAACGTTGAAGCTTCAAAGCATGTACAGTTGGATGAGGCTGTATACAAGTGGTTTGCTCAGCACCGCACAGCTGGGGTGACAATTCGCGGCCCAGCAATAAGAAATGCTGCAAGCAAGTTTGCAACAAGCCTTGAAATAAAGGATTTCCAAGCAAGTGATGGGTGGGTTGCAAGGTTCAAAGTGAGGCACAATATTGTAAAGAGGAAAATTGTTGGTGAAAAATTGACTGCAGATACAAGCAGTGTGGAACCATTTAAACATGAATTAAGAACAAACATTTTGTCAAATAATTTATATTCTTATAAAATTTATAATGCTGAAGAAACTGGGCTGTATTGGAGGAGTTTACCTGAAAAAACTCTAGCTATGAAGAAGGTTGTCTGCCAGGGCGTAAGGTTAACAAGGACAGGCTGCCGGCCATGATGTATGCCAATGCCGACGACACAGACCGAATCACGTGTGCAATTGTTGGTAAGTCAAAAAAACCAAGAGCCTTGCAACATTGCTTGGACAGACTGCCTGTAAAATATTATAACTCAAAGAATGCATGGTTTACATAGGAGATCTTTCTTTCTTGGTTTCATGATGGTTCTGCAAGGAAGTTCATGACCATCAGGTTAAGAAACTCAAAGTGAGGTCAAGCAAAGTTTGGGCTTTGCTGAAGCTTGATAATGTGCCTGCCCACCCCAGAATTGACATGTTAACCTCACATGATGGCAAGATAACGTGTATGGCACTTCCTCCTAATACAACCTCTCTCATCCAGTCTATGGATCTGTGCCACAAAGAGGTTGTACACCAAAAAGATGATCAGCAAAGTTTTGGTGGTTTTGCCTCTAGAGGAAGCTGTGAAACTTGGCATGGATAAAAGGGCTAAAAGAACCCTTGAGAATTTAAAGAACTATTCCATCAAGGAAGCCATCTATAACTGGGCTAAGGTGTGAAAGAACATAACTTTGAAGAATTCCTGGAAAAAATTCCTCACATGTCCGGTCAACAATGAGGAGGATGAAGAAATGAATTTTGAAGGATTTACAGTTGAAATCCATGAAATGTTCAGACATGCTGGCAAAAATTTAGAAAGATAGGATGTGGTTGATTAGCTTGAAAGAGATGCTAATGACCCAGGATAAGGTGTGATGAGTGAAGAAGAGATTCTCCAGTCATTACTGGTGAGGTCGATAAGGAGGAGGAGGATGAAGAAGGTAGTGAGGAACCAACACCACAGACAACAAAATACAGTTTACTCATGTCTTCTGTTGACATGTTAATTAATTTTTCATCCAACTGTACTAATCCAGAAGTTGGAAACATGTATCAGTGCCTGAGGCAAACCAAAGAGCTGATCATAAAAGAGGCCAATGAACACAGAAGGCAAGCTAAACTTGATTCTTATTTTGTAAGAAAAGCAACTAAAGGCCCATCAACCAGTGAAGCCTCACAGGCAATCCAAAAGCATTCAACCAATAAGGCCTCACAGGCAATCCAAGCGCCATCAATGAGTGAGGCTTCAGCAGCTGGCAGTCAAAACTGACCTTGTTTCATGAACGGTACAGTAATTTTAAATGTTAATTTTAGTGTTGTGTTAGAATAGGTTACGTAAATTGTCAAGAATTCTTAACTTCAAGATGTGTAGCATCAATCAAGAAGATGAACTACAACAAGGTAAGTCGAGGTGTCTGGTTGAATATTTTATAATTATATGTGGCAATTCAAATTATGTTGTTTGTGATATAAAAATTGTTTGAAATGTTCCCTTTTGGACTTCCGGGGTGAAAAATCAGTTAATCCGGAAAATGTGCTCATCTGGCAAGGAGTCCTTCCCATATACAGCTGTCCAGATTAGCAAACTTCTACAGTACAATTAATAAATGCAAACAATAAGTCACAAAAAGCATGGCTGAAAATTACACCCCCAACCCATATCTATAGTGATGAAAAGTTTCAGTCCATCCTGAACCATTATCAATTTGTTTGATACAGCTGGACCTGATAATGGTCCAGGCTTATATCAAGGCCCAAGGTCAAACTACTGATCCTCTCCCCAGGATGCAACTCCACAACAAGCCAACTAGCTCCCAGGTGCCTATTTACTGCTTGGTGAACAAAGGCATTAGGCTATAGGAAATGTACTGAATTTCTGGTTGTAAACGAACAGAACTATTTCTGTCCCACCTGGGACTCAAACCGGGATCCCAAGTTGAGAATGAACCCAAATGTGCTACCGAAATCTTTATTTCTGTCATATAATCATTTATCTAAGAAAATGTATTTCTGTGATTAAAATGATAAAGCCATTTCTTGAATTTCAACTCCTGTTTCGTTTGTATTTACAAAAAATCAGCATTGAATGTAATGAAACACCATTTTCTGGGTGAGCCCCGGAGGCTCCCTGGAGCTATCGGGCTAATATGCAATTCATTAGACCAGTGCATTAGTCATAGGAGTTCAGCCTACTGGGGACCACGAGCCAAAACCTGGCATCCTCAGAGAGGCACAGGGAGTAATGGCCTTGGAAAACCCCCCATGGTTGGCGTTTTTCCTTATCTGCCATTGACTGGGATTAGGCATTTAGAAAGGTAGGCATAACAAAACAGACCCCACATGGTAAGAAAATTGCAACCAAAAACCGAACAGAAAGGCAGAACTCCCTCCAATCCCAAGGGAACAAGCAAACAAGCAAATTTCACACTCCATCGACGCATCGCTCGTCCATGCAGCCCCCTTCCCCTGGGGGCTGCATGGGAAGGAGAAAGAGGAAAGGAGGGGGAGGGGAAAGCCCTGGACCCCCCCCCCCCGTGCCGGCGACCCAGCCACTCCAGTTCGAAGGTTAAGTATCAACAACACAATAACTGTTGACCGAAGGGAGGAAGGGCTACCAGGGAGTCTCCGGGGTTCACCCAGAAAATGGTGTTTCGTTACATTCAACGCTGGTTTTCTGTGGGGGAGCCCCTACGGCTCCCTGGAGCTACATAACCAAAGATAAGGAAAAGAGGGACACACCTGGGAGGTGGCAGCCACACATTTCTCAGTGCAAAGTCGAGACAATTGGTTGCAATCTGTGACCCAAAGCAACACAAGAACGCCCAGGCCCAGGAACGTTAACCAAATATCGAGCGGCCAGGATCCTGTTCGACCTCCAAAATTCCCACGCCCGAATATTAGCCCAAGACATGTTACCAAACACTGCAGCCAATGCAGCAAACTTCCTAACGTCATGGGCACGAGGATAGACTGCAGGCTGGCTAGACTTAATAACCCTGCAGGCAACTGGAAGACCTGAGGCCTGGAACAGGGAATGAGGGAAACCGGATCTAGTGTACTGTATCTAGTACAATCAAATCTGCCCATAGCAGGAAAGCAACATGTATGTATAGGCTCTGGGAATAATGATGTCTAATGACTTAATATTTAGGGAGCATAACCAAGCAAACAGTGTCAGCTAGAAAAATGATAGGATGGATTACAAAAACCTCCAAATCCAATGCAAAGCTCATACTATTGAAATAACTTGTGCTGTCCTGCCTCGAGTACTGCTCAATACTCCCTTCCCCCTTCAGAGCAGGAGAGGTTGCTGAAATATAGGGAATACAGAGAACATATACGGCATGCATAGACATGATCAAACACCTAAATTATTGGGATCATTTCAAAACTTTCAAAATGTACTCTCTAGAAAGGAGATGAGAGAGGTATGAAATAATTTAAACATGGGAAAATACTGGATTGCCAGGTCCCAAACTTACTCAGCAAAATAACAATATACTGGAGTGAATAATATAGAAGGAAGTGCAGAATAGAGTCAGTGAAGAGTAGAGGCGCCATAAGCACAATCAGAGAACATCAGAGGCCCAAGGTCGTTCAATATCCTCCCAGTAAGTACAGTATAAGAAATATTGTTAAAAACGAAAGTGGAAGTCTTCAGGAAAAAACTTGACACTCTTTTTGTAAGAAGTGCCAGACCAACCAGGCTGTAGTGATTATGTGGGACTGCAGGATACTCCAAGCAACAGCCTGTTGTACAAGCTCTCATGAGTCAAGCCTCAGGGCCGGGCTTGGGAAGAGCCCACAGAACCTCATTCACGTACAAATTTTAGGAATAGTTGCTCGAAAGTTGAAGCATAATCCACCTTAATCACAGACGCCAAAAATAATGATGATAAATTTATTAAATCCAGCACACTCTATCCCAGCTATACCGATTACAAATATTCCATAATCTTTTAGATACACACAATCAAGTGACTCAGGTCACCACCTCATTTATTCTGTACCCTACATTCTTTACAATGCTGGCATGTTAAAGATTTATGAAAGATATTTATCTTATACATACCTGTCAAATTTCTGCAAGGCTCCTAAGAGTTGTGCTTGACATTTTTAGTATTTTTGTAATGATAAATAAAGCCATTCTTAGCTTGAAATATGATCCCTTTAAGCACTGTATGGACAACCAAGAAAAAAGTCAAATACCTGTACAGTACATTGTACATGCATAAAAATTGGAACAGCTTATACAGTGCTACCTACTAGGGTAATGGACCAAATTAATGATGTACTTACCTAGTTAACAAATATTTCATGGTTTTTATCAACACAGGTAAAGGGCGAATATCAGATGCCTTTATTTCATGACCAGCTGCTGAGCGAGAAAACTCTTTAACCATTGCTCTAGGCTGAACGTAATTCAGCCTTCCACCATTGGAATCGACTGCCATTTCCAAAGGATGAACCAAGTTTTCTCGTTGCCGACTGCAGAGAATAAAAACTATATAGAATTCTTAATTATGTACCGAATGTACCAAATTCCATGGAAGAGCAAATTCAATTTTAAAAGCGCATTTTGAATTGCACAATTGCCTAAAATCTCAAACTAATTCAATGGATTATCCTATAGATATGGTCTGCACATGAAAAACTAAAAGCTACTCATATAGTCATGACATAAAAATAAAATAAAAATATTATCCCATATTATTCCAGAGCACAGGAACAGTATTCAAGACAACTCACAGTCGAACTTCTGCATAAGGACACATTCCTAGGCATGCTCCCACCAGGAACCTTGGCGTATCCTCCTTTTTTTTGTTAGTAGCCATTATCTGCAAATTAGACTCTGATAAGAGCACTTGACAAAGGATTAGAGCCAACAAATAGTACATACGGCCAATGTTTTGAGTTACAAACTGCAATTATAATTTTCAAAGGAAACATTGTTAAAGACTATTATATTCACTAAGGACATGTGCTTACAAAATAAGATGCATATCAAGCATATTAAACATATTTAACAAAACCTAAATGTTATAATGGTAAAAATAAAACAAAAAGAGAGAAAATGTAATTAGTGTACATGTTTTGTCTTTACTTTGCATAGGCCAACACATCTGCATCTAAAAAAACAGTTTATTCAATCTAGAGCAAATGTAACTTAAGTATATCCTTTTAAAATATACCAAGGCCTTGCTCTACACAAATACTGAACTCAGCCTCAGGTTATGAAGTATAATCTCAATAAAATGGACTACCATACAGTATTTAAGATTGGACCCACTCTGAGTTTTCTAGGTTTCTACTGAACTGAATTTATGTAATTTTTCAAAATGTATTCACAATTTTTTTTTGTTTTTTCCCAACAGTAAATGTCAAATGCAGTGAAGTGCATATTTACACACCCATATAATATTTACATATACAAACATACATTATCATACATGTTATATGTATTATCATTAACCATTTCTTACTTTCAGAGGAAAAAAGGTGAGAAACACAGTATAAGAAGATTACTGATATTAAATAATAAAACATTAAAAATGCCACTTGTCCATTTAACATTTCATTCACAATACTGTACAGTAAACTACATCATGGATAAATAAGTACTACTACACTCCAGCAGCAACCCACTGCTTCATGAGACCAGGTATACAGTGCTCTTGAAGAACTTGTCACATGCATTACAAAGAAATTAATTGATTGAGAAAATCAGTACGAGCCATGAGGTGGATTCGAACCTGCACACTGGGTACTCATTTTTCTCATTAATAGATCACATTAATGTGCAGATGATGAGTCACAATAACGTGGCTGAAGAATGTTGACCAAACCACACACTAGAAGATAAAGAAACGACGACATTTCAGTCCATCCTGGACCATTATCAAGTCGATTGTGACAATCATCATCACAATCGACTTGATAATGGTACAGGACGGACCAAAACGTCGTCGTCTCTTTATCTTCTAGTGTGTGTTTTGGTCAACACATTGATGTGCTTTCTTGGTGCATTGCTTTATTCCTTTCTAACAAACCTCTCCCAACTAGCTTAATCCCTTAAAATATCCTGTGTCTTGCACACACTCATGCCTTGCTTTCTCACACACACATACACTAACTCTTTATGTCTGCCCACCTTGAACCCAGCCTTTCCTCAAAATCACTTGAATACACACACTTCACCAGTTTATCATTATCCATTCATTCAGCATGCCCATACCATCTCTATATACAGTACTCACCTCTATTTTACCTTTATCATCTCTAATATTGTACTCCACCTCCATATATAATACAGTATTTTCATTCCTTACTCTCTGTTCTCCCAAAAATTACAATTCATTTTCAGATTGTCCATTTCTAATACTGTACTTGAACTCTTGATTTATCACATTAATTCTGTATCCCCCCCCTTTAAATATATACTACAAGGAATTTTGTTAAAATTTGGAACAGGGATCCAAACTAAAAAATAATAAAAACGTATGGGAGATAGGAACAGGATCAAACCAAATTAGTTCTAGTCAAATATATTTGCTAAAAAAGTTTGCTACTCTGATAAGTGCATAACATTATGTGCAGTAACAAGGCCTAGTAAACTGCTAACAGTAAAATTAATTAATACAGTGGTACCTTGGTTTTCAAATTTAATCCGTTCCCAAAGATGGCTCTTAACCAAAAATTTCCAAACCGAAACAAATTTCCCCTTAAGAAATAATGTAAATTGAATTAATCTGTTCCACACTTCCAAAATGTTAACTTCAAAATACATTTCATATATGATACACACAAATATTTTGTAGTATAGCATGTACAAGTTATAGCATATCTTTATTGATGACTCTTGTTGGCGTATGGAAGACGGTGAGGAGAGGGAAGGAGGAGAGGTGTTAGTGTTGGGAAGGGGAGTCCCCTTCCATTATAACATCAGGCAGTGATGACTTCTCTGGGGTACACTCTCTCTCTTACGTTTTGCCTGCATACCACTAGGGCCTGGTTGTGGCTCACTGCTTGTTTGTCTCACTAAGAACCTTTCAATAGAGACTTTTTTTCCTTTATGGTCATCCTCACATGAGTTTTCTTAGGTTGAACCTGACCACTGACTTTCTTGGGACCCATGGCATAGTACATAATAATTACTTTTATGTTTAGCAACCAAAAAAAAAAAAAGAAAAACAATGAAATTCTTTACAAAGAATTTAAGCGCCATCGTCACTAGGCGGGAGGCACTGGTGAACTGAGGCGCAGTCGCCGTACCACCAGGAACCACGCACACGGTTGACCCATATGTGTATCAATAAATTCACCAAGCTCGTAAACAGATTTGAATTTTATGGAGAAATTGAGCTCGTAACTTGAAAAATTTATAAAGAGGAATGTTCAGCAACTGAGGTTCCACTGTATTGCCTAAGCTACACAACCTATCATAACATAATTGCATTAGTCATTGAAAATCACTAACAAATTATATTAGTCTATATATGTGAAATATAACACTCTTAACATTCCCGACAAAATTTTTTGTTTATATTAATCAGCTGAAAAAATAATCTCGCTGTTCTCAGAATTGTGGAAAAAGTGGCTATAGGTCTATAGGTCACTGAACTATTTGGACACAAGCCTATGTGTACATCACTATTTGATACTGTACTTAAATTATGGATACAGGTCAAATTGCACCAAGAGACTTTACAACTTGGTATCAATTGTACCAAATTGTAAAATTAGGTGGCATATTGTTTTTATAACTATTTTTAAAACCTATCTAACCTTATCCAACTTAACCTAACATTATCCAACTTAACTTAACCCAACCCAACATAACTCAATCTAGCTCAAACAAACATAACACAGTCTCGCCTTAGCTAACAGTGAGTAACCTAACAATATGTGTGGGTTACCACAATTAGAAAACGAGCTTTGTCAAAATGCTAATGTATGATTTGACCATACACCTAAATACATTGGGTGCTGCACTATAATAAAGGGCCATAGAGTATTGTATTACAGTATAGTACTGTACCTGTATTAGCAAACGCACCCATGCAATGATGTGCTATTTGGATGCAGGTCGATGCACCATTAGGATACTAGCTCATGAGAATTAGGATACCCAATAATGTAACCTGAACAATTCTTGTGTTAGACCTTTATAAAGGTTTATTATTCAGGCAATTATCCAATTAATTTCATGAAAAACTTTAAGCCATGTGTTCTTTTCCCAGACGCGGAGAACACATTGCTTTATCATGCATAACAAAATTGCTATATTTCTTCCTAAAAACTAAACCATCTAATTAACATAGAACAGACTAACTAATATGTTATATACAATTAAGCTTAATATTTTACCTTTTCTGTTTAGTAAGAATTGTTGACTACATGTTTTTCAATGGGAATTTCATTCCTTTTCATTTACTTATATTACTTTAAAGCTCCCTTGATGACATCGTTATTATTAGTGCTGTTTGGCGTGTAACTCTTTTCTTTGGTGGCTTAGACACATATTTTTCATAGAAGCCAAGACATTGTCCGTCTTGGACGAGACGAGGGATGTCTGCAGGGAGCTGTAGTGTAAATGTTTAGAACGAGTTTTAAAGACTTAAGGAGCAATGATATAAACGTCTGGTTTCAGGGTCCGTAGAATTACCCAAATCTACCCAAATGTACCCAAATCCTCCTAGCATTATGTAAGTATGAAGAAATATGATATATTTACTTACTGTAATGTTGGTGCTGCACGTAGAACACGATCAAACCTATTTTCACTCTGAAATAATGTAATTTCATATCGAAATTCGAAGTAAATATGTAACAGGTGACCATAGGAAGTCGACGGTCCAAGCGACAAAATTGTGGAGCGACTTATCCAAGATATATGGTCGCCTGGAGAGTGTTTGCTGCCATATCAGCCTCTGTACACAGTGATCCAGTCGTCGCAATTCTTTGCTCAAATTGTCGCAAATTTAATTAATGATATTAACAAGTAGAATGGGTATTTGTAATAATATCTTTCATAAATAGCCACAAAAATTTAATATTTATTTATAAAATGTGTCTAAGTTAAATCAACTCCATGGACAATAATTTTGTTATATAGATACTAACGTTATTCGTTTGTATGCGTTCGCTACTTAAACTACTCATGTCCTTTTCGTTCATAGAACACCGAACCCTACACACACTCTGATATATTGCTTAATTAATAGAGATTCACAAATAAAACTTATACTGTATATGTTATCAGAAATGCAGAGATAAAATAGTTTTTGTGAATCCATCACAGAGATTATATCTTATTAGACAGGAAAGATATTCATATTTTAAATAAGGTTTCTTGGCCGACGCTCTCCCTATCGATGGGATCTATGATCTTTCGAAGTTTAATGTTAATTTAATCTAAAATATGTAATAAACTAAGTTTTCTATGTCATAATAAAGACAGAAATATAAGCTGCATGTTAATACTTTAGCATAAATATAACTGAAGTGAAAGTGAAGATATATGTATTTTTATAGTCACGTAATGGCTATCTCAGGAGTGTGAAGGCCTAAGTACAGGCCTGTAGGAAGGTACTGATACAGTAGCCTACTCGATAAGGCCCGAGGTAAGTAACTGCATAACAGTATAACTACTCGAGAGTACAGGGCCTGAGGAAGGTACGCTGCAGTACAAGTAGTCACTACTCGAGTAAACAGGCCCTGGAGAACTGGTACTGCATACAATAGCCAACCGAGTACAGGCCTGAGGAAGGTACTGAGCACAATAGCCTACCAGATGTACAGGACGATCGAGCTAAGGTAGCCTGCCACCATAGAAATACCACATAAACATGACCTAAATTACAAGGCAAGTCAGTCCTTTTAGATGTTGGACGTTTTCCTCCGTACATTTCCTTAATATTTCTAAATAATTCCCGTGGCTGGTGTACACACCTGCAGGAGGGCCGGTCCTGAGGGCTGCTCGAACTATAAACACTCACCTGTAGCAGTGACGGGTCTTCAGGGTCCACACCGCCGCCCATTACTGCAACACTTCATACTGTTTACAATTCCAAAACACACGAGAAGTTCTCGATGTGACAACGTCCGTCTACTTGCAAATCTCTCGGATTGGTTCCTCTGAATTTTGATGTATTCCGCATCAATTGTGTTGACAGAAAACTCGCCATGTGACCCCACACTATTTCTCATTTCCACACGAACCTTCATTTCTCAAAAGTAATAAGGATTTTCAAGATCAATCGATTTCACGAACACAACTTATTTTTCAATTACATATTAACTGCAAATTATCAACAAATAGGCTGACTGTTTATATATCTTTGTATATTATTATAAACACTACAGTTATATGGTACCACATATCAACCACTGGATAATTAGAACTCTCAATACACTTCGGTCTACGCATAAACGATAATATATAGCAATCCACAGATCTATCAAATAATGAACATATTTTCCTGTACATAAAACTCGGCCTTGTGGAACACAACACCTCAACCCGCCACTCGGCCATTCACACTAACTCCTGCACCACTACCAGGAGGCGACCCTCGCCACGCTGTACGACAACTGCACCACTAACAGGCGACCCACCTGCCATGCCGTACGACAACTGTGCCACTACCAGGCGACACACCTGCCACACTGTGAAAATAAAATGCTGTAGTTTGTCTCCCCATATTGGTTCTCCATGCATGATAGAACTGATCAGTTAGCCAAAACTTTGCTCATAAAGAGGGAATTGGATTACCATTTTGGACTGCCTTTGAGCACCTGAGAGCAGTATATCCGGGCACTCAACAAAATCTCG
>WNGS01165523.1:26496518-26518128 GCA_020271785.1 Procambarus virginalis | reverse complement strand
GCAAACAAGTGAATTAATTGTGTAATTCATATGCATATGTGCAAAGTAACATCAATGGTCTATATGTCAGCATAAACCTCAGATGCTAGACGATAATGTGACTACATTTCAAGGAAAATATATCTTAAATGAAAGCAAATATGGTTAAATAAATAGCCAATACGACACCATCGCCGGTGTCCGGACACATGAAAACTTCCAATGCATAGTGTCCTGCCAGGCGGCCATACAGGCTTCACAATTCAGAAAAACATTTGTAATTCAGAGAGATGCGTTGATAAACGCAAAATGTTTTATATTTTAAATACAGATATAAACTTTGTTTTCAAATTTTATTGTAACAATATCTCAAGTATAAGAACCAAGATATATTTTGGATTTAACAATTTCCTATAAAGTTGCAATGTTATCTTAATTGTATATGATCATCATTATATACAGACAAAAATTAACTTATAAAATGTTGAGGTAAGAGATAGGCGTATGTCAATTATGACACAGGATCGCTCTAAGAACGCAGATTTGAGGGCAATGTGAAATTCACACCAGTTGCTCCATCTATCATCATTCTATTATGCAGGATGAACCGCACGTCTATGGGTCATCCAATAAGGTTAGCAGACTTCTTAATGTCACCAATGCGAGGCTCGGCAGTACCCAGCAATTTTTAGGTTCCGGATCGCGGAATACAGAGATAACACCATCAATGGAATCCACAGTAGAACAACATTAGTACACTTAAGTCGCATCAGGCTTGGCTACCCATGTGCATGGGAAATAGGCTTACAGGTTCCAGGAGATGAGAGCAAATGTCAGCAACTGGATAGATGCCAGACAGACCACTGGAATATTATCTAACACAGTGCACAGTTACAAACCCATTAAGATTTCAACTTATATTCAACAGAGCAGAAGTTGTTAAATATATGGGGCAAAATCTTACTGAAGCGACCATACGAGTCATAAATACTCATACTCCGCCTAAGTAAAACAGAAACAAGTAACGCTTAGTGGGCCAACTAGAGGCTTAGGGCCCGCACAGGAATTTTATTGAAAAAAAATGAGTCCAAAAATGTGTAAGTACTTCATTCATAATGATATTACTGACAGGAATCCTAGCGAAGCATCCAAAATTTGCTTATTGTAGGTGCAGCATGCGCATGACTGTAAAGCTGCCGCCCAGTTGGGAGACTTGAGCAAGACTAGTAACTGCGTGATCACCAATAGATGTAAAGTGCCTTAATAGTGACTTGTGAGATTTGTTGAATCATTTGTGTTATCAAAAGGTTATGATAGTATATGAATTTGAGTACATGGATGTATATATATGTACATGTGGATTGTAACATTAACAATTGTGTAACTAGTCAAAAGATTGTCACTTGCTTAGCTAAACGAACTATGGGGTTCAGTTTCTTGAACCGATTAGCATCTCGTCCTCCAAACAAAGAATTTATGCAACACGTCTTCGACTTCAAGTCCATTACATACAGCGGTCGACCCCACAGACGCATTCATAATTTTTAAATGCTGTTCATTCAAAACGGGAATTATCTCAAATAAAAATTAATATTATAATTGTTACGGTAATCTCCTGCTTAGGCAGAAGATCCTACCTGTTCCCTTTACCGCCTATTCACCAACGTATCTGCATGCTCCAACATACGGAATCAACATCAACAACAATACATGCTCAGATGCCTGTGTCTAGACAGACACACCACTCCCCCTCCACCCTCTAGTACCCAAGACACCTACTGTCTGGGCAGAGCCCCAGCGCCACTCACCGGTCGACCAGCCACTAACTGCTTGTTTAATTGCCGGCCGATGGTTACCAACATTAACGCCATCTATGCCGGCCGGCCCGTATAAACGGAGCTCATCGGCGTCCAGTCCTCTTACGGGCTATTCATGCCCGTGCCACCTCTTGGGTGGCTTAATCTTTATCAATCGTCCAGTCCTCAGATTCAGCACCGCTCCTGTGCCAGGTAAGTCCACTACGGGCTCATCATAGCCCGTGCTACTTGCTCCGCTCCTGTGCCAGGTAAGTTACAGGCTCACCATAGCCCGTGCTACTTGGAACTTGTTCCGAGTAGCTGAATCTTTAATAACAACAACGTCCAGTCCTCCACACGAGAGACATCTCGTGTCACGCAGGGTACAGTCGCACCTCCACAGATCTCCAGTAACAGCTCTTGATACTGGTAATGGCTCAAAAGGGCCACCACTTACGGGCTATTCATGCCCGTGCCCACCTTTTGGGTGGCTTAATCTTTATCAATCAATCAATCGTCCAGTCCTCAGAATACACTTCGTGTTCTCAGCAGTAACATATACTGTCGCCCTCCCAGAGACGGTAGATGCGTACAGCTTTTGTATAAATATATTATTTGCACTCTCTTTTTGCTTAACGTAAAAACTCACGTGTTTATATTTCTTTTCATAATATTGTGTTTTAGACAAGTGAATAAGGGGCTTTTGTTTGTTATTAAAGTCATTTTTGTTATATTAAATGTTTTAATTGTTTATTCTCTTTGTTTTACCCGCAGCTCTCACAGTGTAAAGGTCAAAAGCAGTCTTATTTACTTTGTTTTACCTTTTTTATTTAATGTGCGAGTGGCACAACACCAGCCAGAAAAGCCACTGTTCTATTTTAAATTATCGTCACATAATATATTAGCATATTGTGCATATATAGGCATAGGTTAGGTTTTAGGTTCTGTTGGCGTTTATTTGTATTTGCATAATATGAGTGGCACATTTTGACATCGATAAGCCTGTTCCCAGTCTGAACAACTGTATTGCGGTATACCAGATTAAGGTACAGTCTGCAGGTCAATTTTTACCCAAATCGACCTGCAATTTGAAAAATACATGCATATTAAAAATATTAATCTTGGCCGTTATTTTTTTTTGGCGTAATTCAGGGTGATTGCACATATTTGAAATTGTAAATTTGTCTTTTTATACTGGAAATATGACCATAAGTGAAAACAGAGATTTGTCATGTTTTGTCCAAACTGACATATAGTTTCAAAACTAAGATGCATATTCAAAATCTATTGTTTAAGTGCTATTTTTGAGCGTAATTGCACACCGTTTGAAGTTTCACATAGTAATTTTAAATAGAAAATGAACCGTAATAGACAAAGATATTCTGTTTTACCGAAATTAACCTGCAGTTTGAAAAATACGATGGGAATTGGCAATGTTACTCTTAACCGGTATTTTTTTAGCGTAATTTAGAGTGCAAATCATTTGCTCGTAAAAAGGGAATTGATTACCATCTTTGACTTACATAGCCTTCCCGGTTTGGTGCCTTCTATTGATAATTACTTACTTACCATCTTTGACTGCCTTTCAGCAACCTGAGGGCAGCAATATTCTGAGAAAAGTAAGAAAATCTAGTAGACTAGAGGCAAAGTTAAATTCACATCAGTTCCTCCATCCACGAGACTTATTAAACCCTCATAACTATTTCCATTTTACAAAAAAGGCCATTCAGCTATGATCGCTGACGATTTCACTGAAATCTTAATCGAGTTATTTATTATGCACCCCATACCCATCCCGTGGGCCGCGGTGGAACGGGTTAGAGGCACATGATTTCAGGAACCGAATCCCACAGTTCATTTAGCTAAGCAAGTAACAATTTTGTGAAGTTAGTTACACAAGTACCTATATCAATAGTATTTATAAATAACAAGTGATTCAAGAAGTGGTCTACAACAATCTCTATACAAGACAGTTTATATCTGCGAAAGTTAAGTTACACAGTTACTAATCCTGCTCCAAAGCCATCCAACTGGACGGCAGACTTACAGCCATAATTACATCATTATGAATTAAATACTCATTTCTTGAACGGCATTGATGGTGTTATCTCTAAATTCTGCAATTTTTTCACATTTATATAATGACGTAAAATATGTGACTATTTCTGCTGACAGTTTGCATTTAGTAAAGTCTACATCAGTAGGTGGTGCAAACTGCAAGAGGAACTGTTCTCCGAGCCTAAGCTTAGCAGTGGTTAGGTCTAAAAAGTTTATTAACCTTATTAGATGATCCATAGATGTGCGGTTCTTCCTGCATAATAAAACAATGATAGATGGTGAAACTAGTGTAAATTTAACTTCGCCTCAAGACCAAATGTAAACTGTCAACAAAATTATTCGCACACCCTGTCACTATGTGATGGAGTGCAAAAAGACACGTGAATTCAGACAACTCTGTTATGGTAATTTTCTGCTTAGGCAGTAGATCCTTGCCTGTTTCCTATACCGCCTATTCACCAACATATCTGCATGCTTCAATGACAATGACAATAACAATACTAATATATATATACACACAGCTCACCGGCGTCCAGTCTTCAGAATACACTTGAATACACCAAACACACAAGTCACCTCGACAACTGTTACAAGGATGACAAAGTTAATCCCCCAAATTAGAAACCTGTCATATGAAGATAGACTAACAACTCAAATTGCATTCACTGGAAAGGCGAAGAGCTAGGGGTGATATGATAGAGGTCTACAAGTGGAGAAATCGATTAAAACTAATTAACATGAATTAGAAACTGTACTTGTGGTCGGTCTGGAGCCCATTGTTGATGTGACGATGTGCATTAAATTTTATAACTAGCTCATCAAGATTGTAACTTGCTTAGCTAAATGAACTGTGGGTCGCAGTGCCTGAGCCATTGTGTGCCTCTGTAACCCTTTCCACTACCGCCCACAAGATGGGTATGGGGTGCATAATAAATGAACAAAACTAACCTCAAGTCTGCTAGATTTTCTTGCTTTTCCGAGAATATTGATACCCTCAGGCTGCTGAAAGGTAATACAAGATGATAATTCCCTCTTTACAAGAAAATGATATGGCTAACTTTGGAGTGCTCTGTCCCACCCTCTGTTTCCTGTGTTCCACGCGGTCGAATTACTGACCATTCCCAGGATGCATTAACAAGGAGCAACTGATTCAAGCTCAACAAGGAAGAATTACTGACCTCCAGGATGCACGAACTGTATAATAAATTGATTACTCTGTTAATTATTAATTAATTTTTTCACTTATATATTACCCCATACCCATCCTGTGGATCAAATGGATCCCATACCTATCCCGTAAACTGTAGTGTACCTTACCCTATTCGTTTTCTAGAATACGCTATGTACCATCTATACTCTTTAATTTATTAAAAGCATTGGCTATTGCATATATTGCTTGGTGCCAATTGAAATTGTTACAGATAATAATTAATAATTATTTTAATTTACTAAGAACTACCAAGATGTTTCAGTTTCACTACTTACCCACAATCAGTACCCATGGTGTAGTGGTAAGACACTTGCCTGGCATTTTGAGAGTGATTTGTCCTGGGTTCGTATCCTGGCCGGGGAGGATTTACTGGGCCTCAATCCTTAATTGTAGCCTCTGTTTTACCAACAGTAAAATGAGTACCTGGTTGTTAAACGATTTGGCGGGGGGTCGTGTTCTGGGGCACATAGGATTAAAGACTTGCCCGAAACGCCATGCATGCTAGTGGCCGTACAAGAATGTAAGAACTCTTGTACATATAAATAATAATAATATAAAAAAATAAAAATAGGATGGAGCCTATGCATCCTATTAGAATAGGATGCAAAATGGTATGTAAATTTCACACATGAAGGGGGGCTGATGGGACTCATTAGTAGTCCTGGAACTCACATGTATGAGTCATTGAACCTTCTGCAGTTTCCTCTTATGTTTGTGAACAAAGACATTGTTTTCACCTCATCTCATTCCTGCCTATATATTCACCACCTCACCCTATAAGCTTGTAAGTCAGACTCAGTTACAGCCCCGCTCCTGTGCCAAGTAAGTCCACTATGGGTTCACCATAGCCCATGCTGCTTGGAACTTTTTGTTCTATGTAGCTGGATCTAAATCAACAACTTGTAATATCATGTGACGTGACTGGTAGGTTCCTAACATGGATGAAAAATTTTCTGACAGAAAAATGAGGGCAGTAATCAGAGGCAATGTATCGGACTGGACAAATGCCAAGGTGTTTTATCTCCAAAACATAAAGATAATAACTTGCACCTAAAACTGTTCATTTTCCCTTAAATGATAAAACAAGATAGCAGTGTGTAAAATATTTAGAAAAATTAAAGTTTTGCCTGGATGTGGATGTATATAAAATAAAACATGATTCATCAATACAGGTACTTGTATTAAAAATACATTCATTGGCACACAAATTTGTATGTGTTGTTAGTGGACATAGAACATGAATTCCTTAAAATTTTTGAAGTACGGCAATATTTATATGCTCTCCACGCCACTGGGGACAGGATATCACATACATTACTATCGTATGGCACGTTAAACTATTTTCAATACCAGATACACAGATTAACATTTTAATACATATATTGGTGCTATTACCAATATTATGGATACACAGCATGACCCGTAACATAGCTTAATAAGACAAGCACTCACATTTGACAAACTATAATTAAAATATAACTAACACACTACAATTTTTCCTAAAAGAATCTGTGAATGAGAGTACAATGCCAACTTTATTTTGATGCTTTTTCTCCCACTTATGTACTAGCATAGCTAGTGTATGAAAGAAATATCTTGATTCTTACTCAAAGGACACTGGACAAGCATAACACACCTTGATTAGCTAGAAGTAAGAAAATTCTAATTCAAAGTAGAAAGTGAGTAAATATGGAAAAAAATCCTTTCTGATCAAAGCCATTAGATTGTCCCACAAGGTACAAATGAGATCCAATATGTCGATGACCAAACCACACATCAGAAACTGAAGAAACTCTTGTTTCAGTCTGTCCTGGACCATTATCAAGTAGTTTTAATCTGTTCAAGACTAGATAATGGTCCAGGACCGGTGGAAATGTTGTCTTTTCTTCATTTTCTGATTTACAGTGTGGTCATCATATCCTCAGCCACGTTATTGTGAATCATCGTCTGTATCCTATGTGTTCTTTAAGAAAGGATTCTAAGGATTGGAAAAGTAAAAGGATTCTGTGGGAAACTCTTTGAAGCTATCTCTGAAGAGAGAGAGTACCTTCCAGCTGTCTCTAGATAGCAGATATATTACCACATGGTATCCAGACCCCAACTAAGCATTCTTCCTGATGTATACGCACCACATGCTGCAAAGAGACAGGTCCAACTAAACCAGGTTCAACTAAACCAGATCCAAACAAACCAGGTCCAATCAAAAGTCATTGTCCAGAAAAGATATTTATATTTACCGAGTTATTTCTGAGCTACTGTATTTTACATTTATGTAGTTACCTTGAGGTGTCGCACATTTGTAAAAGAAAAAGGAAAAGACATGGGAGTCTCATCTAAAAGCAGAAGACTGTGGCACAATTGGAAACTGTTGAGGAGCTAATAGGAAAATAGGCCTCCCAACACCACTGACATTGCAAGGTAGTTTTTGAGAGATTTCTTTGCAGCCACTTGTTTCTCCTCCAAATGCCTTGGGCATGGATCTGACCACAAGCCATAGCAAAGAACAAACACTTATTAAATGCAAATATGCAAATGTCATGAACTTTTGAATAGGCCTGGGGCTAATTAAATTTAACCCCCCCAATACAAGAGCTGAAGTCACTATCAGTAATCTCCTTCCGTACGCGAATTTCCGCATGTGATTGATCCTTACTTTTCCTTATTTATTTATAGGTCTTCATATCTTTCTTCAATGTGCACCAAGACAGGACTTTTAAAAAGCTTAGCAGTGTAAGGGTTAAGTGAAAAAGCTTTGTGCCCTCAGGGTAGGAAAGTTAAGTCCAAAAGCCTTTGATCCCTAAACAGTCCATGTGCTACATAACATGGTACAGCAACAGATAGTCCATTTTTTGCACCCTATGTTGTGTAGCAGATTGCTCTTCAAAACTGGACCCATCACAATTGAAGTTCAGTTGCAGTACCGAGTTCTTGATTGCTCTAATGGTGGCTTATTTGTTGCTCTCAGGCACTCCAAAAGAAGGAAGTTTTCCTTTGTGTTCAATGTTACACTGGGAAACATCACAGCAGAAAACACCAATGTCACTGATTTTGCACAGGAATAATGTGAGTGAAGTGGGAATGACACCAAACATTGAACCACAGCTGTGCTCCACCACAAATCCTAATAAATACTTACGAGAACAAACCTGCCTGAAGAGACGTATATATGAAGCACAGACAGACAATAAACACTGAATATAATTAATAACTCGCCATCACTCATTAGAAACAAGTCACACACTCTTGTCCCAGCCTGCCAACCTTGCCATAACTTTTATGTTTTTTTTTTTGACCACGTTGTGGCGGTGATGCTATCGGTCCGTCTAATTAACCAAAGCTTCCCAGCATTATGTAAGCACTGTAATGAAGAACAATGATATATTTACTCACTATAATGTTGGTGTTGAATGTAGAACATGAAAAAACATATTTCTGCTCTGAAATATCATTTTATAGCAAAATTAGACAAAACTAAGTAGCAGGTGTAAAATCACAGGAAGTCACAGGAAGGAAGGAAGTAAAAACCACAGGAAGTCGATGATCCAAGTGACAATGTTGTGGCTTTGGGTAATTAGATGGACCCAATGCTACCTGGTTGTCAGGACGATATTGTAATAATCTGTTAGGTGAAGACCTTATTGGACCATTACCTTTCATCATATAAAAGAACTCTTACAGGGCTTTCAGTTCTACACATGCACATGTGTCATTGTAGACTTAGCTAATCTCCTGTGACCTCTACCACCTTTATTGACCTTGTAAGTATTAATAGAAAAGCTTTGTCTAGGTGTCTAGAAAGTCATCTGCCTGACTGCCATAGTCCTGTATAGAGGACACAGCAAATCTTACTTCTGAATGCAAATGCTCAGAAGACAGGATCTGTTACTTTGTTTCACGTACATTCAGAGGCTGTGAAGATACATACATTCTAATTTAACACACAGTACAAACAGTAGCAATACATAATTGTGCTAAAATCCTGATTTTTTTTCTATAACACTAACACTGCCTTTTACATAGAAATAAAGTTGGGTCAAATATTACATTTTAAAAGATTTAAATCTATGAAAAAGCTAACAGGAAAATAATAAGAAACATACATTTAAGTATGCAGTTTGTACTTACAGTATACAGGACAATCTGTATTCAGTTCCAGTAATCTAATATACTCTATTTCAGCACTGTAAATGAAATGATCTTGCACAGTTCCCTTGCATACATGACACAACTACTGTATAACAAAATAGTTAAGGAAGTAGTCTCTAATTACTGTACTACTTAGAGACATAAACCAAGGATTTTAACCTTATTGTGATGATCCTATCTGCCACAACACTGCCATCATGCTGCCTGCCTCTGGCTGGTATCATTCATTGAACAATTACAGAAGATCAATCATTTTTCTGAGAGAACAATTTTTTTTAATCAAAATTATTACTCATTTAGTTTATTATGTTTAGCTACTCTCAAATTATCAGTAGTATAAAATCTTGACCATTTAAGAACATAATAACATAAGAATGAAAGTAACTGCAAAAGGCCTATTGGCCCATTCGAGGCCGCTCCTATTTATATCCATAGAAACTTATTCATATATACGTCTAACCTATGCTTGAAAAAATTTGAACATTTCCTACGAACAACTGTTAAAATTTTGTACATATGCTTACTAGTCTAATTGCAAGATAGACTGCAACAACAGCAACCCATTGCATCACATTGGCACTTGAGGAACTGTTGGACCAAGCTCTCACAAGTCAAGCCTGGCCCGGGCTGGGCTTGGGAAGTAGAGGAACTCCCAGAACCCCATCCAGGTACAATCCAGGTCCGGGAATTCAAACACGAGCTTTACAAATTTGTAATCTCCAATATTACCTGCATGCAGAAGTCAACTGCAACACTACGATGATGCAACAGCTTCATAAATAGCACTACAGAACAAGACCATTTGGAAGCAAGAGTTCAGACAGCTGTATGTTGGTCAACTTATCTTCTATCCTCTTAACACGCATTGGTTTCATCTGTTAAAAAATCTGAATTAGTACTTTTAAGATGCTATATAGGATCAACTATAAAATTAGAACAGCAAATGAAATAAAAACAAAACAATGAAAACCTACCACTTAATCTTATAGTTTTGAATAGAAAAAAAACTTATTGCAAATTTAATCTGAAAGATACTTAATTTTTCTCTGTAAAATTAATACCTATACAGTATATAAAAAAGGAGGTACAGTATCTGTTTATCAATTTGTCAGCTTTTTAAATGTCACATGAATAGGAAACAAATGAAAATGTAAGGCCATGAAAGACAGTAATAACGGAGAAGCGAAGTAAAGGAGAAGCACACATAGTAAACAGAAGCCTTATATGCTGGTTAAGAGAAAATGTGCTTTAAGAAGAGTCTAAAAGCATGAATGTTTACAAAAGTTCATACTAGATCTTGTGCTGATGACAGAAGAGGGTATGACTGATCAAATTCATGTGGGAGAAAAGTTAACTAACCCCTTCGTGTGACCACCATATTTTAAGATGGACTACGAATATAGAAACCCTCATAAAGGTCAAGGGTGATGAATTTCTAGATTACCAGTGAGGAGACTATCAAGGAATGGGAGAGGAACTGCAAAACCATCTCTTGGAGGGAGCTGATGGGCAAACATGGCATGGAAGCATCATAGCGAAATTTCAAGAATCATCACATAACCCATTCAAAAGCATGTGCTGAAAAAAAGAAACACAAGAAATGGAACTTAATGGATGACACAGGTCGTAAAATGAGCATTGGGAACGAAGAGGAACATCTGGAGAACGTATAAATCCCCGATGGACATCATTGATTACAAGTTATACAGAAGGGCACTAAACTTGGCCACTCAGAAAATCAGACCAAAACATAAAGAAAGATCCAAAATAGTTCTATGCCAATAAAAAAGATAAAACCAAAACAAAGGACTCAGTTGGCCCCTTAACAGATTAGATTAACCAAGCTATATGGATGATAAAAGGGCCGCACTCTAAATAATTATTTTTCAGCAGTGTTCACATTCGAAAGGTTGGATGACATCCCATCACCCACACAAATATTTGAAGGAGGGGAGGAGAATGAATTTAGGGATATACTCATAACATGCAAAATAATTAGAAAGACATTGACAAACTAAAGACTCAAACCCAAGGTGTGGATGGAATCCACACATTGGGTCTTAAAAGGAACTGGCAGAAGAACTATATCTGCCGCTGAAATTATTTTTCACAAAGTCTCTGGACCAAGGAGGGGGGGGGGGGTTTAGGCCCTCTATATTGGAAATATGCAAATGTTACCCTTATTTAAAAAAAAAAAAAAGCACAAAGAGCTCAGCAGAAAACTACCCACCAATCAGCTTGACATCACACATCTGCAAGCTCATGGAGAGAGTCCCCAGGGAGGGAATCATTCACCGTCTTTCAGTGAACAACCTTGAACAATCGACACAACATCAATTTGTTAAAAACAGATCCTGCCTTACAAATTTGCTCAAATTTTTGGAAAAGGTAACCAGCTACTCAGACAAGGGCCTTCTGGTGGATGTAGTATCCATGGATTTTGCTAAAGCTTTTGATAAGGTATCACATGAAAGACTGGCAAGGAAATTACAGGCCTATGGAATAAATGGTAAGATATTAGAATGGATAAAACAATGGTTGAAGGAAAGAAAACAAAGGTCAATGGAAACAAATCTGAATGGAGAAATGTGATAAATGGGGTGTCACAAGGGGTCCATTTTGGGACCTACCCTTTTTTGTCATATACATCAATAACACACGAGAATATCACAAACCACATCATCAAATTTACAGATGACACAAAGATTTATGGTAAAGTGGGAAATGATAATGATATTGAAGCCTTACAAAGGGAGCCGGTCGGCCGAGTGGACAGCACGCTGGACTTGTGATCCTGTGGTCCTGGGTTCGATCCCAGGCGCCGGCGAGAAACAATGGGCAGAGTTTCTTTCACCCTATGCCCCTGTTACCTAGCAGTAAAATAGGTACCTGGGTGTTAGTCAGCTGTCACGGGCTGCTTCCTGGGGGTGGAGGCCTGGTCGAGGACCGGGCCGCGGGGACACTAAAAAGCCCCGAAATGATCTCAAGATAACCTCAAGATAATCTACATTAACTCCACAAATGGTCAGAAGACTGGCAAATGCTTTTTGCCAGTCTTCTCATCATAAAAGAACGATTATCTTTTTATTACCTCAAGGATGATAACACCCCAGCCTAAGACAGTGACAAGTAATTATGATGATGAAGAAATCAAAAGAAACTCTTGATTTTAAATTTCAATACTGTACAAAAATTTAAATAATGCCAAGCATTTCTGCACTTTCTACNACTGAGACAAGACACTTAAGAACCTAAGAACATAAGAACAAAGGTAACTGCAGAAGGCCTATGGGCTCATACGAGGCAGCTCCTATTTATAACACCCAATCCCACTCATATCATGTCCAACCCTCGCTTGAAACAATCGAGGGATCCCACCTCCACCACATTACGCGGTAATTGGTTCCACAAATCAACACCCTGTTACCGAACCAGTATTTACCAAGTCTTTCCTAAATCTAACTTATCCAATTTATACCCATTGTTTCGTGTTCTGTCTTGTGTTTGATACTGCCACTTCTTCACCATCTTCTCGGTAATTATCCTGATTTGACTTTTGAACCAAATAGGGTTCTACGTGGCGGGAAACCTGGAGACATTGTTTCATGCGGCTTTAAGTACAGGGCTGGAAGAGAAACTCTCGAAACCGACTGTAGGTAAACTACAGGAAAGTCTAATATTATTTAATAATGATATCTAGGTATCGAAACTTAAAATAGAGTTTTTAAGTTGGCCCGAGATAACACCCCCTTGAATTCTAGCTTATGATTACTTACTTCCTGATAGTAATTTTTAGGAAATACATATATGTTACACCACTTTCTAACACACACAGAGATCACACTAACGTGATGCATCAAATGAACAAATCCACAAGGGGGCCTGAGCTACCCTGTCGTAGCTCAGTCGATTAAGGCAGTGTTTGGGATGCTCCCGGACGCAGGTTCGAATCCTCGTCACGGCCCCTTGTGGATTTGTTCATTTGACCACTTTCTAACCTTGGTCGACAATATCACTTGTTCTCCACAGTTCAAGGTAATGTTAACAGCCTAGTTGCAACTGTGTTTATTAGACTAAGTCTATGGAGCCTGCATCGGGATGTTACTCCGTTTCCTCTTCAAAATGTAAGTCCCAACCAAGGGAAGAGAACTATCACGAAAAAGCGCCAAGCCATTACGACTATACAGCACTGGGAAGGGGTCAGGATAAGGATTTGGGATGGAAGGAATGGTGCCCAACCACTTGGACGATCAGGGATTGAACGTCGACCTGCATGAAGCGAGACTGTCGCTCTACCGTCCAGCCCAAGTGATTAATTCCAACCAAGCGAGTTTGATCGACTGGATTTTATTGCTTCACTTGAGTGGGGTTTATCTTCTTCTTCGAGAGAGAGAGAAAAAAGAGTTTTTTAAGAGGTAATGTGAACGATACTGCACTAAATTATATCTATCGAGCCAATTACAGACTCGGGATACAAAAGACAATCCTTGCTTAATAACAGAAGAATTTACTCAAACTATACAAATACTAAAGCGAAGGCGTTTACAAGTAAAATACCCAGCCGGAACACACCAAATTGTTCCATGGTTTTGTTACTTGTGTTCTTGGTATTCCTTCGGTTATGTAATTAAAGTAACATTATTATGGTTCTCACGCTCAAAATGTGTCATGCAACTATGACTGTTCTTGTTTTAAATTCTGGGTCAAAACTTATTAATTTACAATAAATTACTTATGTTGATATTATGTATTAAATATATATATAAAATGATCTTGACAAACAGTAAAGGATAATGATGGGAAAATATCCAATAATGTGTACTGAACTACGTACTTTAATTTAAGAAATAAACCACAAGTTCCACTCAAGAAACATCGCATCTACTTTACCGTCATCAATATTTTATGAATTTAGTTCTCAAAAACAATCAAGATTACTCAATATATCGCGTAGTAAATATATGAATAGCGCTTCATGTAATAAAAAAAATTTATGCACACAGACATGTCATGTAATTATTGTAAGATAAGTTAGCACAAAATATTACTGGCATGGAACACAGACCTTTATAAAATATTACACTGGGAGAATGCTGAACTATATGACTAGGCTAATCATAATATTGCATTTTCAAAATGCACGATATTGAAACGGTCTGGCCTGATTTAATTAAGGTAACCTTATTAAGTTAACGCAAAAAAAAGTGCAAATATTTCACAACGACTTAAAGCAGCATTGAGAATACTCCGAATGCGTAATCAAAGAATGGAACTTATTTAAGATTCGAAAATCAAACTTAGATGTCGGCCAGCTGGTGCAGGCAGCCGTCTCCCATTCTCCATTGTTCGTTTATGGCAACTAATAAAAACCAATATGCGAGTGCATAATTGCACGTATAGGGCTGATACATTTACCAAACTCCCTCCCCCGATTTCATTCTCCTCGTTTTCTGTTAAGACACTTACAATTTTAGGATGAAATTTTCAATTTGCAATCCGAATCCGAATCCGAATAATACAGAAGATGCGAATAATACAGGAGAAGATGCCCTTGGGGCGAGCATTGAAGTGGGGACAGAAGAAGATAAGGAAGATAAGGGGGGTGAGAGGAAGAAGATTTGTAAGAGAAAAAGTGCCAGGGCTAAACCACAAGTTTTAAATATCAGGAATTTCTTTTTCAGGTTTATTAAACAATATAGATTTTATACAAAATTTTAAAATATCTTGAGTTACTTTAAAATTTATTGATATATTTTAGTTTTGCTTTATTAGTTTTATAAAACTGTAATATCAATATAGCTATAGGTTAAGTACTAATTGTAATTAAGAAGCAATAAGTACTAATTGTAATTAAGAAGCAATAATTATTATCTTCACAAACTAAGACGGTTAGGTGAGGTTGTGGTTTTCTAGTCAGTTTTTCAGGTAAACTCAAATATTCACAATATATTTGACAGTACGATTTAATACTAAGTGAAAATAAGTACAATTCCTAACTGCTATGAATAGTACATAATTGTACTTATTTGTCTCCTTGCATTTACCACCCCATTTTTGGAGGACGGGCTGACTAATGGATTGTTCTTCACACAATTTATCCACCATTGGCTAAATAAATGATATAGAGAAGCAGACGAGGGGTCACAGGAAGGCGATGGGTAGTCATTTTGACGTATAAATTAAGGCTCTTAAGACCAAAAACTGATGTACTAACATCAGTTTTTAACATCAGTTCATCAATGCACCCAGACATGTCATGCAAGATATGTTAGCACAAAATATTCCCGGTATGAAATATGTAGACTTGAACAGAATATTGCTCGCGGCTCGTAAAACTGACGTTATGTTTCGTTTTCTATTTGTGAGTCCTCGATTATGTTGGCCTGTATCCCCTTGCCGCTTCGGGAGACAACCGCCGGTCCCGCCAGATATTCACGGCTGGTAGACCGCGAGGCGACAGCTCAACTGATGTTTCTGTTATTGCCCGTAACCCAGCATAGTGCTTACCAGACCAGCCTGGAGCACAAGTAGTTGAAGGCGGGCAAGTTCGAGGTAACAAGAGCCTAATTCATTATTAAAGCTAAAACTGGATAGGCCCAGTTATTAGTATATCATCCATCTCACTCGAACTTAAGATGATAACAATAACATATTAGTCAATGAAAAACCAACGTCATAGAACTTAAAACTAAAGCATATAGTGTTAGGTACAAGACAATGGAAAACAAACTCATAATGTCCGCTCTTAACATTCTGCCCGAGAGCGAAGAGGGTTGCGCGGGAAACCAGACAGGTGCCGCCCGGCGGACCTAACATCCCAGCTTCGGTTAAGTCGTACATCCTTGGGTGAGAAAGTTGGGAAGCGGTACCCGGGTATTAGATTCACCGGTGTTGTACGTGGTCGTCTGGCTTCTCACGAAGGGTCAGCCCTCTCCAACTCTCGGTGCATATCATCCTGGGGCCTGAGGTGGGGCGGGCCCGCTTCGTACTTGTGGACCACATCCTGTAGATGGAATAGGTCCAGGTCAGGCCCTTGACAGAGCAAATCTCAAGGTCGCTCTTGGTCAGGCCCATGGCCAGCAAGTCACGGGCGCTGCTTCCAATCCACCCCTCCCTCCAAATGATCCCCGTTATGCAGTCCCTGTGGCGCAGTGGTAAGACACTCGCCCGGCGCTTGGCGAGCGTTTTGGCCTGAGTTCGTATCCTGGCCGGGAGGATTGACCAATCCTTAACTGTAGCCTCTGTTCACCCAGCAGTGAATGGGTACCTGGTTGTTAAACGATTTTGCGGGGTCGTACTCCCGGGAAAATTAGGATTACTCGGCGTTAATGAGGCTAAACACTTCATACAACAGCGCGTTCATACCTGTCTGTCCGACGGGCCCACAAACAAGGTCGGTGAATCAGAAACACAAACCGTTTACAATGGCATATATATGATACATGGTTTCCATTTGTATAATTACCCGTTCACTGAAATCATAGAACTGTTGTGTACGACGTTGTCTCATCCACAAAAGACTCTGCACTACCTTATTTGTACTGCCACTGTGCTGTTTGTGTTCCTCAGGTTCCCATAGTCCCCTCCAAACAGGAAACAATGTAAAGGGTCAAACAACTTTCCCTCAACGAGACCTATCAACATCTGTTCTCCATTGAACTTTTTCGCATTTCCATACATCTTGTTTTACGGCATTACACAAGTTCTGCACCATTTTCAACTTCTCATTTAGACTGATAACCCATTACACACAGAAATCACAATAGTGTGATGCATCAAATGAACGCGTAACTTTGTCATCCTACGCTGAACACGTTCAAGTGAATTTATATCCATTCTATAGTACGGCGACCAAAACTGAACTGCAAAATCTAAATGGGGCCTAACCAGAGCAAGATATAGCTGAAGAACAACACCAGATGTCTTGTTACTAACGCTTCGATTAATAAATCCCAGTGTCCTATTTGCCTTATTACGAACATTTATGCCTTCATCCTTTGGTTTTAAATTCTTACTAATCATAACTCCCAGATCCCTTTAGCAATCCGACTTCACAATCTCAACATCATCTAGCTCGTATCTTGTAACTCTATCATCAATACCTAGCCTCAAAACTTTACATTTATCAGCATTAAACTGCATCTGCCAATCTTTTGACCATTTCAAAACCCTATTTGAAGTGATAGTGAGTCTTCTTCTGTGTTAATTTCCCTGCCGATTTTTGTATCATCGGCAAATTTGCAAATGTTGCTACTCAAACCTGAATCTAAATCATTTATTTATATTATAAACAACAGAGGGCTCAGGACAGAGCCTTGAGGCACTCCACTAATAACATTATCCCACTCTGCCTTAACCCCATTTATACTAACTCTGTTTCCTTTGGAATAGCCATGCCCTAATCCAACTTAATATAGCACCCCCAATACCATGAGCCTCTATCTTTTTAATCAGTCTTTCATGTGGTATTGTATCAAAAGCTTTGCTGAAGTCAAGGTACACAACATCACAATCGTTACCACTATCAACTGCCTCAACTATGCTGGAATAAAAAGATAGCAAATTTTTTTTAAACATGAACAGCCATTTGTAAAATCACGTTGCGACTCATTTATTAATTTATGTTTTTCAAGATGAAGACGAATTGTATTTGCAATTATCGATTCAAGTAACTTTCCCACAATAGACGTAAGGCTAATTGGCCGATAGTTTGACGCTAGTGATCTATCTCATTTCTTAAAAATTGGTACCACATTAGCAACCTTCCATGACTCTGGCACTCTGCCTGACTCTATCGATTCATTAAATATGGTAGACAGTGGCTCGCAAAGCTCCTCTTTGCATTCTTTAAGCACCCTGGCAAACACCTCATCCGGCCTTGGGGATTTGTTCGGTCTTAGTTTTACTATTTGTTTAATTACATCCTCCCTGGTACCTGCTAGTCAACCTGTTTTTGTCCACTCCCACATAGACT
Source organism: Procambarus virginalis (assembly GCA_020271785.1). Classification (NCBI taxonomy): domain Eukaryota; kingdom Metazoa; phylum Arthropoda; class Malacostraca; order Decapoda; family Cambaridae; genus Procambarus; species Procambarus virginalis. The sequence continues at coordinate 26,499,965 of WNGS01165523.1, read as the reverse complement.
TGTTCGGCTGAAGGCATATTGTTAGGTTCCTCTTTAGTAAATACAGATATAAAATATTTATTAAAAATGCTACTCATTTCTTCGTCATTATCCGTTATTTGACCTGTCTCAGTTTTTAATGGACCTATCCTCTCCCTAATCTTTGTTCGAAATAACTGAAAAAACTCTTTAGGATTTATCTTTGCTTACCCTGCTATGGGAACTTCATAGTTTCTTTTTGCTCTCCTTATCTCTTTTTTAACATTTCTAACCAGTTGTACGAATTCCTGTTCTAAACTGACTTCCCCATTCTTAATCCTTTTGTACCACGCTCTCTATTTACCTATAAGATTCTTCAGATCCTTTGTTATCCACTTTGGGTTATTAGTATTCGATCGATATATAATATTCGATATATATTTAATTTTAATGATTTATATATCCCATTTGTTTATATTTTACCTCCAACCCTCACTGGACTCTCTCTGTTTTTCCTTGCTATCATCGCCTCCTTACCTCATCTCAAACCGGACATTTCACCGCGTGAAACAGCCTCTCGGGGTCATCAGGAGAAACAAGTAGTGGTTTGGTGAGTTGAACTTCCTCAACCTCCTCCCTTACCAACTCTCACTTTCGCACTGCTTCCTTATCTCTGCTTTCCTTCTTCAGGCACCACCGTGTCCCAAGCCCACCACACTTACCCCCAAAATATATAGTTTTATTTTATTTGTATGTTGGTAAGGCAGACGCTACATAATCTCTCCTCGAGTATAGGCCTCAGGTAGGCTGCATACAGTAACCTACCCGAGTATAGGTGTGAGCGAGGTGCTGCATACAGTATCCTACTCGAGTACAGGCTTGAGGAAGGTACTGCATACAATAGCCTACTCGAGTACAGGCCTGAGAAGGTACTGCATACAATAGCCTACTCGAGTACAGGCCTGAGGAAGGTACTGCACACAATAGCCTACTCGAGTACAGGCCTGAGGAAGGTACTGCATACAATAGCCTACTCGAGTACAGGCCTGAGAAAGGTACTGCATACAATAGCCTACCAGAGTACAGGCCTGAGAAAGGTACTGCATACAATAGCCTACCAGAGTACAGGCCTGAGGAAGGTACTGCATACAATAGCCTACTCGAGTACAGGCCTGAGGAAGGTACTGCATACAATAGCCTACTCGAGTACAGGCCTGAGGAAGGTACTGCATACAGTATCCTACTCGAGTACAGGCCTGAGGAAGGTACTGCATACAATAGCCTACTCGAGTACAGGCCTGAGAAAGGTACTGCATACAATAGCCTACCAGAGTACAGGCCTGAGAAAGGTACTGCATACAATAGCCTACCAGAGTACAGGCCTGAGGAGGGTACTGCATACAATAGCCTACTCGAGTACAGGCCTGAGGAAGGTACTGCATACAATAGCCTACCAGAGTACAGGCCTGAGGTAAGGTGCTGCCACATAGAAATACCACATAACTGACCTAAATTTACAAGGCAATCAAGTCTTTTTAGATGTTGGACGTTTTCCTCCGTACATTTCCTTAATATTTCTAAATAATTCCCGTGGCTGGTGTACACACCTGCAGGAGGGCCGGTCCTGAGGGCTGCTCGAACTATATAACACTCACCTGTAGCAGTGACGGGTCTTCAGGGTCCACACCGCCGCCCATTACTGCAACACTTCATACTGTTTACAATTCCAAAACACACGAGAAGTTCTCGATGTGACAACGTCCGTCTACTTGCAAATCTCTCGGATTGGTTCCTCTGAATTTTGATGTATTCCGCATCAATTTTCTCTGCGCATCTGTGCCTCTCGCTCTCTCTCTCGCTTCTCTCCTCACACACACACACATTCACTGGACAAACACAGTGTAAAATACACACAAACACCCAACTGAACCCCCGCGTGTGGTGTCCTAGGCTGTGCCTTCACCCTCCACTCAAGGTTCCTGGTAATCCAGGCACACAGGCAAACACTAACTGCCCGTATATGCCTTAGATCTACTGAATAAATAATAATATGTATACTGACACATGAAGGCGTCATCAGTGTCCTATGCTCACAATGTAAACAACATTATGACCGCCCTAGTTATGACGTTTTCAGATGATAAATATAATTTACTCAACAGTCCTCTTCAGCGTGCCCATAGGGCCAGAGGACGAAAACTGGGGGATATAGAAGGCTGAATCAGGGGAATGTGGAAATCATTAGAGCCATGGAAGGGACGTGACATAGAGCCATGGAAGGGCCATGGGTGACATAGAGCATGGAAGGGCCATGGAGGTGGCATAGAGCCATGGAAGGGCCATGGAAGGGTGACATAGAGCCATGGAAGGGCCAGGGTGACATAGACAATGGAAAGGGCCATGGAAGGGTGGTATAGAGCCATGGAAGGGGATATAGACCATGGAAGGGTGATCAAGTTCCTGTGGATTCCCTCTCATGATGGATCTTGAAACCGAAGTGCGGGCTGCTGAGGTGCTGAGGAGACCACATTGAATACTTTCTCCCCAACACCTTTGTAACACATCAGGGGCATCATCATCAAAAACAAACAAACATGACAAGGTAGTCGAAAAAAGGACAGAAGAGCATGTCAGTGAATCTGTACGCTGGTACAATGCAGTCGCAGCCGACAACTTCGCAGCGTCGCACCAAACCTTCGCAATCAGTCCAGCACTTCGCAAGTAGTCGCGCGACAACCTCATTCATTATATGGACGAAAAGAAGGTGACAGGATGAAATCCGGAATCTCAAAATTCGTCTTGAATATACAAGTATTCGTGGAGGTTCAGGAAGAAACCAACAGCGGAGCAGAGAAATTTACAGATAGAATAGGACAAAGTTGGACCCAGAGAGATTGTGAGAGAGACATTAGACATATGTGTATTATAATAAACTCCCACAGTGCTTAAGTTGGGAAAGCACTTTGTTGTCTAATTTAAACTCTGTCTTTAAAAGGCAGTGTTTAAAACTTTGCACCCGCAAGATTAAACTTGAGGGTTGTAAAGTTAACACGTTACAACCCTCAAGTTTAATCTTGGGGTGCAAAGTTAATCCCTTATTTTGAATCGTTCACTTGAGACAGTTTAGCAAGTCCAGATGTGTCTGGGTACAAGTGACAGGATGAATACAAGCGGGTTTTCTTTCAACTCGGGAGGAGTGTGTTACATGCTGTATGTCGGGATATTCACTCACAGGATGAGACGCTACCAGTTACACTAAGCCTACGGTAAGAATAAATATTAAAATTTTTTGCTTGAAGAATCACAAACCAGCATTAAAACCAGGCTAATGCCATAGCCTTAAAAACCCTCCTATGGTCGACAGGCCTTGAACCAAACACCAAATAAAAAGCATGTTTCAATCAGCTTTATCTTACCTATAAACATAAAATTTACATGAAAGCATCGATAAAGTGTTTCAACACATCAACACAGACACGAAACAAAGGA
>WNGS01165523.1:26482548-26496493 GCA_020271785.1 Procambarus virginalis | reverse complement strand
GTGTTGACAGAAAACTCGCCATGTGACTCCCACACTATTTCTCATTTCCACACGAACCTTCATTTCTCAAAAGTAATAAGGATTTCAAGATCAATCGATTTCACGAACACAACTTATTTTTCAATTACATATTAACTGCAAATTATCAACAAATAGGCTGACTGTGTATATATCTTTGTATATATTATATAAACATACAGTTATATGGTACCACATATCAACCACTGGATAATTAGAACTCTTAATACACTTCGGTCTACGCATAAACGATAATATATAGAATCCACAGATCTATCAAATAATGAACATATTTTCCTGTACATAAAACTCGGCCTTGTGGAACACAACACCTCAACCCGCCATCGGCCATTCACACTAACTCCTGCACCACTACCAGGAGGCGACCTCGCCACGCTGTACGACAACTGCACCACTAACAGGCGACCCACCTGCCATGCCGTACGAAACTGTGCCACTACCAGGCGACACACCTGCCACACTGGGAAAATCAAATGTCTGTAGTTTGTCTCCCCATATTGGTCTCCGATTGCATGATAGAAGCCATAGTCGCCAAACTTTGCTCATAAGAGGGAAATTGATTACCATTTTGGGAGCTGCCTTTGACAGGCCTGAGCCTGTAACACCGAGGGACATAACAAATCTGCCGGCGATCCCTTGCAAGCAATACTCCAGAAGATGAGTGGCAGGTGTATTCAGCACCAGTTCTCCATCTACTATCATCATTCTATTAGGCAGGATGAAACGCAACGTCTATGGGTCATCTAGTAAGGTTAGCAGACTTCTTAATGTCACGCACCAATGCCTTAGGGCTCGGCGAGTACCCAGCAAGGATGTTTTAGGTTCCGGATCGCGGAATCAAGAGGATAACACCATCCAATGGAGATCCAACAGTATTGAACACACCATTAGTTACACTCTACGTCGCATCGGGCTTGGTACCCATGTGCCATGGGAAATAGGTCTTAAGAGTTACGGAAGATCGAGAGCAAATGTCAGCACGCACCTGGATTAGAGGCCAGACAGACCACTGGAGATTATCTAACACAGTGCATAGTTTCAAACCCATTAAGATTTCAACTTATATTCAACATGAGCAGAAGTTGTTAAATATATGGGGCAAAATCTTACTGAATTAAGCGACCATACGAGTCATAAAGTCTCACACTCCGCCTAAGTAAAACAGAAACAAGTAACGCTTAGTGGGCCAACTAGAGGCGTAGGGCCCGCACAGGAATTTTCTTGAAAAAAAATGAGTTCCAAAAAATGTAGTAAGTACTTTCATTTCATAATGAATATACTGACAGGAATCCTAGCGAAGCATCCAAAATTTGCTTATTGTAGGTGCAGCATGCCTGCATGACTGTAAAGCTGCCCGCCCAGTTGGGAGGACTTAGAGCAAGACTAGTAACTGCGTGACATCACCAATAGATGTAAAGTGCCTTAAATAGTGACTTGTGAGATTCTTGTTGAATACATTTGTGTTATCAAAAGGTGTATTCGATATGTATATGAATTGTGAGTAATGGATGTTTGTATATATATGTACATGTGGATGTAACATTAACACTTGTGTAACTAGCTTCCAAAAGATTGTCACTTGCTTAGCTAAACGAACATGGGTTGCAGTTCTTGAACCGATTATGCATCTCGTCCTCCAAACAAAGGACTTTATGCAACACGTCTTCGACTTCAAGTCCATTACATACAGCGGTCGACCCCAAAGTCGCATTCATAATTTTTACATGCTGTTCATTTCAAAACGGGAAATTATCTCAAATAAAAATTAATATATAATTGTTACGGTAATCTCCTGCTTAGGCAGAAAATCCTGCCTGTTCACTTTACCGATTATTCACCAACGTATCTGCATGCACTCCAACATGAGGAATCAACAACAACAATACGTGGTCAGAAGCCTGTGTCTAGACAGACACACCACTCCCCCTGCCACCCTCTAGTACCCAAGACACCTACTGTCTGGGCAGGGGCCCAGCCGCCACTCACCGCTCGACCAGACGCTAACTGCTTGTTTAATTGCCGACCGATGGTTACCCACGTCATCAATGCCATCTATGCTGGCCTGGCCCATATAAACGGAGCTCATCGGCCGTCCAGTCCTCTGACGGGCTATTCATGCCCGTGCCACCTCTTGGGTGGCTGAATCCTTATCATACGTCCAGTCCTCAGATTCAGCACCGCTCCTGTGCCAGGTAAGTCCATAACGGGCTCATCATAGCCCGTGCTACTTGCTCCGCCTCCTGTCCCAGGTAAGTTACAGGCTCACCATAGCCCGTGACTACTGGGAACTTGTTCCGAGTAGCTGAATCGTTAACAAATACACAACGTCCCAGTCCTCCACACGAGAGACATCTCGTGGGTCACGCAGGGTACAGTCGCACTTCCACAGATCCCCAGTACCAGCTCTTGATACTGGTAATGCTTCAAAAGGGCCCCATCTTACGGGTTTATTCATGCCCGTGCCCACCTTTTGGGTGGGCTTAATCTTGTATCAATCAATCAATCGTCAAGTCCTCAGAACTACACTATCGTGTATCTCAAGCAGTAACATATACTGTCGCCCTCCCAGGAGACGGTAGATGCGTACAGCTTTTGTATAAATATATTATTTTCACCTCTCTTTTTGCTTAACGTAAAAACTCACCTGTTTATATTTTTTTTCATAATATTGTGTTTTAGACAAGTGAATAAGGGGCCTTTTGTTTGTTATTAAAGTCATGTTTGTTATATTAAATGTTTTATTGTTATGTCTCTTTGTTTTTACTCACGCACCTCCACCAGTGGTAGATGGTCAAAGCATTCAGGCTTATTACTTGTTTTACCTTTTTTTACTTTAAGTTTTGCGAGAGGGACACAACACCAAGCCAGAAAAGCCACTGTTCTATTTTAAATATCGTCACATATATATTAGCATATGTGCAGATAGGCATAGGTTAGGTTTTTAGGTTCTGTTGGCGATTATTTGTATTTGCATAATATGAGTGGCACATTTTGACATCGATAAAGCCTGTTCCCAGTCTGAACAACTGTATTGCGGTATACCAGATTAAGGTACAGTCTGCAGGTCAATTTTTACCCAAATCGACCTGCAATTTGAAAAATACGATGCATTAGATAAAAAATATTAATCTTGGCCGTTATTTTTTTTTTGTGGCGTCAATTCAAGGGTGATTGGACATATTTGAACTTGGTAAATTTGTCTTTTTTATACTGGAAATATGACCATAAGTGAAAACAGAGATTTGTCATGTTTTGTCCAAACTGACATATAGTTTCAAAACTAAGATGCATATTCAAAATCTATTGTTTAAGTGCTATTTGTGAGCGTAATTGCACACCGTTTGAAGTTTCACATAGTAATTTTAAATAGAAAATGAACCGTAATAGACAAAGATATTCTGTTTTACCGAAATTAACCCTGCAGTTTGAAAAATACGATGGGAATTGGCAATGTTACTCTTAACCGGTATTTTTTTAGCGTAATTTAGAGTGCAAATCATTTGCTCGTACAAAGGGAATGTAATTACCGATCTGTGACTTAACAATAGCCTGCCCGGTTTGGGCCTTCATTGATATACTTACCTTACCATCTTTGACTGCCTTTGAGCAGCTTGAGGGCAGCAATATTCTGAGAAAGGTAGAAACTCTAGTAGACCTAGAGGCAAAGTTAAATTCACATCAGTTCCTCCATCCACGAGACTTATTAAACCCTCATAACTATTTCCATTTTACAAAAACAGGCCATTCAGCTATGATCGCTGACGATTTCACTGAAATCTTAATCGAGTTATTTATTATGCACCCGCATACCCATCCCGTGGGCCGCGGTGGAAACGGGTGAGGAGGCCTACATGATTTCAGGAACTCGAATCCCCCAGTTCCATTTAGCTAAGCAAGTAAACATTTGTGTGAAGTTAGTTACCACAAGTACCTATATCAATAGTATTTATAAATAACAAGTGATTCAAGAAGTGGTCTACAACAATCTCTATACAAGACAGTTTATATCTGCGAAAGTTAAGTTACACAGGGGTTACTAATCCTGCTCCAAAGCCATCCAACTGGACGGCAGACTTACAGCCATAATTACATCATTATGAATTAATAATATCTCATTTCTTGAACGGCATTGATGGTGTTATCTCTAAATTCATGCAGATTTTTTCACATTTAGATATATGACGTAAAATATGTAGACTATTTCTGCTGACAGTTTGCATTTAGTCAAATCTACATCAGTAGGTGGTGCAAACTGCAAGAGGAACTGTTCTCCGAGCCTAAGCCTTAGCAGTGGTTTTAGGGCTTACAAGTTTATTAACCTTATTAGATGAGACCATAGATGTGCGGTTCTTCCTGCATAATAGTATGATGAAGGTGGGATAACTAGTGTAAATTTAACTTCACCTCAAGACCAAATGTAAACTGTCAACAAATTATCTCGCACACTCTGTCACTGTGTGATGGAGTGTGAAAAGACACGTGAATTCAGACAACTCTGTTATGGTTAAATTTGACGTTTAAATTCAGAAAAAGATCTGGGCAAATAATAATAGTTAGGAAATAGGTTGTTGACTTATGGAGCCAATTACCAAACATAACAAGATGGGATCGATGATTGTTTGAAGCACAGGTTACTTAGTATACACAGTAAACTGTTATTTTGAGTACAATTGTCAATACACTTAAGGAGGGTGTAGTTTGTTTGCTGAATATAATAGATCGTACAGACAGAGGTTCGTGTTTATGCTGTACCATCAGTATACATAGGTGTAGAACAGGTGTAGGATGGCTCCTACACTGACTGTTTGAAGCAGGTGTAGGATGGCTTCTAAATTGAGTGCTGAGGGGTGTAGGATGCTACACTGACTGTTGAGAGCAGGTGTAGGATGCTACACTGTTGAGAGCAGGTGTAGGATGCCACACTGACTGTTAAGAGCAGGTGTAGGATGCCACACTGACTGTTGAGAGCAGGTGTAGGATGCCACACTGACTGTTGAGAGCAGGTGTAGGATGCTACACTGGTGAGAGCAGGTGTAGGATGCCCACTGACTGTGAGAGCAGGGTAGGATGCCACACTGACTGTTGAGGCAGGTGTAGGATGCCACACTGACTGTTGAAGAGCAGGTGTAGGATGCCACACTGGTGAGAGCAGGTTGTAGGATGCCACACTGACTGTTGAGAGCAGGTGTAGGATGCCACACTGACTGTTGATAGCAGGTGTAGGATGCCACACTGATGTTAAGAGCAGGTGTAGGATGCTACACTGTTGAGAGCAGGTGTAGGATGCTACACTGTTGAGAGCAGGTGTAGGATGCCACACTGACTGTTGAGAGCAGGTGTAGGATGCCACACTGACTGTTAAGAGCAGTGTAGGATGCTACACTGTTAAGGCAGGTGGTAGGATGATACACTGTTGAGAGCAGGTGTAGGATGCTACACTGACTGTTGAGAGCAGGTGTAGGATGCACACTGACTGTTGAGAGCAGGGTAGGATGCCACACTGGTGAGAGCAGGTGTAGGATGCCACACTGACTGTTGAGAGGCAGGTGTAGGATGCCACACTGACTGTGATAGCAGGTGTAGGATGCCACACTGACTGTTAAGAGCAGTGTAGGATGCTACACTGTGAGAGCAGGTGTAGGATGCTACACTGTTGAGAGCAGGTGTGATGCCACACTGACTGTTGATAGCAGGTGTAGGATGCCACACTGACTGTTAAGAGCAGGTGTAGGATGCTACACTGGTGAGAGCAGGTGTAGGATGCTACACTGTGGAGAGCAGTGTAGGATGCCACACTGACGTTAAGAGCAGGTGTAGGATGCTACACTGGTGAGAGCAGGTGTAGGATGCTACACTGTTGAGAGCAGGTGTAGGACAGCAGCTCGAGCCTGAGTAAGGACGGTGTGCAGGCCAGGGTGATCCCCCCACTCGACCATATGGGTTCGCTCATCAACTAATGTCTCTAACGAATAAAGTCATATTCCACAGCTTGTAATAGACCAACACCCAACTTACTGTAGATTTGTAGCCTCTGCAGATGCTATGTGTTAATTGTTGGGTTTATTCTGCCAGAGGTTTAGTGAAGATGGAATGTGTATTTAACAGAGGATTAGTGAAGATAAAATGTGTATTTCACTAGAGGATTAGTGAAGACAAATGTGTATTTCACTAGAGGATTAGTGAAGATAGAATGTGTATTTAACCAGAGGATTAGTGAAGATGGAATGTGTATTTAACCAAAGGATTAGTGAAGATAAAATGTGTATTTCACTAGAGGATTAGTGAAGATAAAATGTGTATTTCACTAGAGGATTAGTGAAGATAGAATGTGTATTTAACCAGAGGATTAGTGAAGATAAAATGTGTATTTCACTAGAGGATTAGTTAATATAAACATAATATACTCTATTACATTATTAGGAGAAATGTTTGAGTAATGCAGTGGGATTGAACTCCCGTCTCTGGTCACCTCTGACACACGTATTGCTCCCAAATTTCCTTAAATATATCATGCATTTGTAATTTTATTGAACGTCAGATAATTATTTTATAAGATAACCATAATATTGGGTTGAAATCCATGCCAAAAATAATGTATCTTGCATATATTAGACTTTTGATGAGTATGAGACGCTCTTGCTTGCTCCAGGGCCCCAACGAATGCTCTCAGGACTGGAAAAAGATTCAAAACAAAGCCACGAGGATCATCCTCGGATGCTTCCGTATTACTAAACAAGAAGAAACTCAATATCCCATATAAAAGTAACTGAAATCAATGCTATATAGTAATTAATATCAAGATCCTTAGACTAACTCGCCCCATCCCACTGCTCAGACGCCCTCAAATCCCTCTTTATCCCTCAAAAAATGATTGTTCCAACAGCTGCTGAACTCAGAATGTACCAACTTCATAATCTCTACCAAGAGACAATAACAGCACTATCCTGCTCCATGGCAAATCGCCCCCTTTCCTAATTATTATCCCTCACTTCCCACCTGAGAAGACAATTTAAGATCAACCCATCTTGAGGTTATCTTGAGATGATTTCGGGGCTTTAGTGTCCCCGCGGCCGGTCCTCGACCAGGCCTCCACCCCCAGGAAGCAGCCCGTGACAGCTGACTAACACCCAGGTACCTATTTTACTGCTAGGTAACAGCGGCATAGGGTGAAAGAAACTCTGCCCATTGTTTCTCGCCGGCGCCTGGGATCGAACCCGGGACCACAGGATCACAGTCCAGCGTGCTGTCCGCTCGGCCGACCGGCTCCCTGCTTCCCATGCTTCAATATGAAACCAAGTGCACTACCTGAAGCCAGCCCGATGCTGGGGTCACAGAGTGCACCCTCACCCAAACTACTTGACCATTCCACTGGTGCTGCCGGAAGGCTGCAATTGTCGCGACAAGGAGAGACGGCGTCTAGTCTGACTGGGGAGTTCGTATAAATAATTGGACCGCCAATTTTCAGACAAAATCTAAAAATGTGAATTTTTAACTTCACAATTTTCCCATTCGTCTTGCACTCAAACGAGTAAATGTGGCGAGAGTTAAAACATTAACTGTGACTGTCATCCCTCACTGCACTCAGGAGACAGCTATGACGTACTTGTAGCTGAAGCAAGTTGCAGATATAATGCAAATCCTCAATGATGGAATTAAGAGTTTATCTCCTGTGGCTGCCATCCCATATTAGCCTCACTGGATGACCTATGTGTAGCCTGGCCACAGTATCATAACGACAATGTCAACAAAATTAGAGATCCGATACAAAGTTAAATCTACACAAACCATTTCACTACCAACTCATTACTGTGAAGAAATGCACCATATGGGTCTGCCAATACAGTCAGCAGAGAATGCTGTGCTTGCAGGAGGCCAGGAGCCGCCAATAGGAGGTTAGGAGCCGCCAACAGGAGGTCAGCAGCTGCCAGCAGTAGGTCCGGAGCCGCCAGGAACCGCCAGCAGTAGGTCAGGAGCCGCCAGGAGCCGCCAGGAGCCGCCAGCAGTAGGTCAGGAGCCGCCAGGAGCCGCCAAGAGCCGCCAGCAGGAGCTCAACAAGCGGAACTCCTGCTCGCCTCACCCGTCAAGAGCCATCACTACAGGATGTCTCGCCAGAATTGTGTCTTATGAGGAAATTGTTCCACGTGGGCGCTAAGCTAACACCCGCCTGGAGGGTTGTGCACGGCTGCGTCCACTGTATGTGCACGGCTGCATCCACTATGTGTGCACGGCTGCATACAGAGTGTGTGTGTGCACGGCTGCGTGGCGCCACACGACACCTGTGGTGCCACGGCCGCCTGGTGGCACCACACGACACTCCTGGTGCCATACTGATGTTGCTGCTGCTCATGGTGCTGCTGTTGCTGCCGGTGGTATTGCTGCTGCGTTATTGTGTGATGCAGTTGCCACAAGGGGGGGGAGGGTGTGGAGCAGGAGCCACTGCGGCAGGCTGGCACCCCACAACACCACGAGGGTCATATGGCACTGGCCGGCACTCTGGCTTCCTCTGTTTTTCACTCAGAGTAAGATTGTGGTAAGCCCATTACTCCCTCCCTCCATCACCCCCACAACTTCCCTTCCCCTCCTTCCCTCCCTCCCTCTCCCACAATCTCCCTCCCTCTCCCACAATCTCCCTCCCTCTCCCACAATCTCCCTCCCTCTCCCACAATCTCCCTCATTCCATCTACCAAGGTCTCTATACTCTGAAGACAACAAATGCTTCCTTGTCCATCTTCCTTCAATCTTTATCCCTCCTTTATCTTCCTCTACCTCCTCCTCCTCCTCCTCCCCCGTAGCTCCCCACCCAGCACCTCCCCCCTCCCCTGCTGCGCCCCCTCCTCCCCAGCAGCGCTTCCCCCCTCTCCCGAGCAGCGCCCCCTCCTCCCCAGCAGCGCCCCCTCCCCCAGCAGCGCCCCCTCCCCCAGCAGCGCCCCTCCCCCAGCAGCGCTTCCCCCCTCTCCCCAGCAGCGCCCCCTCCTCCCCAGCAGCGCCCCCTCCCCCAGCAGCGCCCCCTCCCCCAGCAGCGCCCCCTCCCCCAGCGGCTAATATCAACCCTTCTGGTGTTTACCAACTTGCTGGGATTGTTTCTGGACCAACACACGGTGAGTGACGTGTGTTACTCACCCACCAACACACGGTGAGTGACGTGTGTTACTCACCCACCAACACACGGTGAGTGACGTGTGTTACTCACCCACCAACACACGGTGAGTGACGTGTGTTACTCACCCACCAACACACGGTGAGTGACGTGTGTTACTCACCCACCAACACACTCCGACAAACTGAAGGAATGGTCCAACAAATGGCTACTAAAGTTCAACCCAAGTAAATGTAAGGTAATGAAACAAGGCGGTAGAAACAGGAGGCCAGACACAGGATACAGAATTGGAGATGAAGTACTTAATGAAACGGACAAAGAGAAATATCTAGGAGTTGATATCACGCCAAACCTGTCTCCTGAAGCCCTCATCAAAAGAATAACATCAGCGCCGTATGCGAGACTGGCTAACATCAGAACTTCCCTCAGAAACCTGTGTAAGGAATCCTTCAGAACCTTGTACACCACATATGTAAGACCAATCCTGGAATATGCAGCCCCAGCATGGAGCCCGTACCTGGTCAAGCACAAGACGAAGCTGGAAAAATTTCCGAGGCATGCCATTAAGCAAGTCCCAGAACTAAGAGGCATGAGTTATGAGGAAAGGCTGCGTGAACTGCACTTCACATCACTGGAAGACAAGAGCTCGGGGAGACATGATCACTACATACAAAATTCTCAGGGGAATTGACAAGGTAGACAAGGATGGATTATTTACCACGCGTGGAACGCGAACAAGGGGACACAGGTGGAAACTGAGTACCCAAATGAGCCACAGACATTAGAAAGAACTTTTTCAGTGTCAGAGTAGTTGACAAATGGAATGCATTAGGCAGTGATGTGGTGGAGGCTGACTCCATACACAGTTTCAAGTGTAGATATGATAGAGCCCAGTAGGCTCAGGAATCAGTACACCAGTTGATTGACGGTTGAGAGGCGGGACCAAAGAGCCAGAGCTCAACCCCCCCAAGCACAACTAGGTGAGTACCGAGTGACGCCTGACCTATCAAGCAGAAAGGAACTTCCTCAAACAAGAAGACGGATAAAGAGACACAAGCAATGAGAGACACCAGCAGGGAGGGGAGACACAAGCAGGAAGACACAAGCAGGGAGGAAGACACAGCAGGAAGCACCAATCGTGTTACTGGAGACGCCATCATTGTGGTCATGGCCGTCGAATTGACTTATTTTTGTCTAAATTAATATCTAGCGGCGCCCGTTTCCGGCCGTGTGTGTGTGTGTGTGTGTGTGTGTGTGTGTGTGTGTTGTGTGTGGTGTGTTGTGTGTGTGTGTGTGTGTGTGTGTGTGTGTGTGTGTGTGCACCTAGTTGTATTCACCTAGTTGTGTTTGCGGGAGTTGAGCTTTGCTCTTTCGGCCCGCCTCTCAACCGTCAATTAACCATTACTATTTTTTCCCACACCCAACCCCCAGGAAGCAGCCCGTGACAGCTGACCAACTCCCAGGTACCTATTTACTGCTAGGTAACAGAGGCATCCAGAGTGAAAGAAACTTTGCCCATTTGTTTCTGTCTAGTACGGGAATCGAACCCGCGCCGCAGAATTACGAGTCTGCGCGCTATCCACCAGGCTACCAGGCCCCTACCAGGAACAGTGTATATATTTGTGTGTTGTGGAATGTATGCCTTAAGAATGTTCATGTGTGTGTATATCTAGTGGATCTACAGTCATTACTACGTATTTTCTGACAGGCGAGAGATACGCAGTAAGGGTTTTAAGAAAGGATTATAGATATATAAAATTGGGGCCCGTCGCTTCCTTCCTCAACGTCTATGGAGGTGTGGCGGGCAAAGAAAAACGGGTGATGGATGGGATTTTCACCTGAGACTCGTCTAACAGCGGCACGCTGTTATTAGTCAGTCACGACACACTGTGCTTGCGGGTGTATGCAAGCACGCTCGTCCCTTTTTTTGGGGGGTCCATGCACACGCACAACACGCGTTACGAGACCGTGCTTCCACGAGCACACCCAGGACACGCACTCACTCCAATAGTCACTGTTATTGACGCACTTCCCTCACGCATAGTCCTAATGCGTGAGGACTATCATTCGTATCGTCTTACATTCATGTATGTAGACGATACGGAACCTTTCCCTTCTGTGTTCATGCGTTTACATTTACACACACACACACACACACACACACACACACACACACACACACACACACACACAGCAACGCACATATGATACATTCACTCCCCCCTCCATGACAAAACCAAGGAAGACTGACTGGGAACCAACCTATAGCTATTTACCCCCCCCCCCCTGTTCATCCAGCAGCATTCGGAGACCTGGTAGTAAAACCCGATTTGTGAGTCGTGTTCCAGAGATAACGCGTAGGGAAAGGCTATGAGAAATGGAAGCTATCAGCCTGCTAACAGGAGTCAGAAAGCGTCTATTCCTATTCCAGTCTGTAATAAAAAAATTACCATATAATCAAGAGGAGTTCTCACAGAATGGAGCAAGTGGGCTTCGTGTCTGACACAATATCACTCATCTCTCTCTCTCTCTTCCCAAGAAAACACCAAAATTATATATCTGACACCGCTTATCTCTACGGTGAGGGTGTGTCATGTGGCATGCCATATATGACACACTTACCCTGACACACTACACGACACAGTTACACACTGACACACTACGTGACCCACTTCACACTGGTATATTAAGCGCCCAACGTTGACAAAGCCCAACCACTCCCGTGACCAGTCCCGAGCGCAGTCAAATGAATCACTGACGACGACCCGTGCGGGGAGGGGGTGTTGGGGGTGTTGGGAGAGGGGGGGGGGTATTGACAAGCCCCTACACCAGGATTCAAGCCACAAGCAAAAGATTTAGGTCAATCAGGGCCAGACACATTATTATGTCCATTTGTTTTATATCGTATCAACCGCGGGATTGATCTTCAAACTGTCTGACCTGCACAGGTGTACCTGGGCGCAGGTGTACCACCAGCACAGGTGTGCCCGCCAGCACAGGTGTGCCCGCCAGCACAGGTGTGCCCGCCATCAGTTCATTCTCTTATTTTCTATCTCGGTGAGAAACACCTCCAAGCTTACTTCAGCCAATTGTCATCATACTATACAGATGTTTATGCAACGTTTGGTGCCACGGGGGTATGGCAACGGGTGGTGCCACGGGGGTATGGCAACGCGTGGTGCCACGGGGGTATGGCACGGGTGGTGCCACGGAGTACAAGCTACTTGCCTCGGACCAGTTATAAACGCAGCCTCCACGACCCTACACCATCAACACACTACATTAGAGTAAAGGTCTTATCCTCAGAAAACTGTGTACCCCCTCTATGTCAGCGCTGTCCTGTGAACACACTTATCCCAATCCAACACATCCTAACCTATCCTAACCTAACCTAACCTGACCGAACCCAGTCCAGCACAACCTAACCTATCCTAACCTGATTGAACCCAATCCAGCACAACCTAACTATCCTAACCTGATTGAACCCAATCCAGCACAACCTAACCTAACCTAACCTAACCTAACCTAACCTACCCTTCTTGAGGTTATCTTGAGATGATTTCGGGGCTTAGCGTCCCCGCGGCCCGGTCCTCGACCAGCCTCCTTTACGTGACACACATCCCCAGGAACACAGCCCGTAGCAGCTGTTAAACTCCCAGAATCCCTATTTACTGCTAGGCGAACAGGCGCGTCAGGGTGAAAGAAAACTCTTCCCATTTCTTTCCGCCTCCGCCGGGGATCGAACCCGGAACCTCAGGACTAAAAATCCAAAGCGCTGTCCACTCAGCTATCAGAGCCCCATGACGTCAGGCAACCTAACCTAACCTGATCGAAGCCTAACGATAATATAATCAAATGTTGTGTTTTATATATGAGGTTGACACGTGACTGTGGCGTCATAGTGTTTATGCTCATATAGGGTTATATGGGCATCAATATATACTGGTTATACTGGTTATACCGTCACCCCCGAACCAACGGCCAGTTGCTACCCTGTAACGGCCGTTCGAGAGCAAGGAGATTCTTGCCTCCAAATATACACAGGTGAGGCACACAGGTGTTGTCAGGTCTACAGGTGTCAGCCTACAGTAGTTCGTCGACGCCAGGTACACAAGTGTCACCTCTGTGTTGTGAGTATTACCTCTGAACACACTGTTACGGCCACGCTCCCAGCAGTTGTAGGCACACCTGTCATCAGACATTTGTCACCTTCAACCTTCAGATGTTACCTCCAAATTTGCAGGTGTTATATCTAAGCCCACGTGGTCCAACCCACTATTGCCCCCTCCCCCAGTTGTATGCCCACACCTGCCACCAACACCCTGCCCACACCTGCCCCCAGCACCCTGCCCACACCGGCCACCAAACACCCTGCTCACACCTGCCACCAACACCCTGCCCACACCAGCCACCAGCACCCTGCCCACACCAGCCACCAGCACCCTGCCCACACCTGCCACCAGCACCCTGCCCACACCTGCCTCCAGCACCCTGCCCACACCAGCCACCAGCACCCTGCCCACACCAGCTGCCACCAACACCCTTGCCCACACCGGCCTCCAGCACCCTGCCCACACCGGCACCAGCACCCTGCCCACACCGCCACACAAGCACCCTGCCCACACCGCCACCAGCACCCTGCCCACCCAGCCCACCAGCACCCTGCCCCACACCTCCCACCAACACCCTGCCCACACCGAGCCTCCGGGCAGGCAAACCATCACTGGTCCTCTGCCCATTTACGGCCTCCAAGTATTGCAAGAGAGTGTTTACAACAGATAATTGTACCTCTCCACACAATTATACACT
>WNGS01165523.1:26450105-26467320 GCA_020271785.1 Procambarus virginalis | reverse complement strand
GGTATATATATATTTATAATATTATGTTAGCTAATGGAATTTAAAACCTTTGCGAGACTTGAAACGTTACTGGAGCCTAGCCACAGTAAAGGGCAAGTCACGCATTCCCACACTAAAGGGGGCAGGTTTGTCCCCTGGAGGTGATAGCACGTATGTGGTGGTGGTGGTGGTGTTGTGGTGTGTGTGTGTGTGTGTGTGTGTGTGTGTGGGTGTTGTGTGTGTGTGTGTGTGTGTGGGGTGTGTGTGTGGTTGTGTGTGTGGTGTAATTACCTAAGTGTAGTTACATAATGAATGAGAGCTAAGCTCGTGGTGTCCGTTCCCGGTACTCTCTGTCGTACAACACTTTGAAACTACTGAGGTTTGCCTCCACCACCTTCTCACTTAGCTTGTTCCAACCGTCTACCACTCTGTTGCAAAAGAAGACTTTTGTATTCACCTAGTTGTGCTTGCGGGGGTTGAGCTCTAATCTTTCGGCCCGCCTCTCAACTGTCATCAATCAATTGTTACTACTATTTTTTACACACACACACACACACACACACACACACACACACACACACACACACACACACACACACACACACACACACACATATATTCTGGACAGGGCCGGGAAATCCCTGGACAGGGAAATCATGCCTAACAAACTTTTTGGAATTCTATGATAAAATATCAAGGATAAGGCAGGACAGAGTAGGTTGGGCAGACTGCATATTTCTAGAGTGCCAAAAGGACTTTGATACAGTACCGCACATGAGACTGCTATTCAAACTTGAGAGGCAGGCAAGAGTAAGTGGAAAGGCCCTAGCATGGGTAAGGAAATACCTAACAGAAAGGAGTCAGAGAGTAATGGTAAGGGGGCGAGAAGTCGGACTGGCGAACAGTAACGAGTGGAGTACCTCAAGGATCGGTGCTGGGACCAATTTTATTTCTAATTTACGTAAATTATATGTTTACAGGAGTGGAATCCTACATGTCAATGTTTGCGGATGACGCAAAATTAATGAGAAAAGTTGTGATAGATGAGAATTGTAGGATCCTCCAAGAGGACCGAGACAGGTTACACAGATGGTCAGAGAAATGGCTACTGGAGTTCAACACTAGTAAATGTAAAGTTATGGAAATGGGATCAAGTGATGGGAGACCAAAGGGACAGTGCACAATGAAGGGGAACTGCATACCTGTAACGATTCGAGAAAGAGACCTGGGAGTGGACGTAACACCTAATCTATCTCCTGAGGCACATCTAGATAGAATAACGACAGCAGCATACTCAACACTGGCAAAAGTTAGAACTTCATTCAGAAATCTAAGTAAGGAGGCATTTAGGGCGCTTTACACTGCCTACATGAGACCAGTCTAAGAGTATGCCGCGCCATCATGGAGTTCCCACCTGAAGAAAACATAAGGAAACTGGAAAAGGTTCAGAAGTTTGCGACGAGGCTTGTCCCAGAGTTACGAGGGATGGGTTATGAAGAGCGCCTGAAGGAACTGAACCTTACGACACTAGGAAAAAGAAGGGAGAGGGGGGATATGATAGGAACGTATAAAATACTCAGGGGGATTGACAAAGTAGAAATTGACGAAATGTTCACACGTAATAGTAACAGAACGAGGGGACATGGGCGGAAGCTGGAAACTCAGATGAGTCACAGAGATGTTAGGAAGTTTTCTTTTAGCGTGAGAGTCAGCCCATCTTCCGAATATGGGGAGGTAAATGCCAGAGCACAAGTGTAATTATGTACTATTCCTAACAGTCAGGAATTGTACTTATTTTCACTTAGTATTACCTGCTTGATGGTGTTCTGGGAGTTCTACTCCCCAAGCCCAGCCTGAGGGAGTAGAACTTGACTTTCTGATGTGTATACACAAACATACACATCAAAAAGTCAACACCAGCAATCAACAGCCAATTAATGCACAACTATATTCTACCCACTTTAAGACTCTGCACCAATATAGAAGCATCAAGAAGAAGTATGGGCCAATAGGCCCTTTGCAGTTACTACCATTCTTCCCTCTCATTTATCCAATTAATACTCAATGTTCCGTGTTCTGTCTTGTGTGGTCAAAAGTTTGTTCACCTCATCCAAACTGTTGCATCTTATCACCTCACCCAAATACGAGTATATAAGACAAGCTGTTTAAGTGTTTAGCATAAGTAAAACTCTGTTTAGTGTTTTCAAGTTACAGTTGTGTGTGTGTAAACTAAAGTCTTTGAAAATGTAATAAGTTATTACGAAACGCGTTCAAGCGTCGCGTCAGACTAGAAATAAAAATGAATTTTGGAGAATTGATTTTTCAATTACCATCGACAGTAAAAAGAAACATAAGAATATTGAGAAAATTCGTGTTAGAATTTTTAATCTTACTTTTTCGGTCATATTTAACAACATATGTTTACAAGAAAGACTGCTCCCAAAATATACTAATATATAAATTACTATACTAATATATTATATAGACTACTATTACTACCAAATTAATCACCAAAACTCGTAATAATATATTTATATTGAATCATGCTTTATTCAATATAAATAAATACATCTATAATAAATATTTGTATGAAAAACCTATATCCTGGAAATTAAACCTTTTTCGTCTATCTTAAATGTTTTAAATAAAATTGTGAGCTAACTGCAATCAAATTATGCACCATAACTGCACAAAATAATCCGACTATATTTGATCACAGTAACTTTGTAGATAAAGTTAAGTCATTGTGAGTGAAAGAATTTTCATTAGATTGTGACATCACGTTGAATTCTTGTTAAACGTTAAATTACATCAATTCGGCAAATATTTTAATCCTCTTTAATTTTATTAGAGAACTGAATTATTTAAGTCTGCCCTTACTATGCGCTGCTTCCATAGAAAATAGTTAGAGCTTCAACGTCGAAGAAAATGAAACATTTTGGGATAACTATGAAAATACTGGTTGGACGTCTGGCCTCTTGCCTCATCTGGGTGTCGCAGAAAAAACGTGTCCCGATTATTGCCAACTGGATCTCAATACTTCCCTAAGACATTTATCTTGAACAGCCCCACATTGATTCTACGCCATACGCATATCGCCCGAGGCCACAGTCCAGTGGGCATGATATCCAAGCGTAACGTTAATTCATTCTCGACTCACAGTCGAGAATTCCAGGTTCGAATCCCATGCAGTAGGCCTAGTGCAGTGTTGACACAATGTTATGGGGTCTCATAGGGGCCATGCAGTAGGCCTAGTACAGTGTTACCACATTCTTATGTTTCCTCACGTGGTCCAATATAGGGCCTATCTTGAGGTTATCTTGAGATGATTTCGGGGCTTTTTGGTGTTCCCGCGGCCCGGTCCTCGACCAGGCCTCCACCCCCAGGAAGCAGCCCGTGACAGCTGACTAACACCCAGGTACCTATTTACTGCTAGGTAACAGGGGCATAGGGTGAAAGAAACTCTGCCCATTGTTTCTCGCCGGCGCCTGGGATCGAACCCGGGACCACAGGATCACAAGTCCAGCGTGCTGTCCGCTCGGCCGACCGGCTCCCTAGCTCAGTGATTCCATAGTCTTATGTTCTTATGATATATCAGAACACCAAAATTTTGTACTTGACATTATCATTATTATTATTATTATTATTATTATTATTATTATTATTATATTATTTGGGTGTTAACATTTATATTACCAAGTAATATACCACAAGTACCTCCCAGGACTGATATACTTCTAACTTGAGTACCTCCCATGACCGATATACTTCTAACTTGAGTACCTCCCAGGACCGATATATATCCCTCTATCATGAGTACCTCCCTTGACCAATATACTTTTTATCTGATAAGTAGATCAATCGACCTATTTCACTACACAAAATGTTTTACTACAACAAATATCATTTAACTCACCCGTCCGTCCACTTTCCACTTGGGTGAGCCTTTGTAGTTCTTGTACCTGCTGGAGGACAAACTGAAGTTCTTGCCGTGTTTCTCATTGGCCAAGAACTTTTCCTTGAGAGCCTGTCTGTTGTTATTGTTGTTGTTGTTGTTGTTGTTGTTGCCATTTGAGATGGGTTTGGAGTAGGCGTGATTGGCAGTAGGCTTGGAGGAAGTGGGATTGGGAGTAGGTTTGGGGAAAGCGGGATTCGAGGTGTTTTTTGATGCGGAGATATTGGCGGCGGGCTTGGAGGAAGCAGGATTGGATGTGGGTTTAGAGGAAACATTGGAGGTGGGCTTAGTCGTGTAATTAGGGATGGGTTTGGAAGTGACATTGGGCTTGGAGGAGACGAAATTGGAGGTAGGCTTAGAGGACATTTGAGTGGGTATGGGCTTTGAGGACGCGAGATTAGTGGTGGACTTCGGAGACGCGAGATTAGGGGTGGGCTTTGAAGAGGCGAGGTTAGGGGCGGGTTTGGAGGCGAGATTAGGGGCGGGTTTGGAGGAGGAGGAGGAGGAAGCGAGATTAGGGATGGGCTTGGAAGAGGAGGAAGAGGCGAGATTAGGGGTGCTGGTGGAGGAAGAGGAACGGTAGCGCCTGTGACACTCGCACATGATGGCGTGCCGTGGGCCGGCAGGGCAGACGGGACGGGGTTCGTGGTGTCGCAGAGACTTGATAAAGATGGAGGTTGCCAGGTTGTCCTGCGCCGCGTCAATCTTCCCCATCAGTCACATCGCAGACACTACCACTGCGCATCACAGCCCACAATACTTGATCTCCATAATGAAATCACAAGACTGTATCTTAACACATTCGAAAATCTTCGGAAAGGTGGGTGGAATCGAACTCTCGTCTATATTATAATATTTAGACAACTTAACTCGAATTTCAAGATAAAAGGGGATCTCACTTGTAATTTAAGCTTATATTTCGCTTTGACGCTAATGAAAGCTTCAATATTCTACAGTTTAATGATGAAAACACCTAGCACCTTTTCTGTTGCTTAACAAAACACTAACACCATATTCACATTAACGATTATTACACATTAAAATTATCGTTAAACCTGGGTGTCTTAACCATATTGGTAATTTTGTTTTCTGTATATTACACTATAATCTATGTAACTTATATATATAAATATATATATATATCGGTAATTTCAGAATTGATCTGAAAGGAACATATTGACATTATTAAGCATGTGTCCGCACCACACAATGTAAGGGAGGAGATCTACTGACTGTGGAGCCCCTCCGCTCACACGGGGAGGGCCTCCATTCATGTATTATTTATAAACTAAGAACTCTGAGCATAAACACCCAATAACAATGATAGTGTTGTTTGTAAGTGTATATATATATGTCTCTCCTGCGTAATGGATCAACCCAGATGCGACGCTTTTAATAGGGTTATAAGAACACGTCTACCTAACACAGGTGTGTTCGGGAAGCACAGGTGTGTGTGTGGAGAGGCATTGTCAACCCCACATCTGCTGCAGGTGACTCGAGGCCTCGCCGCGTATTTTTTGCCCAGGCAATTTCACAGTTTTCAATGCTGATGTTTGTTTGATTTTGAGAGGCAACTAAGTCAACCACAATACCATGGTACTCAGGGGACGGTGGGTCCCTGGATGCTAGACGAGGGTGAATTCACTAGTTTCAGGCACCAGCAGCGGTGAATTCACTAGTTTCAGGCACCAGCAGCGGTGAATTCACTAGTTTCAGGCACCAGCAGCGGTGGGTTCACTAGTTTCAGGCACCAGCAGCGGTGGGTTCACTAGTTTCAGGCACCAGCAGCGGTGGGTTCACTAGTTTCAGGCACCAGCAGCGGTGGGTTCACTAGTTTCAGGTGGCAGGTGGCGGTGGGTCGCTACAGCAGCTGATAGAGACCAGTGGATAACACAGTATCTGGGCGGCGGCGAAAACTCTACGGTCTCCACACTCCATGTTTCACTATTATATTTTTAGTTCTGGAAAATAAAAGAAAAACCATAATTAATTCAGGAATGTTTACAATATAATAAATACTTCTTAATAACATTCTGATTAAAACATTGAATATATATTCTAACGTTCTAAGTTTAATGTAATTCCAAAAAATTAACACCTGGATATATGTTTATCAAATTCCTCCTTGACACTAGTGGTGAACCATGTGAGGACCAGAGAGCACACACACACACACACACACACACACACACACACACACACACACACACACACAACAGCAAGACACACAGCACCGTAGACGTGTAGCGGTAATGGAGCGTGGCCGAGGAGAGCGTGTGTTGGGGCGAGCCGGAGATTACTGCTCGCCCCACACACACACACACACACACACACACACACACACCACACACACACACACACACACACACACACACACACAACACACACACACACCGGTAAGATCGTCCTCGACCCACAGCAAGTCACCAGGCGCCAGAAGGTGTCGAGATGGACTACCGGAATGTGTAGAAGCCCTTCCCTGAGGTGCCCCGTGACTATGGATCCTGGAGGTCTCCTCAGGTAGCGTCCAAGCAAGAGAGGAGTGGCCCCCCACCCCACTGGCCACCCTCGGCCTCCCCCACTCTCTCTACACATCAGAGAGGTTAACGTCAGTAGGTCCTCACAAACTGTGTTCCGGTGATGTGATTTATTATACAGCACACCACAAAAGAGCCGGCATCACACACCCCTTCAACAAGAGCCGGCAGCACACCCCGTCCCACAAGAGCACCCAGCTCTTCAGCCGCGGTACCATCATAATAAACACAGGGCCGTGCAAGAGAGCGGCATGTTACCCCTCGCACTATACTCCTCCTGGACGCCTCGCACCCGTCTCTCTCACTCTCCCTCACCACGTTAATGACCTCACGTCACACACGTGCCACGTGCCGTAAAGGAGACTAAGAAGCAATCTTCACAATTGGCAGCAAGATCCCAGTTTTAGTCCGTTATGGAAACGGATAAATCTAATTCATTTTGGATACCGGCACTAAATTTATATATGTGTGTGTGTGTGTGTGTGTAATCACGAAAATTAACACGTGATGAAAAATGTGACAGTGTCAGACCACGGAGGAAGAATTGAAACAGGAATTTCCTTAAGTACTTTCGTATATTAATACATCTTGAGAAGGAGTCACTCCTTCTGAAGATGTATTAATATACGAAAGCACTTAAGAAAATTCCTGTTTCAATTCTTCCTCCGTGGTCTGACACTGTCATATTATATTATATTATATTATATTATATATATATATATATAAACCCCTCTCAGGAATTCGACTCAAGGCTGCCAGGGCCCTCCCACAGGATAGTACCATAGGCACTACTACAACGATGGCCTAAAAGTATCGAAAGCTCATGACACCACACACATAGGTTCGAATCCTTGAAGAGGTCATCAGAGTTTATTGATGTAAAAATGGCTCGAGGGACCACTGAAGCTTTGCAGACACATGTATGCTGAGTGGGACTCCAGCATCTTCAAGGGACTGGTGACACATTTAGGCAATCGCAGGTGTAGTGGTGGCAAGACGCTGGCAGCCTAGGTTCGAATCCTTGAGGGGGAATCAGAAATTTATGGTGGTAAATTGTCTTAGGAACTATTGATGAGGGTGAGACTACACTTGCCCTCTCATCTTGCCTCGCCTTCCTTGAGACTCGCACATCAGCCTATACATAAGAACATAAGCATAAAACAAACTGCAGAAAACCTGTTGACCCATACGAGGCCGCGCCATTCCTTTCCCCCGTCCCATCCCTAATCTGACCCCTTCCACGTGCTATATAGTCGTGATGGCTTGGAGCTTTCTCCTCATAGTTCCCTTCCTATTTATATCCACCAAAACACATTCACACACATGTCTAGCCTACGACTGAAACAATTCCGGGATCTCTCATCAACTACGTTACCTGGCAACACTGTGTTATATCCTGGGTAGAACAATTTTCCTACGTGACTCAGGCTTGTCACTCAGCCTGTGACCGACACCAGTAGTCACGGCCCACATGTGTAACACCACGGGTGTAGCCTCACATGGTGCTACATAAGCCTATCAAACTTCCAAATCGAGTCGCAAGCACTACTATATATCGAGTCGCAAGCACTACTATATATCGAGTCGCAAGCACTACTATATATCGAGTCGAAAGCACTACTATATATCGAGTCGCAAGCACTACTATATATCGAGTCGCAAGCACTACTATATATCGAGTCGCAAGCACTTCTACCCAGCTTGCGATCAGATGCTCGAAAGCACATTACAAGCAACGTTCTTGTGGGTAAGACAGACGCAATTTACTCTACTGCCACCGCGTTCGTAACAAAGCAAAGAATAGTATTTAAGACTGTGAGATTTCTTCCAGACATGAGAGCGGAGGAGTCCTCGAGTACAAGACCAAGTAGCACTGGTAACTATTTCATTCTTTCTGGTATATTGGAAATGATTACAATTTATCCTAAATTTGCTTGTTTATATTAATGTTGTAACTGCATCTTACATTAATCAGCCCCTGTCCTGTGCTGTATTTAATAAAAGCTACAAGTTAAAACACATGATATCTTAACCAATTCCTAGGTTGGTTGATACCTGGTTGATACCTGGTTCTGGGAGTTCTTCTACTCCCAAGCCCGGCCCGAGGCCAGGCTTGACTTGTGAGAGTTTGGTCCACTAGGCTCTTGCTTGGAGCGGCCCGCAGGCCCAAATACCCACCACAGCCCGGCTGGTCCGGAACTCCTTGTAGGAATAAATCTAGTTTCCTCTTGATTATTAGGTTAGATTATTCCGATATTTATTATATTGGGTTTTTATTTTAGCCTCTCCTACCCCCTTTCAAACCTTCCCACTTTCAAAGACATGTTTATTTTTTGAAAGTACGTTTTTGTTCCCATGTATATATAAATCCCTGTACTGAATCTTGACATTTCAATACAAGAGAGGAACACGAATACACGAGAGTGTAACGAACACACTGTTATGATCAATTAACACAATTATTGTCCCAATTCTGACCAAGCCCCCAAGAGAACACGACCTACGGCGGATCCCTTACCATCAGTGAACAGCCTCAGCACATCAAATGCGGATATATCTCTCATCAGGGAGCCCAATAGTCGTATCCTGAGCAACGCACACTGCGCCCTCCTAACCTCTGTGTAAGGTGGTAATTCGGGTACGATTACTGTGGCCTTCAGGGCGGCGTGTGCGGCGTCAGGCACCGGAGGAATGTCAATGATGGGTTTACCAGAGCAATGCACTTCGTGAGGCCTCGATTACCCTGCTCGCTCATAGATGGCGCCAACCTCGTACACACAGAAATATCAGCGTTCGAATTTTATTCCGCAACAAACTTTCAAGCTTCCAGGATAATTAAAAACGCTTTATTATATATATATATATATATATATATATATATATATATATATATATATATATATATATATATATATATGTGCGAACAAGCTTGAATGGGACCCAAGTCAATATGCAACTGAAAACTCCACACCCGAGAAGGATTCGAACCCAGACAGCCAGAAGCACTGTACACCTTGTATTTGTACGCCCTTCCTAACCACTCCGCATACTGCGCCTCAACCCAGGCCGCACTCCAAACCTGTGCCAGGTTAGGTTAGGGTCTGTAGGTCTCGTTCCTTTAGCCTGTAACCTGGGGCTGGTTCAGGCTACATGTTCCCTGTCGCGCCCATTGTGTTCAAAAGCGAGGCTCGTGGTTCACGTGGGGCTGCTTACCGGTCTCTGGTTCGTGGTTCGTTAATTCAGGCAATTCAGGTTTAACTAATTTTTATATGTTATTTGGTAGGTTCGTATCTCTCTCTTGTTCACTGGTTTTTGATACTGTGTATTGACACTACTGGTTTAGTAATCAGGGTTTTCAAGTTGATATTTTCTGGTAACTGAATATAACAGTTATGTGGTTCCCAGTTTTACACTTTGTAGTAATCAACACTATACGTGGCTCTTCTACGGTCTCGCTTCATGCAGGTCGGCGTTCAATCCCCGACCATCCAAGTGGTTGGGCACCATTCCTTCCCCACCGTCCCATCCCAAATCCTTATCCTGATCCCTTCCAAGTGCTATATAGTCGTAATGGCTTGAGGGTTTCTCCTGATAGTTGCCCTTCCCTTCCTGTCTACACACACACACTGGTAAACAGCACAGTTCTCTTGTTTAGTGATGTTTGCCAGACTGGCTGAGTAGATCGTCCTCTTGAATTGCCACAAGGGACAAACAACGATGAACTCGTGTACCTAACCTGACCTGACCTGATCTAACCTGGCCTGACCTAACCTGACCTGGCCTAACCTAACCTAACCTGGCCTAACCTGACTTGACCTAACCTGACTTGACCTAACCTGACTTAACCTGACCTGACCTGACCTGGTCTGGCCTAACCTTACCTGACCTGGCCTAACCTGACCTGACCTAAGCTGACCTGACCTAACCTGGCCTAACCTGACCTAACCTAACCTGACGTGGCCTGGCCTGGCCTGGCCTAACCTGGCCTGACCTAACCTAACCTGACCTGACGTGACGTGGCCTGGCCTGGCCTGGCCTAACCTGACCTAACCTAACCCAACCTAACCAACCTAACCATACACATAAAACGTGGTTGTTTGCGAGCTGAGAGCGGCGGGAGTGACAATTATGAGATGTTTACACAGTGAGAGCAGCTGCAGCAGCAGCAGCAGCAGCTCGCTGCACCAGGCAGCTCCATAACTCTCCCCACACAGTAGTCGCCGCCGCAGCTGCACCCATTATGCAAATCATCACCAGAACAAGCGTGACGTCGCTCAGTCACGTTAAGAGCAGTGAGTGGATGGGTGACTAGGTGGGTATAGCCTGTCAACCGGTGCTCTTATTCCGGTATAGCTTATCTTGAGGTTATCTTGAGATGATTTCGGGGCTGTAGTGTCCCCGCGGCCCGGTCCTCGACCAGGCCTCCACCCCCAGGAAGCAGCCCGTGACAGCCTATTATCTAGGCCTATTTCTTGCCCTAGACATGATATAGGCTACCTAGGACCAATTTTTTTTCCTACATAGGCCTGATTCTTGTTAGTGAACCTTGTTAGGTGACCATAGTGTTTTGTTTACACTTGTTGATAAACTGCTCACACGACTGTGGTAGACAGAGAAGGTCACACGATTGTGGTAGACACAGAAGGCTGTGGATATATATATATATATATATATATATATATATATATATATATATATATATATATATATATATATATATAATTATGTATTCAATTATTGGGGGAGGGATTTCTGGTCAATATGTCAGTATTTCATTTGGATGAAATAAAATACTGACATTCTTCTGAGATGAAACCCCAGCCCCACAGTATGTACTGTGGGGCTGGGGTTTCATCTAGTAGAATGGAGGCTCTTGGGCCACCAGCTGTGGGAGCGGGGCGCCTCTCTTGGGCCACCAGCTGTGGGAACGGGGCGCCTCTCTTGGGCCACCAGCTGTGGGAGTGGGGCGCCTCTTCTTGGGCCACCAGCTGTGGGAGCGAGGCGTCTCATCTTGGGTCGCCAGCTGTGGGAGCGGGGCGTCTCATCTTGGTCCAGAAGCTGTGGGAGCGGAGCGTCTCATCTTGGGCCACCAGCTGTGGGAGCGGGGCGCCTCTTCTTGGGCCACCAGCTGTGGGAGCGGAGCGTCTCATCTTGGGCCACCAGCTGTGGGAGCGGGGCGTTGATCTTGGGCCACCAGTTGTGGGAGCGGGGCGTCTCATCTTGGAGTAATCTTCCTAACATTGGGTCCTCTAACATTACGACAGTGTTCCACACCCTGATGGCTTAGTGCTGCAGTCTGATGTTTAGTGGCTGTGTGTTCAGGAGTCATGGAGCTCCTGGATTGTCTGATCATATGGCGGACGGTGCTTTGCTGCTCTCCTTAGCGCCTTATTTTGCACTGCTTGTAGTTTTCGCATGTTAGTTTTCTTTAAAGTACGTAGTGGTACTTGGGGATACTCTAGATGCATCCGGATCTACGTCAACGTTATCAGCCTTATATAAGTGTAGCTGTGTGTTTATACTGAAGCTTCGGAATCTCCTCAGTTTTCCTAAGGCTGCTTTGGCTTTGTTTATTCTGTCCTTTACGTGAATTTTTATCCCTGTTCTATTGATCATGAGCCCCAGTACGCTGCCAACCTCCCGCATATTGGATAGGATGGTTGTCAAGAATAATGGGGCCTGGATTTCTTTTGGCAATGTGTATTATCTGGAACTTTTGTTTAATTGTGTTTATTTTCCATTGCTTCTCAAAGTTGTTGTTGAATTAAATTGCTGCCTTGGTCTTGTTGGCTAGTAGCTGCTTTGACGGTCCTACTTGTTTATGTAGAAGGTTGTCAAGGGGTGGAGGACGTCGAGAGGGGGGGAGGGGCGTCGAGAGGGGGGCATCGAGTGAGGGGGGGTCGAGAGAGGGGGGTCTAAGGGAGTGGGGGGGGGGAAGGGGGAGGGGAAGGGGGTGTAGCGCGTGCTGGTGTTTACCCTGACATTCCTACACAATCTGGCGGAGGCTCCCCCACCCACACCCCCTCGCCTACTGCCCGCCTGGCACAGTAACTAGCAGATTATCTCACATAATGCCCTGACGCCCACCCTCGGCCCCCCACCCCCTCCACCCCCGTAACATAGCAACAACACCACCACCACTACCATCATAACACAGCAACACTCCACCATCACACCAGAACAACACCTTCCGTATCATCACTACACCACCGGTGTCATCACTACACCCACCGGTGTCATCACTACACCACCGGTGTCATCACTACACCACCGGTGTCATCTCCGACACCCTTAAAACAGCGGTGATCGCACCACTCAAAGTGGCTAGTGAAGCGGAAGAAAAATGTAATACCTGCTTGATGGGGTTCTGGGAGTTCGTCTACTCCCCAAGCCCGGCCTGAGGCCAGGCTTGCCTTGTGAGAGCTTGGTCCAACAGGCTGTTGCTTGGAGCGGCCCGCAGGCCCACAACAGACCGAGATCACTAACACCACACATCGTAAACATCTTGGAGGGAATACAAAGACCACAAACCCCAGATTCGCCCCGTCTACAACCCCCTAGACAACATGGGTTTACACAAGACGCTCCTGCCTCTCACAGTGGTTAGACCACTATGCCATGAGGGTCTTAGATGCCAGGGGAAGACGAGTAAATCGTAGAGGAATTATACACAGATTTTTCGAAAGCTTTTAACAAATGTGACGAATTCAATTTCTTTCTTACGCACCCCATCCCGTAGTCACGGTGTTAATGCACGCAAAATGTGCACGAAAGGAATAATAAAGGACAAAGTAGGAAGATGGATCTTAATTTCCTCATGAAGAGAAGCCAAAGAATAATGGTCAATAAAGTCAAATCTCCACCTTGAAAGGTTCTGTCCCCACAGGACACTTCTTGTTCACGTCCTCATTCTTATTCCCATATTAGACATGGACAAGGACGCAAACTCCAGTACCATATCATCCTTTGCAGATGGTACAATGATTTTTTTGTATGAGAATACAAACTATTGATGATTTAGAAAACTCACCAAACTGACGCAAACTAAATCTTTGAATGGACAAAACCCCCCCCCCCCCACGGCTCACAGCTGACCCACGACTCACGGCTGACCCACGGCTCACAGCTGACCCACGACTCGTCCAGAAAAAAACTCTACGTCTCACAGATCCCAAGACTGCCCGAGAACACACTGGTGTGAACACTTGAGAGTCAGCTGGCACTCAAGGAGCGACGTGTGCTGGCCAAGATGTGCTGGAGGGCTATTCCTCCCCCCTTAAGATGGAGGAGGAGGGGGGGACCCTACTCCTTATCTTTCCTCAGAATTCTTCCTCACTGCTAGGCCGCTATTTCTCACCCCTCCTCCTCGCTGCCCTGCGACTCCTCCTACCTTATCTTCTCTGCCGCGCCTTCATTTGTCCTCTTTACTTTCTTTGTTTCTATATATTACGAATGGCATCTCGGAGCCGCCATTACCCTTTTACCACCTGCTTCACCCCCCTATGCTCCCCCACTGCTTCCCCCATATGCTCCCCCCCACCTTGCTTAACCCCTATGCTCCCCCACCTTGCTTCACCCCTATGCTCCCCACCTTGCTTCACCCCTATGCTCCCCCCACCTTGCTTCACCCCTATGCTCCCCCCCCTTGCTTCACCCCTATGATCCCCCACCTTGCTTCACCCCATGCTCCCCAACTTGCTTCACCTCCCATGTCCCCCACCTTGCTTCACCCCATCTCACAACTCCTACACCCCCATGCTCCTCCACCTTCCTACATCCCCTATGCTCCCCCTCTCCTCCACATGTAAGTTATTGCCTAATAAGTTTTATTTACTATATATAGCAGGAACGTCACCAGTTCCTAAGCCTAGAATTCAGTAGCTGTCAGTCGTTTCAAAAAGGGGTCCCCGGAATTCGTCAAATTCCGGGGACCCCTTTTTGTCGTGTCTGGTTGTAAAGCTACTGACGGATGTAGCCTCAAGCATTTGCCCCTCGTCGAATGTTCCATGGACAAATTCACAAGATCCAGTAAGTTCAGTAGAACTTCGGTTTCAACTCTTTTTACCATGTCGTAGCTCAGTCAATTAAGGCAGCGTCTGGGATGCTCTCACACGCAGGTTCGAATCCTCGTCACGGCCCTTGTGGATATGTCCTTATGTCAGTCTATTTGTTGATACCCTTAGTATTTTGAATATCTGGGTCATGTACCTTTTAGTTCTCCATTATCTAAGTGTTATTAAGGTCAGCTCACTCCGTATATTCTCGTAGCACAGTCCCTTTAGCTTACGTACTATGCTTATCTAGCACTTTCTAGATGCAGCATTAGCATGTGGCTGCTCCATGCTAGTGCTGCATCATGCTGTAGACTGTGACTACTCGGTGGTATCCTGTATGGCAGCATCTAGTATCCTTGTCTAGCTTTCTGAACAGTTTCATGATGTTGATCGGATTAGTATATATGTGAAGCGATCAGGGGGATGCCCTCACCTCTACCCTTCCACCCAGAACCTTGTGTCTCCAGCAGACCGACAGTGCATTCGAGGAGACATGCAGCAGAGGTGCTGTGGAGCAGAGAGATGCGGCAGAGCAGAGGCTGGGTGGGAGAGTGGTGTTGAGTCAGGGGGTTGCACAAGGTGGCAGACAGGTCACCCTCAGGGAGAAGAGAGAGAGAGAGAGAGAGAGGAGAGAGAGAGAGAGAGAGAGAGAGAGAGAGAGAGAGAGAAGAGAGAGAGAGGAGAGACATAGACAGACAGAGCCAGAGAGAGACAGAGAGAGAGAGAGAGAGACATAGACAGACAGAGCCAAGAGAGACAGAGAGAGAGAGAGAGAGACATAGACAGACAGAGCCAGAGAGAGACAGAGAGAGAGAGAGAGAGACATACACAAACATTCAGCCGTGTTTATGTTCAAGAGAGAAGGCTAGAAGGCATAAACGCCACAAGAGTGGCCCAAATAAGGACAGAGAAACAAACGAAGCAACAAAGCAAGACTCCACAGTAACGAAAGCGAGGCGGGGAAATATAACACTCGCTTCAAGTTTACGTTTATAAGGTAAATATAACGAAGACAAACAATCAATATGTATATCAATGATAATATTTATATCTTGTATATTAAATAATGTGTAGCCATTAGGCACGAGTTAAGATGCTCTCACCTTGGCGGGCTTATGGTAGGGCCGGTCGCCAGAAGGGAAGGGAACTATCAGTGGGAAAGCACCAAGTCATTACGACTATATAGCACTGGGAAGGGGTCAGGATAAGGATTTGGGATGGGACGAGAGGAAGGAATGGTGCCCCAACCTCTCGGACGGTCGGGGATTGAACGCCGACCTGCATGACGCGAGATCGTCGTTCTACCGTCCAGCCCAATGGTCGCCAGAGCTCACATTGGCAGAGGCTCGTCTGTGTTACCTGGCGATGATTTCGGGCTCAGCGTCCCCACGGCCCGTCCTCGACCAGGCCTCCTCGTTGCTGGAACTCAACCTGGTTGATCAGGTAGCCTTTGGAGGTGATTATCCAGTTCTCTCTCTTGAACACTGTGAGGGGTCGGCCAGTTATGACCCTTATGTGTAGTGGAAGCGTGTTGAACAGTCTCGGGCCTCTGATGTTGATAGAGTTCTCTCTCAGAGTACCTGTTGCACCTCTGCTCTTCAACGGGGGTATTCTGCACATCCTGCCATGCCTTCTGGTCTCATGTGATGTTATTTCTTGTGCAGGTTTGGGAACAGCCCCTCTTAATATTTTCCACGTGTAAATTATTATGTATCTCTCCCGCCTGCGCTCAAGAGAATACAGATTTAGGCTCTTTAGTCGGTCCCAATAGTTTAGATGTTTTACTGAGTGGATTCTAGCAGTAAAGGATGTCTGCACGCTCCCAGGTCAGCAATTTCTCCAGCTGTGAAAGGGGCTGTCATTGTGTCAGCAGTACTCCACTCTAGAGAGCACAAGCGTTTTGAAAGTACATCATCGGTATAGCATCTCTAGTGTGAAAAATTCTTGTTATCCAACCTATCATTTTTCTTGCAGTTTGTGACGGCTACTTTATTGTGTTCTTTAAAGGTAGGTCTTCCGACATGAGTACAACCCAGATCCTTTACATTGCCTTTCGTCTATGTTATGATTTGACTGCGTTTTTATACATGGTTTCCGTTTTATATTTTCATTTTTTTCCGTAGCGCATGAGCTGGAACTTATCTTCATTAATACCATAATATTTTCTGTAGCCCACTGAAAGACTTGATTTACATCTGACAGGTGGCCAAAAGAGTCTCAACTGTGGGGTGGGTCAGGCACTGCTGGGGTGGGTCAGGCACTGCTGGGGTGGGTCAGGCACTGCTGGGGTGGGTCAGGCACCGCTGGGGTGGGTCAGGCACCACTGGGATGGGTCAGGCACCGCTGGGGTGGGTCAGGCACCGCTGGGGTGGGTCAGGCACTGCTGGGGTGGGTCAGGCACCGCTGGGGTGGGCAGGCACTGCTGGGGTGGGTCAGGCACTGCTGGCCTCCTCACAGTCACCTGTGACCCTCACACATCTCTCATGCCTTCGCGACTGCAGGAGAGAATGAGAAGGAGAGATCTTACACAAGCAGTTCGACTAATTTGTTCCAACCTCAGTCGAGGGCCTCCAGTATCCAGTAAAACACACGCTTGAAGCGTCGTCACGCTTGATACTAGGGCCTCCGGACAGGTTCAGCGCCTCCTGGCCATCTGGTTTCTGAAATTCGGGTAATATAAACGCTGCCTG
>WNGS01165523.1:26426157-26439139 GCA_020271785.1 Procambarus virginalis | reverse complement strand
TCATCCACTCGCACATCCGGCTCGTGCTCCCCCCCCTCCCGCCCCCAACCCATCGTGTAACCCCAAGGCACCCTCCCGCCCCACCCCTCGTGTAACCACACCCACCCCCCCCCACCTGACCCCTCCACAGCGGGGACGACCCTCAGCCTCCCCCACCACCCAACCTCAGGACACACCCACCCACACTGCCCCACCCCCCTCACCGGCCCCCCCACCCCCCCCCACTTTTGCCCCGCTCGGCCCTTGGTGGTGTGGTTTACGGTCGTTGTGCGTGGGGTGGGGCTCCGGGTGCTGGGGGCCCCGTTCCTCTGCGGTCCTCTGCGGTCCCTTGCGGTCCTCTGCGGTCCCTTGCGGTCCTCTGCGGTCCCTTGCAAGTCCCTCAAATCCTCGCCCCCCCTGGCCGCCGGACGGGCACTCGCTGTGTTCTAAAGCGCTCTCTGCCCCGTCTGGCCCCCGTCTGTAGCATGTACTGTGGCCTCTAACTGTGTGCTAATCAACTGGCATCGAACGAGTCTTGAGTCGTAGGGGTACTTTGGGTCTCACCTCTTGTGTCACGACTGGTGCTTGGGGACCTCGACTGTGAGGGCAGTCCGGGATGGGTGAACCAGTTGGGGGTATTAGTTGCAGTGGTGGCCCCCAGTTGGCACGGGGCCAAGGCAAAATAGGCAAATGGGGAAACCAGTGTGAGGGGATGAGCGTATGGTGGGGTGAGGGGTGAATGTGGTTGTCATTACTGTCAGCGGTGAAGGTTATTGAAAAAATAATGTGCATTTGTTCCTTCTTTTTTTCTTGTCAAATTATTCAATATATTATTTTGTTGTGGGCCGCCATAAGGTGTGACGCTGGTAAAGGCTCGGGTCAATCGTGTGCTGTTTACTGAACAGTTATTTTCATATATAGCTTTAACAAGGTTGTTGTAAAGGAACCTGACGATTAACCAGGGGGAGGAGTGTTGGCACGTTCGTGTTGTGGCACTTGCACTAGAGGATACCAAAGAGGTGATAACGAGTGGCCTCTTAGTGCCAAGACCTAAGAGGCCCTTGTTGTTAGCCACCACACATGTAACCTCCACCGGAAACCACACGGTTGCGTGTCGGACTCCGCGAAAAATTAACAACCCGGAATTGCTGTGTGTGTGTGTGTGTTCAACTGGCCTTCGCGTGAGGCCACTCTCACCAAGGTTCAGGAGCCATGTGCTGGGATCTCCCTGGCGTGAAGTATGTGGAGTGTGAGAAGGTCTTCCTTGTACCAGTGTTTGTTGTTTGTTTAAAGACCTTCGCTACTCGGAACATAAAGTTCCAAAGTAGCACGGGCCTATGGTGAGCCCGTACGTGGGATGATAGCTCTGGTATGTGGCCCGGCTCCCCCGGGACTGTCAACACCTGAGGATACGCCCCCTCTTTACCTTTTATTGAGGGGGAAACTGGCTTTTTTTAATGTTCGTGCTACGGCTGCTTTGGCCGCGCGCCCATAATAGGGGCGAAGCATCGCAGTGTTCTTATATAACGTGAGAGGAGACACAAAAAAATGGACATTTACCGGAGTTACTATAATAAAATATTGGGATTGCATTCATATAGGAAAAAAACGCGGATTTGTGCGGTGCTGTTATAATCCAGGTTTTCTGTAGCACTTGTTTGGAGTTCAAAGGAGTTTTGTGGTATATAGTGAGTGACATTGGTAGTGTTACGGAAGATCGGTCGGGAGTGGGAGTGAGGGACGGATCCAGGGACGCGGGAGGTAGTGGATGACCGGAGGGAGGGGGGGAGGGCCTCTAACCTACGGGGGAGGGGGGCCGGGGAGCCGCAACTAGACGAGGGGGCGCGGGAGACGCCAGGAGGAGGAGGGCTCTGGGGGAGAGAAGAGGACTGAGGGGGGAGGGGTGGGCCCCCCGGGGGGGGGTAGCTGGGGGGAGGGGGGGAGTGTGGGGAGCGGGAGTGACTGGCAGGGGCGGGGAGAGAGGTAAGAGAGAGGTGGGGGGGGGGGTTGTGTGTTGTGGTAGTTTGGGTTGGGGGAGGGTAGTGTATGGTGTGGAGAGGGTGAGCGCTGGTGTGTGGGCGATGTGTGTGTGGGATTGTGTAGTTGTGTCGGGGGTGTGGTGTGGGTGGTGTGTGCTGTAGTTTGGTTGTGGTGGTGTGTGGGTGTGTGTGGATGGTAGTGTGTTGTTGCTTGTGCATGTTTTTGGGTTGTGGGGTTGTGGGGTTGGGGGACCCGCGAGGAGCTGTGGTGGGCGAGGGTGTTGTTGGTTATGCATTGCAGGAGTGTTCCTCGGCCCCACCACAGTACCGGGACCCTCCCTAAGTGCCTGCCAGGACCACTGGGCCTCAGGTTACATAATTCACACCTACAGGAGGATCCCTCTTTCACATTTCCCCACAGTTCCCTGATGTCATTCAGAGGAGGAAAGTTCGTTGACCCCTTCGGAGCTTCACTTGAACCTCGTATTAATAAGGCGTTTGTGGGCATTATGTGTGGCATTAGTTCTTCGCTGCAAAGGTGACATTTTCTGCTCTTCTCTCTCTCCTCTATATGAGTATATAGATTATATATATCGAGATATATGCTATATCTCTACTCTCTATATAGCTACTCTACTCTTATCTCTAACACACACAACACACACACACACACACACACACCACACACCACCTAACACACACATTCAATTTCCGGACCGTTTTTCTTCCTTATTTGTTAGGAGTTGGGAGTTGGATGTACATAGCTTCCCGTCCAACGTGTGTACTGTTACAAAGTGAGCTTTCACGTGTGCCACGTGTGTATGGATTCGGCCTGGACACTTGATCTCACCATCAAAGAAGGTGACCACCCTTTTGGAATCCTATAATTTGATTAGAGGGCGGAGGGGAGCATGTGGTGTCGGAGGCAGGAGACTTAGCCACTCCCATGAACACTCAGCCTCCAGACTGCAGATGGCGGGACTTATCAAGTTCTCACTCAACGAGACAATGACCCTCTTGGCTCCACCAAGACAACAGCTCCTGCTCCGTACTTCTGCTTGATACCTGCTTGAAGGGGTTCTGGGAGTTCTTCTACTCCCCAAGCCCGGCCTGAGGCCAGATACCTGCTTGATGGGGTTCTGGGAGTTCTTCTACTCCCCAAGCCCGGCCTGAGGCCAGATACCTGCTTGATGGGGTTCTGGGAGTTCTTCTACTCCCCAAGCCCGGCCTGAGGCCAGATACCTGCTTGATGGGGTTCTGGGAGTTCTTCTACTCCCCAAGCCCGGCCTGAGGCCAGATACCTGCTTGATGGGGTTCTGGGAGTTCTTCTACTCCCCAAGCCCGGCCTGATGCCAGGCTTGACATGCTCCTGGTTGCTTAGTCCAACAGGCTATGGCTTGGAGCCATTGTAATTAATTTTGTCAATAAAGATGTTAATAATAATAATGGCTTGGAGCGGCCCGCAGGCCCACATATCCACCACAGCCCGGTTGGTCCGGCACTCCCTGAAGAAAAGTTCTACGCCGAAGAGCACCATCGATCTGCACTCATACAAAGAGTTTGGTTGTACCGTTGTCATTCCTCGACCAATAGATGGCCTGGATAATGTCACTATATAGGCAAGACGACAACATTTTCATGACAGTTACCAATACACAAACAATAAAGCTTTATCAAAGATCACATGATTTCTACACACAACCAGACCTAGACATATCCCGACCAGCAGCACTGAAATTAGACATTGCTGAAGCACTGCATATTAATCCCTCATCTATCAACAGCCAGCTGACATTTAGGTAAGTCCAAAGATTTTCAAGATCATATGCCCCCAAATTCCTTTATAACACACACTCACGCACGCACGCACACACCACACACAGCCGCGGGAGGGCCTCGCGGCTAAGTAGACAGCAATCTGGGGTCGTAGTCCTAAGGGCCCCGGGTTCGATCCCCGACAGAGGCAGAAACAAATGGGCAGTTTCTTTCACCCTGATGCTCTATTCACCTAACATAAAATAGATACTTGGGAGCTAGACAGCTGCTACGGGCTGCTTCCTGGGAATGTGTGCGCCTGTGTTAGAGAAAAATATATAATAGACATAATCGAGGAAAAATAAATTAGTTAGAAAGGCGAGGCCCAAGAGCTAATAGCTCGATTCTGCAGATACAAATAATAAAAAAAAGAAAAATACTAAATACACACACACTCTGGTGTGCGAATGGATGGTCCAACAAATGGCTACTAAAGTTCAACCCGAGTAAATGTAAGGTAAAGAAATTAGGCGGAGGAAACAGGAAGCCAGATATAGGATACAGAATGGGAGATAAAGTACTTCATGAAACGGACAGAGAGAAAGATCTAGGAGTTGATACCACACCAAACCTGTCTCCTGAAGCCCACATAAAAATAATTACGTCTGCGGCATATGCGAGGCTGGCTAACATCAGAACAGCCTTCAGGAACTTGTGTAAGGTATCATTCAGAACCTTGTATACGACATATGTAAGACCAATCCTGGAGTATGCGGCTCCAGCATGGAGCCCGTACCTTGTCAAGCACAAGACGAAGCTGGAAAAAGTTTAGAGGTATGCCACTAGGCTAGTCCCAGAACTAACAGGCATGAGTTACGAGGAAAGGCTGCGTGAAATGCACATCGCGACACTGGAAGACAGAAGAGTAAGGGGAGACATGATAACTACCTACAAAATTCTCAGAGGAATTGACAGGGTGGTACGCGAATAAGGGGGACACAGGTGGAGATTGAGTACCCAAATGAGCCACAGGGATGTTAGAAAGAACTTTTTCAGTGTCAAATTAGTTAACAGATGGAATGCATTAGGCAGTGATGTGGTGGAGGCTGACTCCATACACAGTTTCAAATGTAGATATGATAGAGCCCAGTAGGCTCAGGAACCTGTACACCAGTTGATTGACAGTTGAGAGGAGGGGCCAAAGAGCCAGAGTTTAATCCCCGCAAGCACAAGTAGGTAAACAGAAGTAGGTGAATACTGTTATGATCTCAGCCTGCAGGAGAAACGAGTCTCACCCTTTGAGAGTTATTCAGCAAGCCTGACCTAACTGGAAGGTCCAGAAATTATAGAGGCGATAACACAGATGTAAAATAGTGTGTTGCATTTATATAAAAGTTTGAGATTATGGGCAATGGACTAGAAAAACAGATAAATGACTTGTTGGAAGATGTGGACAAGTTACCGGGGGCGTGAGGCTCGCTTGTGGAGGGCGATGACCTCACTTGAGGCCAGACATCGCAGGGGAGAGGCCGCGCTTCGTCGAGCTCCCGCCAGAAGGGACCCCTAGCGATATTATCTCCAAGAGAAGAGAAGGTGCAGACGTTCCAGCTGTTGAGTCGAGCTGAGGACGTGTGGTCTCAAGTCCTGGACGGCGAGGAGAGAGTATTAAGCCGCCCAGAGACAGTTTTGTGGGCTGTGACAAGCGCCCTGGTCAGACGTTGTCAGAGGGAGAAGCGCCCTCGACCAGATAATCTGTGGTAAGCCCGATTTAAGCCAGTTCATAGTGTTTGCTTGTAGTTGGTCGTGTGCCCAGCGACAGTAGCGATGTTTATTTTCAAATTAGAAATGTTTTGGTATGGCAGAAAGCCTAAAATAAGAGAGTGAAGTGGGAGGAGCGCTGAGCGACGTCCGTCTTCTCTGAGCGCTGGCGGGCAACTGAAGGAGCCCGGCTCCTGAGGGAGGAGGCCCCTCCCAGTGTGAGTGAGGCTCGTCCAGCGAGGTGGCGCATGGACTCGCCCACGGGGGAGTCCACTCTCATTAAATGTAGAGGACAGATAGAGATTGGAGACAAAGATGTTGTATGATTAATTTTGTTTATGTGTTAAAAAGGGAAACTATTTATTGGAATGCAAATGGGTTGCAGGTTTGTCCTTTGGGGAAGAAGTTGCTGAGGACTTGGAAGCCAGCACAGAGGGAGTGGTTGATGAGACTCCAAGGCAGGAGAGGAGAGGACCCCGAGCTATGAAGAAGCAGTGAGGAGGAGTGTCACGTGCTTCTGCAGAGGTGGTGAAGTGCCACAGTTATTCGAGGAAATTTATGGTGCAGCAGCCAGGAGAGCTGTGGATGACCCTAGTAGGAGTAGGGAAGCACCATAGTTATTCAAGGAATCTTCATGGTAGCAGCCTAAAGGAGCTGCAGAGGATCCTGGTGTTTAAGCCCTGAGGAATCTGAAGTTGTCAGGGTAGTGAAATAGTTCTAACTGATCACTTGTATGGAGGTGAGAGTGTTTGTCATTAGCGTGAACGACGCAGTGAGAGGTGAGTGATCGTTTGCCATTAATGTGCCAAGAGGTGTATATTGAAGTTTAGAGTTACAGACGTAGGCAGGAGTACCTACAGATATATATGTATTCTAAGACTGATAGAATGGTCAATTGATTCGTTGTGTGGCACGGATCATTTATACTGATATATATATATGTATGTTATTGCTTTCAAATGCTGATTTGCCTTATATGTGTTTATAGGTATATATATATATGTATACATTCTCTTGATGGTAGTGTGACATTATATTGTAAGACTTAATCTACTTGAGGAGGTTGATAATACCAAGAGATAGGATACCACTTAGCAAGCTGAGGATAGAGTTCTGATGGTGTTGGAGTGCAACCTGATTATAATAGTACAGAGTATAGGATTCATCATTATTATTATATGTATGCGTGTATTGTTATGTACTTCGTCCAGTAAATGTATTCAAATTTGCTGGTGTTTGCACTTGTCCCAGTGAGGCTTCCCAGGAAATAGGAAAGAAGGAGAGAGAGAGAGAGCAAGAAACAGGAACCACTGCTGTGGACAGGGTAAGACAGAAGTCTAGGAAGATAAAGGGGATTGAGGAGGTCATATTCCATAAGGAGAGTGGGGAGTCACTGCGGCTCGAGTGGGTGTGTGCACGTGACAACAAGGCTGCGTGTTGGAGCCGCATCCCCTAAACGTGTGACGTTGAGCCCCTCTCCAAGGGCCACAAGTGCCTAGTGTGATCTCTTAGTGAAATATGAGCATTTGTCGAGTTGTGGGTTGGGTGGTTCGTCAGCGATAATAACACCACCAGATCCACCATCGCGACAATACACCCACACACCCTAAAAGCAGCACTTCACGAGACAAACAGCTAAAAGTCGAGACAAGAACGACTAAATTGGAGGCAGGAGGCGGGAGATGAGAGTGACAGGTCTTGTAGCGGCGGCTGGTGGAGGCTGGCCAGCACACTCCCCACTCCTCCATGTCTCATACGCACCAGGTCAAAATTGTCTTCACATATCCATACATTAAAACATTGATTGTAACCATGATATATATGTACTTCCGCCTACAGTTTAGACCTATTGTCTTATGTATGGCCCTCTGTCCTGCGTGACAGTTAATACCAGCATGTATCCTCACTTTAATAAGACTTAATCG
The DNA here is from genome assembly GCA_020271785.1 of Procambarus virginalis. Classification (NCBI taxonomy): domain Eukaryota; kingdom Metazoa; phylum Arthropoda; class Malacostraca; order Decapoda; family Cambaridae; genus Procambarus; species Procambarus virginalis. Next base: position 26,431,743 of record WNGS01165523.1, on the reverse strand, counting down.
AAATCCTCAAGATTAGGCAAAATTGTAATTTATTTAGTCAATAAAGATGTTAATAATAATAAAAGGTCACACAACACTACAAGACCTGCCACTCCATCTCCCAGTGTCAAAACAACGGAGCTGTGTACGTTATTTACTCTGTCTCTACTACACCCACCAGGTCACGATGCTCCACACCCCTAGCTGCACATCCCACCACCACCACCCTATACCACAACGCCACACCCTACCTACAAAACACTATGACAGCCATACTCTAGACTACCCCATGTGCTGAGAAGAGTGCCACACCCAGCAAGCGCATAGGTCAACATGACACGCCCACAGGGCACCATGACACGCCCACAGGGCAACATGACACGCCCACAGGGCAACATGACACGCCCACAGGGCAACATGACACGCCCACAGGGCAACAGGCAGCGCCCACAGGGCAACATGACACGCCCACAGGGCAACAGGCAGCACCCACAGGGCAACATGACACACCCACAGGGCACCATGGCACGCCCACTGGGCAACAGGCAGCGCCCACAGGGCAACATGACACGCCCACAGAGCAACATGACACGCCCGCAGGGCAACAGGCAGCGCCCACAGGGCAACATGACACGCCCACAGGGCACCATGACACGCCCACAGGGCAACATGACACACCCACTGGCAACAGGCAGCGCCCACAGCAACACTTATGACAGCGGAAGCGTCAATGTCAGTGGTCGTGGGGAAAACAAAACAATTGAGAATAATCAGATGATGCGAGAGGACGTGAGGACCAGACAGGCGCTGGTGACATTCCAGCATTATGGGATGACAGACAAAATGACCAGGATGATAAGCTCAGTCGCAGCCTAACTCAGAGGACACACACACACACACACACCACACACACACACACACACACACACACACACACACACACACACACACAACACACACACACCACACACACTTGCGGTGTTTGCAAACCAAGCAAACATAAGAATAACTCTCAGGGCGGGCCCGAAGCCTACGGCTGGCTCACTTAATGTTAATTGTTTCTTGTTTTACTTGGGTCGGAGTATGAGTTTATGACTCGTATGGTTTTCAGATAAGATTTTGTCCCCTGTGTTTAACAACTTCTATGTGTCCCATGTGTTTAACTAAAGTTCCAGATCACCTCTGTTGAATATAACTTGAAATCTTATTGGGGGTTGTAACTGTGCACTGAGTTAGGTAATGTTCCATTGGTTCTGTGTGTGGTTGTAACTGTGCACTGTGTTAGATAAATGTTCCAGTGGTGTGGCGGGCATTTCTCCACAGTGCTTGTAATTTCCCTCTCGTCTTCTTAGGCCTGTAAGCCTATTCCCCATGCACACTGACTGCCATTGTCAACCGAGAACGAATAATTCATGAGAAAAGTAAAGTTTAATCAAATACCTCGTATTTTGTTACGGAATTGGCCAATTCGTTCGAATATGCGACGTAATAATACAAATTAAAGCATCGGGATATTAACGTTTTACATGCATCTGCCTCGTAGCTTCCTTACCTTGTGGTTACCTTGCGATGATTTCTGGGGCTCAATGTCCCTCGCGGGCCCCGGGTCCTCGACCTAGCCTGTTGGTTGTGTGACTGGTCAACTAGCTGTTGGACCGCGGCTGCTCGCAGCCTGGACTATGAGTCACAGCCTGGTTGATCAGGTATCCTTTGGAGGTGATTATTCCAGTTCTCTCTTGAACAATGTGAGGTGCGGCCATTATGTCCCTTATGTGTAGTGGAAGCGTGTTTGAAACAGTCTGATGTTGGGGCCTCTGAGTTTGATAGTTCTCTCTCAGAGGTACCTGTTGCACCTCTGCTTTGCAACGGGGCTATTCTGCACATCCTGCAATGCCTTCTGGTCTCATGTGATGTATTTCTGTGTGCAGGTTTGCCACACATCCACACACCTTCCCTTGCCTCTTAGCACACCCTCCCTCACCTTTACACACACCCCTCCCGCACACAAAGTTCAGCCCCGCTCTTGTTGCCAGGTAAGTCCACTACGGGCTCACATAAGGCCCGTGCTGACTTGGAATTTTTGTTCCGGACTAACTGAATCTTAAACAACAACACCTCCAGTCACCATCTCACACTACACTCACTCTCCACACCCCTCACCTTCTCCACACAACCCTACACCTCTCCACAACAGACCCCTCACACTCTCGTACACAGCCTCCCTCACCTCTACGTTGAACACCCTCCCCATACCAGAGCGAGCAAGCATAGGTCAGCGGTCCACCGGGAGGCGGGCAGCGAACATTTTATAATGAAGGGTGGATTCAGCACTCCGCTGGGAGTGTTGTTGTCCAGTCATGTTACACCGGGGTCCTCCCCCCAACCCCCCACCGCACGTCCGGTCCACTCCGTAAGCACTACCCTTCCACTACCTGGATGAGCTTCTGGGATGGTTTCCTTCTACTCCCCAGCCCGGTGAGAGCCTTGGTCCAACAGGCGTTGCTGGTTGTTTCAGGCCCACACTATCCACTACAGCCCGGTTGGTCCGGCGAACACTTCGTTGTAGAAACGTACTACTCTAGCTTGTTCTTCATGACTTCCACTTTTGTTTGCCCGTCACATATTTCTTATATTTGCGGGGAGTGTTGAACAACTAGACCTGTGTTGTTCGTACAGTGAACATACAGCGAACACCACCACCACTCCCAGCCTGGCATGACTTCTCTACATCAGAGAAGTCCACAAGCATAGTTGGGCGCACCATTCCCTTACCCCCGTCCGCAGTCCCAAAATCCTCCTATCCTGCACCCCTTCCAAGTGCCTATATACGTCGTAATGGCTTGGGCAGCCTTCCCTGAAATTCCCTTCCCTTCTTCTCTCTCTCACTCCGTTAACCCTTCCATAACCTTCTTCTCCCCTTCCACCTTGATACGTGTAGGGGTCAGGTAGTTGACCTCGCCCTTCATAAGTAAGAGACCTGTCAAACAACTTTTTTACTAGAAATTCGTATAGACTGTGACAGTATTAAAAGATAAAAGGAGTTCTTGCCAGCGCCATTAGCTACGAGATAGTCGAGATAAGCTCTTGTCAAACCACTTTTTAATTAGAAATTCCTACAGATTGCAGAGTGTGATGTGTTCAAAATGTATGGGGGGGGGGGTTGAACACTACGAGTCATCCTCTTATAGTTTCGAACAAACTAAAACCAGCCATTGCAACAATTCGACACCATTAGCTGGGGTAGTTCGGGTATATATATACCCAGGGGTATGGAGGGTAGACCGTACCATTGGTTGTGTACCGGGTATTGGTACCGGGTCTTGGGGTTTATTGGTACCGGGGTTATTGGAAGTGGGTTATTGGTACCCGGGGTATGGTACCGTCGACCCTCGGCTGTAATGTTGTGTACACTGGTTATTAATATACTAAGCACCAGTTTGTGTAATACGGTCAAGTACTACTTTACAATGCGTGTACAGCGTTGGACCAGTTACAGGTTTTAACAGGTGGCGAGACGCTTACAGTTGTCAGGGGGGGGTTGGGGTACCAGGGTCCCACAGATAGGGTTACAGGCTAACACCACCACTATTATCTACAGGGGCTTTACCACTTAGTAATAACCTGTAACCTGTAACTATCGCACTCACGACTGACTGGTCCCGGGTTCGGTGCTGGGCAGGAGCGAACCCATTGGGTACGTATCCTTACACCTCCGTTCACTTAACAGTAAATGTGTACTGGAGGCTAGTTCCGACTGTTTGTGGGTTGCATCCCGGAAAGATCTTTATATATCGTTGGCATAAAGGGAACCTCGATAAGCCAAACAGTTTATATCTTCGACACTGGGAAACCATAAGAGAAAAAAAAGGATTATCTTGTAATGAACATCAGAAATTTATGGCTATTCAATACTGTCCCAGGATATTGATGGATAGATTGGTATCTATATTTAGGTTTGGTATCTTATGGTATCTATCTGACGATATTGAACAGCCGTTGATCTTCCCCAATGTTAAATCAAGCTTTAGAAGTGTGCCGGAACCTAAGTGGAAGTCTTCAAGAAGCATTTATACAAGTTCTTGCCAGAAGTGCCGGACATCTTGCAATTAAGAGTAGTGGATATGTGGGCCTGCGGGCCGCTTCCAACAACAGCTCTGTTGGACCAAGGTGTCACAAGTCGACCCTGGCCTCAGGCCGGGCTCGGGGGGGGGGGGGGGAAGGACTCTTGAATGCTCTCCAGGTATGCTCCAGGTACCAGTACCCACCAGGAACCTACGCAACAGAAATACTAGGAAACAATAGGTAACAAGACTAGGGAAGTTATTACGGTCATTATAGTTAATTACGGCCGGCCTCTCTCCGGACGAGTTAATTACCCCATCTGAAGTTAATAGTCAATGATGCATCTGGTGGGGGGGGGGGGGGGTTCAGGGCTCCATCCACACCTACCACCACCAATCCCGCTACTCATCAGTGTATTGTATGTGGTGATCATATCTCCTCTCTTCTCTCCAGGCTGGGAGATACTGACGAGGAACCATCAGTAATATTGGCTGCCTCATAAACACACAGTTTAAAAGACATATATGACAACTCTGAAGTCAAGATCACTCCAGGTATAACAGGCTTGGAGGCGCGGCACTCATACTCTAATCTGTACACTTGTCCTATTAACTGATCAAGTAAGGACTCCTCTCGCCCTCCACATCCTGCTCACTATCCCCACCTTCCTCACTATCCGCACCTTCCTCACTATCCGCACCTTCCTCACTATCCGCACCTTCATCACTATCCCCACCTTCATCACTATCCCTACCATGCTCACATTTTTTGTATTAATATATTAGGTACATCTGTATTTGTGCAGCTACCCTGGACTATATGAAGGGGAGTACAGTGTGTGTCAAAAAGCTAACTAGGTGATGCTAAAAAAAAAATCCCCATCACACAGGATGGTTAGTCATACAGAGGCATGTGATAGAGTCTGTACTGACAGACTCCGGGTGCATTATGAGTATATCATCAACACAAGAGTGAATAAGATAGCAGTGATACCGAGTCTCCATCTCGCAGGAAGGTTAGTCATACAGGGCAATATGTTCAGTAGCCTGCACTGGCAAATTTTGGGTACAATATGAGAATATCTTCAAGAACACGAGCGTGAATAAAGTAATTGGAAAGCTCCAGGTACCTCATGCCAGGTGGGGTGTGAATGGTCTGATAACTGGGCATTCGGTGATGCACTGTGGGAGATCATGCCGCAGTTCTTGCTCACAGTTTGCACCTGGAGTGCTCAGGATGGGAGACCCGTCACCTGTAGTGGCGGATCCGTCAAGCCATCCCAAGCATGAGAAAGTCTATGGCGGAGGTCCCCGTCGTCAGTCGGGACCCGCCTGGCACATGACGGGGTGACTGTCCCTGCTAAACTTAGCTCCCATCTTGTATTTTTGTGCTGCGGTTGGTGGTGCCCTCTGGTGGTGCCTCTGGTGCCTCTGGTGGTGCCCTCTGGTGGTGCCCTCTGGTGGTGCCTCTGGTGGTGCCTCTGGTAATGCCCTCTGGTGGTGCCTCTGGTGGTGCCCCCTGGCGGCGCCTCTGGTGGTGCCCAGC
>WNGS01165523.1:26410802-26425945 GCA_020271785.1 Procambarus virginalis | reverse complement strand
CTGACGAAGGAGCACACTCCAGACCTGCTATAAGGGACAACATTCCGGCTACTGCAGGCCGATCCAGGACCTTTACGGCCTCGTGCAGATTGACGCTTTGGCCTGGAGGCTGTCTGCCTGGCTTGGTACAGGCTGACATTGCCAGCCTGCTGATTAACACCTGTTACACTGCAACACGTCCGCACTCGCGTGCGTAAACAGTCTCCACACACACCACACACACACACACACACACCACAACACACACACACACACACACACACACACACACACACACACACACACACATCCCTGAAAAAACAGAGGAGTAAGGGGAGACATGATAACCACCTACAAAATTCTCACGGGAATTGACAGGGTGGATAAAAACGAACTCTTTAGCACGGGTGGTACAACGAACAAGGGGACACAGGTGGAAACCGAGTACCGAAATGAGCCACAGAGACATTAGAAAGCACTTTGTCAGTGTCAGACCTGTACACCAGTTGATTGCCAGTTGAGAGGCGGGACCAAAGAGCCAGAGCTGAACCCCCGCAAGCACAACTAGGTGAGTACAGACAAGAGAGAGAGAGAGAGAGAGAGAGAGAGAGAGAGAGAGAGAGAGAGAGAGAGAGAGAGAGAGAGAGAGAGAGAGAGAGCCAGCGCTTGTGCCCCCCCCCCTCCATAGCAACACCCATATATCCCTCCATGGCACCCCGGTGACTATGCAACACCAGCTGCTGTGCCTCTGTGCCAACTGCAGTCCGGCAAACAAATTACACAGACAAAGTGCTCTCACCAGACTCCATTTGTCATCCCAACAAGTCTAATGCTGCCTCGTGTAGTGAAGAGGCACATGGAGAGTACACACATTAGTGTCTCCTCGTTATGTCACGCTCAGAAGGCCACGGGGAGGTATTTAAACACCTGCATTACGGCCACGTGTTTATATCTGGTGTGTTTAGAAAAAAAAACATGTGGGACAAAGAGGGAGACGATGCCAGGTGTCATCAATGACGGCCGTATGTCAGCTGAGGTGTGTGGTGTGCCAGCTTGACTCACACACGGGGTTACCTACCACACCTGGTTGATGGGGTTCTGGGAGTTCTTCTACTCCCCAAGCCCGGCCCGAGGCCAGGCTTGACTTGTGAGAGTTTGGTCCACCAGGCTGTTGCTTGGAGCGGCCTACAGGCCCACATACCCACCACAGCCTGGTTGGTCCGACACTCCTTGGAGGAAACAATCTAGTTTCCTCTTGAAGATGTCCACGGTTGTTCCGCTAATATTTCTTATGCTCGCTGGGAGGATGTTGAACAACCGCGGACCTCTGATGTTTATACAGTGTTCTCTGATTGTGCCTATGGCACCTCTGCTCTTCACTGGTTCTATTCTGCATTTTCTTCCATATCGTTCACTCCAGTATGTTCTTATTTTACTGTGTAGATTTGGGACCTGGCCCTCCAGTATTTTCCATGTGTATATTATTTAATATCTCTCTCGTCTCCTTTCTAGAGAGTACATTTGGAGAGCTTTGAGACGATCCCAATAATTTAGGTGTTTTATCTCATGTATGCGTGCCGTATATGTTCTCTGTATTCCCTCTATTTCAGCAATCTCTCCTGCTCTGAAGGGGGAAGTGAGTACTGAGCAGTACTCAAGACGGGACAACACAAGTGACTTGAAGAGTACAACCATTGTGATGGGATCCCTGGATTTGAAAGTTCTCGTAATCCATCCTATCATTTTTCTGGCTGACGCAATATTTGCTTGGTTATGCTCCCTAAACGTTAGGTCGTCGGACGTCATTATTCCCAAATCCTTGACATGCGGTTTTCCTACTATGGAGAGATTCGATTGTGTTTTGTACCCTGTATTATGTTTCAGATCCTCATTTTTGCCGTACCTGAGTATCTGGAATTTATCACTGTCAAACATCATGTTATTTTCTTCTGCTCAATCGAAAACTTTGTTGATATCTGCTTGAGTTTTTCATTGTCTTCCGCAGAGGTAATTTTCATGATGATTTTCGTGTCATCTGCAAAGGATGACACGAAGCTCTGACTTGTATTTTTGTCTATGTCTGATATGAGAATAAGGAACAGCAGTGGTGCAAGGACTGTACCTTGAGGTACAGAGCTTTTAACTGCGCTTGGGCTCGATTTTATTTGATTGACTGTTACTCTCAATGTTCTGTTCAACAGGAAATTGAGTATCCAGCGTCCTATTTTACCAGTTATTCCCAGTGACCTCATTTTTTGTGCTATCACCCCATGATCACATTTGTCGAATGCCTTTGCAAAGTCTGTGTATACAACATCTGCATTTTGCTTTTCTTCTAGAGCTTCTATGATTTTGTCATAGTGGTTGAGTAACTGGGACAGACAGGATCTTCCCGCTCTAAATCCATGTTGTCCTGGGTTGTGTAGTTCATTATTTTCCATAAAACTATAAAGTTGATTCCTAATAACTCTTTCAAAAACTTTTGTTATGTGAGATGTTAGTGCAACTGGTCATTAATTTTTTGCCAAGGCCTTACCCCCCCTTGTGCAGTGAAGCTATATCCGCAGATTTAAGTGCAGCTGGTATATCCCCTGTATCCAGGCTCTTTCTCTATATTATGCTGAGCGCTCTCGCTACTGGTACTTTACATTTCTTAGTGAATATTGAATTCCACGAGACCGGCCCAGGACCTGAGTGCATGGGCATATTGTCAATTTCTCTTTCAAAGTTTTCCGAGTTTGTGTTAATATTCGTTATATTATCTGCAGCTTGAATGTCATTCATAAAGAAGCTGTCTGGATCATGAACTTTCATGTTTATTGGTGTGCTAAACATAGCCTCATACTGGCTTCTTAGAATTTCACTAATTTCTTTGTTGTCCTCTGTGTAACGTACCTTCATTTGCAATTAAAGGTCCAATACTGGTCGAGGTTTTTGAATTTGATTTTGCGTATTTGAAAAAATATTTCCGACTTTTCTTTATCTCTTGTATAGCTTTCTGTTCCAATTCCATTTAATCAGACTCGTATGATCGCTTCAACGTTTGTTCTATTTCTTCGATCTCCCTGTTTAGGTTTATTTTCCTTTCTTGTGATAGTCGTGTCTGCCTAAGTATTTCAGTTATTTTTTCTTCTCCTGTACAGTCGTCTGCGTTCTCTTTCTAGAGTGGTCCTCTTTCTGCCCCTCCTCACAGGCACGTGCTTCAAGCAGACCTTGTAAGCTTTAGCTGTCAGTTGAGCTATTCCCTGTGTGGGAGTTTTGTAGCTTAAGACCGTCTCCCATTGAATGGTTGCAAAGTGTACATTTATTTTCTCCCAGTCGATCCTCTTATTGTTGAAATTGAATTGATTGAATACCCCTTCTCGCTTGCTGGGTCTCTTAGACCTACTATCCATATTTATACTAGTTCGCACTTCAATGAGCTTATGGTATGAGTATGTAGTATCTGAAATTGTAATGTCTCTGATTAGTTCATCACTGTTTGTGAATAACAAGTCTAGTGTGTTGTCGTTCCTAGTTGGTTCTGTAATCTGTTGATTGAGCGAGAATTTATCCCAGAATCTTAAAGGTTCTCTGACCTGTGGTTGGTTATTTCCCGGGTCATTCCCTGCTATGATATTTGTGTTTGCCATTCTCCATCTTAGATTTGGTAAATATAAATCTCCAAGGAAGATAATATCTGGTGTTGGGTTTGCTAGGTTATCAAGGATGTTCTCTATTTTGTACATCTGATGGGGAGGACCTAAGAACATGACCTGACGCTATACTAAGCGTCAGGTGTAAGTATACCTCTCAACAACAAGGTATAAATTGTATACCTTGTATATTGTAAATTGCATAAGTTTAGATTTAGGAAAGACTTGGGTAAATACTGGTTCGGTAACGGTTGTTGATTTGTGGAACCAATTACCGCGTAACGTGGTGGAGTTGGGGTCCCTCGATTGTTTCAAGCGTGGGTTGGACATGTATATGAGTGGGATTGGGTGGTTATAGATAGGCGCTGCCTCGTATGGCCCAATAGGCCTTCTGCAGTTACCTTTGTTCTTATGTTCTTATACACACCGAGAAGTGTATATTCCCTTCCTGGGTGTGTATAACGACCCCTCGAGGAGCAGACACTCAGAAATGCCTCCCACCACCAGGAGATCACACAACAGGTTCGTATCCCTTGATCGTCGTCGTCGTCTCTAAATTAATAACAACAACAGGTTCGTATCCCTTGATCGTCGTCGTCGTCTCTAAATTAATAACAACAACAGGTTCGTATCCCTTGATCGCCGTCGTCGTCCCTAAATCAATAACAACAACAGGCTCGTGCACACCAGCGGTAATACTAAGCCCCTGAACGACCTTCGTGAAATGCGTCAACGAACAGCTTTGTGATGGTGTGCCACGGTGAGGAGTCACCACTCTGGCTCCGTGCCAACCCTTACCCCCCCCCCCACTACAAGTCCAACCCCCGCCCCCACTATAAGTCCCTCCGGCCAACGCGCGTTACGGCCGACCTCTAATACAGCCAAGCCCTACACGCATGCGCACGCGCGCGCGTCCCAACCCATCCTCCTCATTAGATAACACCTATTGTCACGAATTCGTCAATAGTCACGAATTCGTACGTACTTAGCGTTTAGATAGTAGTATACTGACTTAGTAAGGAATTCTTAAAACTAAAATGAATCTAAAAAAACAAACTTTAATATACCCAGGCCTAGCATAGCACACATATACTACATTAGGCCTCAGATAGCTTATATTAGGCCTACGAAGGTTAGGGGTGGTTAGTTTGTCTTTGCAACACGAGTGAATATATATATATATATATATATATATATATATATATATATATATATATATATATATATATATATATATATATACCATGGTCCTCATCATTACCTTCAGTACTACCAAGACAGGAGGAGGGGATTTATCAAGGGAAAACGCCAAGCCATTGCGACTATATAGCACTGGGAAGGGGTCAGGATAAGGATTTGGGATGGGACGGGGGAAAGGAATGGTGCCCAACCACTTGTGGACGGTCGGGGGGATTGAACGCCGACCTGTATGAAGCGAGACCGTCGCTCTACCGTCCAGCCCAAGTGGTTGGGTAGATTTATGCGCGTTCCCTACCCGTTATATAGTTGTTACAACTGTGTATACCGTTAGGTCAGACTGTATTATGTTCGGTTAAGTACGATAAGCTGACCTTAGGTTAGGTTAGGTTAGGGTGAGTTGGGTTAGGATCAACTAGATGAACTTTGGTTCCATTGGGTTTGGTTTGGTTAGGCTGGTTTGGATTAGGCAAGGTATGGTTATGCACGCTAAGATTAAGATTGCCTCCAGTTGGATTAGGTTGGATTAGGCAAGATTAGGTTTGGCTCAAGTGAATTTTAACATATGTGGTGGAGGCTGACTCCATACACAGTTTCAAATGTAGATATGATAGAGCCCAGTAGGCTCAGGAATCTGTACACCAGTTGATTGACAGTTGAGAGGCGGGACCAAAGAGCCAGAGCTCAACCCTCGCAAGCACAACCAGGCGAGTACCACGTGGGCCCGTAATGCCTTAGGAAAAGACGGGTTTCCGTTTCATCAATTAACTAAACACTATTACCGGCTGTGTTGAATTTTGGAAGACTGAACCTTTTAGGCAAAATATAAAAAAATTATATTTTTTTTCTATAATTTAAGTCTTCATAAAAGGTTTGGGAGTTGTATGTCATCCATCACAAAAAAAAACAGGATGTGTAAATTGGACTTTATAAATTGTGTAAATTTGACTGTGTAAATTGGACACAACACGAAGGCGATTCACCTGAAATCACAATGAGGTTGGATTTCGTACGAAGTGGCAAGAGGCCGGGGCATAGTGTGAGCCTAGCCGGCTCCTAGCCGGCTCCTAGCCGGAGCCTAGCCGGAGCCTAGCCGGCGCCCAGACCACCAGCGGGGACAAAAGACGCCCGCATCTGTTCTCTGGAACAAACTGCCTTAACTCCCTCACACTGGCAACACAACACGCCCCCCTGAGCCCTCACCTGGCAACACCGGCCCACATAGCCACTGCTACATTGTCAACACCTTGAATCATGGTAACGGTTGCCCATATATTGGCAAGACGTCTCGGTTACAATGATAACAGGTCTCGGGTACCATGGTAACAGCTCTCGGGTACCATGGTAACAGGTCTCGGGTACCATGATAACAGCTCTTGGGTACCATGGTAACAGGTCTCGGGTACCATGATAACAGCTCTTGGGTACCATGGTAATGGTCAACATGATAACATCAAAGCCATAACAGACATAAATTTAGACAACAATTTGCCGTTACAGCTTCTTGGGTTTTATATAATCCAGCCAGTGACGTAGCAGGTGTGGCAGGTGTGGCAGACGTGGCAGGCGTGGCAGACGTGGCAGGCGTGGCAGGTGTGGCAGACGTGGCAAGCGTGGCAGGTATGGCGTCTACACCGCCCTACACAACACCCAAATATACCTCTCAACGACAAGGTATATACACACAGAGATGTGTATTTCCCCCTACTGGGTGTATACACAGTGGGTGGTCAGTGGTAGGCCCACTTGTCTCTTCAATAGCCAGCCAGGTTGATGGGGCTTTATTCCATCACCAAACCGGCCATTTTGTTATCACTGAAGAAACCGAATCATTGAATAAATTGATGTCGCTGCTCTGTACTTGGGGGCTGTCCTTGCTGNCTCTGTTTCCTCGTACAATGACCACAGAACCCTGCATTTTCTTCACACATAAAAAGAGTGATTCCGGGTGGCGGGAGGCTCCAAACTGCCTAATTTGTGCTCAACAGGCGGGCTCCTCTACCACCTGTGGCCTGGCAATATCACTCTCCTCTTTCCACTACAATTGTGCGTCTCTTCAAGATGTTTAGGGAGGAGGTTATTCCACCTGTACACCATTACTCAATGTTCTACAGATGTGAGCATGTTGGCTGTCTTACTATGACAACGGCTCCCTGCCTGCCAACACCTGCGTGTTATATATATATATGTACCCCGGGGCGCATATGTTCTTGTTCTCTGCCTAATGATGTGCATATTGTCATCATAAGGTTTATCCGGAACGTGGAGATGACTATCATTATATTTACCGCCACACCTCGTCTCGTCTCTCTTTTGTGCTGCACGCCTTGTTCCTTCACCTGTGGTGATGGGCGGCGGTGGTGGTGATGGGCTGCGGTAGTGTGGCGGGGGTGATGGGCGGCGGGTGGTGGGCGGCGGTGGTGGCGGTGGTGATGGGCGGCGGTGGTGATGGGCGCGGTGGTGGGCGGTGGTTATGGTGGGCGGTGGTTATGGTGGGCGGTGGTGATGGGCGGTGGTGATGGGCGTGTGGTGATGGGCGGCGGTGATGGACGGCAGTGATGGGTGGTGGTGATGGGGGGCACTGCGACCATTTCGTTTCGGGTTAGGCCAAACACTTGTGTTATTTACGGAGAGGAGCTTAGAGAGAAATGGGGAGTGGTCAGCCTTTAATACCAGCCCTCACACACCCTGGCACCATTACAACCCTGGCACTTTACAACCCTGGCACTATTCTATTAAACCCTGCACTATTACAACCCTGGCACCATTACAACCCTGGCACCATTACAACCCTGGCACATTACAACCCTGGCACTATTACAACCCTGGCACTATTACAACCCTGGCACCATTACAACCCTGGCACTATTACACCCTGGCACCATTACAACCCTGGCACTTACACCCCTGGCACCATTACAACCCTGGCACCATTACAACCCTGCACTATTACACCCTGCACTATCCACCCACAACCCTGGCACTATCCACCACAACCCTGGAACTATCCACCACAACCCTGGAACTATCCACCACAACCGTGGCACTATCCACCACAACCGTGGCACTGCTCTTCATAAGCCCAGTTTTGCCCTTAGTAAGAATCTACGAAAAACTTGTTTTCTAAATGACAAACCAAGTGCCATCCTCCCCGGTGGTAAAGGATGGCACTCCCCAAGTGTGGTGTCTTGAGAGAGAGGACACAGATGAACCGGTGGGATGTACGGCGATCCCCGTAAGGTGTGCCCGCGGTAGATACGTGGTTGATAAGAGGTAGATACGTGGTAGATAAGGGGTAGATACGTGTGTAGACAGGTAGAATGACCTGGACGTGTAGGTGGTCGGGACTAACCCCCCATTCATAATTATAAAACTAGTTATGACAAAGCATTAGAAGGTTGGATGTACGGAAGTTGCTCGAAGGAGGGGCCCAGGAGCTAGACCTCTCCCTACATACACACTCAAATACATAAATAAACAGAAGCATACAAACACCAAGGTATACCTCCTTGTCGTCTTTAGTCATTATCTTTTTTCATATTGAACTTCAAAAAGCTCCCGTTTTGCGCTACAGGAATAGCACACAAGACGGGACAAAATCCTCAACACTAGCTATACACCCTAACCTGCCCGAGGCCTAAAAAAGCAATTAGTCTAGGCCTAATATACACCATTATCGGCCTAATTTAGAACACCATGTCTAGGGAAAGTTTAGGTTTGCTTGTACTCATTCTCCAGACCACTCCAGATCTCATGAGGACCACTCATTCCACTTTAAGTCGATTGTGACTTGACTTGAGATTGGTCCAGGACGGACCGAAACGTCGTCGTCCCTTCACTTGCCAGTGTGTGGTCTGGTCAATAAGGTTACAGCAGTAAGGTTACAATAGAAGTGTTTGTCAAACGTAACACAAATGACAAACTTGCAATAAAGCGTAATTATAATTGCTCCAAGTCATTTAGTAGCACTAACTACATGCGACAAGCGCGGGGTGAGTGGTGTGGGATCAGGTGTGTAGAGTAGACAAGGACACGTGACTAGGCCTAACACCGCCTACTTGTGGATACTAGTATCTAGAGACAGTAGACAGGTAAGCCACACAGGTGAGGACACATTTACGGTGTACTAACCCAGGTGGCGTGGCTCTTATATACCTTAGGCAGTGTGGTGTAGCACCCCAGGGGAGGGGGCGTCTCTGGGGCCCTGTGGGGGGAGGAGGGCTGGGAGACGCACGCCCCGCGGTAACTCCCATCACGCCCACCCACGCCCGTGGGCGGCCAGGTGAGGGGCATGCCACTGCCTTCAGAGTCCGGTGTCTTGGTGGTGACCCAGCGAGAGTGGTAGTCGTCGGGCTCCTGCACCCAGAAGCCCTTACTGTGGGGCGCCCTGGGGCTGGCCGACGACCCGCGCTGACACCCGCTGTTGCTGTAGCCGTTACTGACGAGGCTGGGCACGCTGCTGTTGCTGCTGCGGCGGCGCTGACGGAGGTTGTTGGTGATGTTGGCGTTGGCCAGGTTGCTGGTGGAGCCCCCGCCTGCGTTCTCCCTCACCCAGCCTCCGTTTGGGTCACGTGACCAACCCTTCTTTCTCTCTTCCATATCTCTCGCCCAGTTCTTGTTGTTCAGCCCTCCGGTGCTACTGCTAATTTCCCCACCATTCCCTTCCCCGCCTCCCCTAGTCCTGCCGCTCCAATGGGGAAACATCCCCGCACATCACACACACGCCACAAACTTGTAAACAAACTGCCTTTTCCGTTTGTTTGCGCGCACAACACTCTTCATGACCCCCGCGGCGCACTGGTCACAGCGCCCACAGCCTGGACCACAGGTTCACCGGTTTATCAGGCGGTGCGGGTGAGTGTGTAGCGCAGAGCTGAGGCAGACATCCTCAGGAGCTGGTGTAGCAGTGAGGTCTGGCTCCACGCTCCCTCAGACTCTCACACACTTCACTACTGACCAACCACTTTATTTTCCCCCACTGACAGACACAAGTTCCCCGGCAGTGCGGCTACGGATGGTGTTTCATCATCACTACAGCGAGCGGGGCGACGGTGCGGGAGAGGCGGTGAGGGCGTGCATGGGGAGAGTGTGCCACCAGCAGGCAAGTTCCTCACAACAGGTGAAACTGGGCCCTCCGACCCTCCGCCGCCAACAACCAAACTCAACTGGGGTGGCAGTGGCCGCCTGGCAGACCCACACACCCTGCCAACTCCCTCTCCCTAAACCTCTCACGCTCCCTCCTCCCGACACCTCACCTCCACCACACCTCATTTCTCGCCAACCATCACAGTACCACGACTTATTACACAGGAACAAATATCACGGCAATGAGTAGCAGCTTCCCTTGGGTATGTAATTGTGTGGGTAGCGACGTGTGGCAGGCGCGAGGAGCCCTGGGGAATGATCCCCGTGAGGCGGCTCAAGGGTAACTCAAGGAAACCCCCTCGTCCACTTACGACTGTCGCACCCTCGTCATCACCTCACCTTACCTCAACTATCCGCACGGACAACTCACCGCTCTACTAGAATGGTATGGAACATTCCCGCAACTTGCTAAGTCACATCTTACATGTAGAAAATAGGCAGACGCTCAACCCCCGTTTTCTGTCGGAGGATAGAAATGCCGACTATATGAAACGTTATACATTTATGAAATAATTTCCTAACCTTGATATGCTTTTCAATGGAGTTGTTAAACTAACAGATTGAAGCTAAGAGGCTGAGAACAGTATAGAGTTATTGTTACAATATAATTTTAAAATAGCAGGAGTGCGAAGCATTGCGTGTATCTCAGTATTACTCACATGTTAACCTACTAAATAATGTCACAATTGGGTTATTTGTGTAATGCAAATGTGGCCAGGTGCGTCATGCAGTGAGTGGCCGCCATCATCATGTGCGTGACGCTTGTTTGCGTCACGCAACAAACAAATCAACAGCCAATTTTTGTTCATGCATGGACGCCGCCACCGCCGTCGGACGCTTCCTGTACAATTCAAGAAAACAGGTTCAGCCAACACGTTTAATTAAATAATTTAATAGAGCCAGAGCTTCTAACAATAGAGCCAGAGCTTCTAACAATAGAGCCAGAGTCTCTAACAATAGAGCCAGAGCTTCTAACAATAGAGCCAGAGCCTCTAACAATAGAGCCAGAGCCTGGGCTCCGGTGCTCGCTCTTCGCCACGCCCTCGTGCACCAGCTTAAACGGTCAAGCTCATCATTCCACTCCGCTTCATGACAATAGGTCCAAGGCCACCTGTCCAACCCATCTCTCCCAAGCCAGTGGAAGAAGAGTCGCGTGCTTGTGTCAATATTCCCCCCCGTCTCTAGCTCACTATATTGGCCCTGCTACACGTGACAATTATCTCTGAACAGGTATCTATATCTAACGGATGTCTATCACTACTGCCCGTTACATATATCGCTACGAGTTATCCATCTCGAATAGGTATCTATGACTAATAGTTATCTATATGTAAGATAACTGTTTTAGTTATCCTATCTAAGAGATAGGATACTGTCTCCTGACCCAGTTATGTCCTCACAGTTCCTTTATAAACATACAGGTCGGATGAAAACGTGTTCTCTTCTCCAGTTTCTAATGTGAGTCTTTAGGAGTGACTTGTTTAAACACAATTGATACGATATCCTGGGACAGTAACGACAAGTGCACGATAACCACCATTGATGTGATATATTATCACGCTAAGCCCATTACTGCCCGATTATGTATTCTACTTCGGTTAATGTGTCATTTGAAATGCTCAAATGAATGCTCGGTCATTCATGCTTCCCTCGGACCTCTCTACCACGACTTTTTCAATGTGGCGACGGAGGTGGGCGAACCGTGACTCTCTCACTGCTCTCCCCTTCTATTCCCCGGGACCCGGGGGGTGGGGGGTATTGTCACCCGCCCCCCTGCTGTCTGTGTCACCACCCCTGCTGTCTGTGTCCCCACCCCTGCTGTCTGTGTCGCCACCCCTGCTGTCTGTGTCGCCACCCCTGCTGTCTGTGTCGCCACCCCTGCTGTCTGTGTCGCTACCCCTGCTGTCTGTGTCGCCACCCCTGCTGTCTGTGTCGCCACCATACGTTGGTGCATGTCGGCGTTCAATCCCCGACCGTGCAAATGGTTGGGCATCCTTTCTTCCCACCGTCCCATCCCATATCCTTATCCTGACCCCTTCCCAGTGCTATATAGTCGTAATGGCTTTGGCGCTTTCCCCCTGACAATTCCATTCCATTCCATAAGTTGAACCCCTGTACCCGCCCCCCTCCAAGAGTGGCCTGCTTGACACAGTCACCAGACACTCTTAAGGTGACCTTAGATGACCCAGACTGGCACCACCTTAACACCTGTTGATATTCAGCGAGTGTACCAGCTTGGGCAGCCGTGCCTCCACGCTTCGTACCTTAACTGACCATGGGTATGCCAACATATGCATCGGTGTTACCTGCATAAGGTGTAGAGCAACTGGTCTTAGCGCGTGTAAGAAATATCATTGTCAAATAAACGAATAAGGACAAAGTTAACAAAGTCAACAACATTGTACAGTAACTAATGATGGCAGAACAAAATATACATTTACTAAAATTATGAATTTAATGACACAAAAGTTGATAAGAGACTGTGTGTGTGTCAATGTGCATTTAATATTTGTATCTGCAAAATCGAGCTATTAGCTCTTGGACCCCGCCTTTCTAGACAATTTATTTGTCCTCTATTATGTCTACTGCATATATTTCTCTCTAAGACACACACACCACACACACACACACACACACACACACACACACACACACACACACACACACACACACACACACACACACACAGAGTGTGTGTATCTGGTGGTGGTTAGGGCCCCTGGTCTGGTGGTGGTTGATGCTCCTGGTCTGGTTAATGGCCTACGTCCTCAGCAGGACAGAAACAGTTGAACATGTTGTCTTTCACTTGATGCCCCTGTTCACCTAGCAGTAAAACAAAAAGAAATGAATTTCGAAATTTGTGTGAGTTGCATACTGAGCAAGTTGTGTACTCTCCAAGCCCGGTTTGGGACCAGATCTGACTTGCAAAGGAAACTGATCAAAAAGGTTGTTGCTTCGAGCGACCCGCAGGCCACACGACTATAAATGTTCGAACTTTCCAGAGTGGTAGTGGAGAACTGGAACGTTCCAGAGTGGTAGAGCGGTGATCTGGAACTTTTCAGGGTGGTAGAGCGGTGATCTGGAACTTTCCAGGATAGTAGAGCAGTGATCTGGAACTTTCCAGGGTGGTAGAGCAGTGATCTGGAACTTTCCAGAGTGGTACAGCGGTGATCTGGAACTTTCCAGAGAGGTAGAGCGGTGATCTGGAACTTTCCACGGTGGTAGAGTGGAGAACAGGAGCTGGATCTTGGTGGGTTAAACACACTAAGGTCCTGTCGTCGACGTTTGACCTTTCTTGGCCAAAATCAATATACGTTCAGCCATGAACTTATAAGAACGGGAGTGAACAATGAGAGCACGTCAAGCCTTCCAGACATGCTGAAACACAGTGACCCAGACATACAGTGACCCAGACATACAGACAAGAGACGACTCACCAATCTGATGTTCATTACTAAACAGCAACTATAACCTGGAACTACCCAATATAGCCAGCTTTACAACCACTGGACTAGAGCGCGCACGTCAACAAGCACTCAGGTCAAAGGTCACACCTTACATGGAAGCCTCACCACCTTTCACCATTAATCCAAATCGTTCTCCGCACCATTAACCTCACCATTCATGGGGTAGTCACCATTCGTGACTGGCATTATTTTTGTTTTGTTTTCAGGGATATTCCTGCGCGGGCCCTAAGCCTACGGCTGGCTCACTTAATGTTAATTGTTTCTTGTTTTACTTGGGTGGAGTATGAGTATTTATGACTCGTATGGTTTCAGTAAGATTTTGTCCCATGTGTTTAACAACTTCTATGTGTCCCATGTGTTTAACTAAAGTTCCAGATCACCTCTGTTGAATATAACTTGAAATCTTATTGGAGGTTGTAACTGTGCACTGTGTTAGATCATGTTTCCATTGGTCTGTTGTGGTTGTAACTGTGCACTGTGTTAGATAATGTTCCAGGGGTGTGTCGGGCATTTCTCCACAGTGCTGACATTTCCTCTCGTCTTCTAGAGCCTGTAAGCCTATTCCCCATGCACACTGACTGCCATTGTCAACCGAGAACGAATAATTCATGAGAAAAGTAAAGTTTAATCAAATACCTCGTATTTTGTTACGGAATTGGCCAATTCGTTGAATATGCGACGTAATAATACAAATTAAAGCATCGGGATATTGACGGTTTACATGCATCTGCCTCGTAGCTTCCTTACCTTGTGGTTACCTTGCGATGATTTCGGGGCTCAATGTCCTCGCGGCCCGGTCCTCGACCTAGCCTGGTTGTTGGACTGGTCAACTAGCTGTTGGACGCGGCTGCTCGCAGCCTGACGTATGAGTCACAGCCTGGTTGATCAGGTATCCTTTGGAGGTGATTATTCAGTTCTCTCTTGAACACTGTGAGGGGTCGGCCAGTTATGTCCCTTATGTGTAGTGGAAGCGTGTTGAACAGTCTGATGTTGGGCCTCTGATGTTGATAGTTCTCTCTCAGAGTACCTGTTGCACCTCTGTTTCAACGGGGGTATTCTGCACATCCTGCCATGCCTTCTGGTCTCATGTGATGTTATTTCTGTGTGCAGGTTTGCCACACATCCACACACCTTCCCTTGCCTCTTAGCACACCCTCCCTCACCTTTACACACACCCTCCCTCACACAAAGTTACAGCCCCGCTCTTGTGCCAGGTAAGTCCACTACGGGCTCACCATAGCCCGTGCTACTTGGAACTTTTGTTCCGACTAACTGAATCTTAAACAACAACAACCTCCCATCACCTCTCCACACACCCTCACCTCTCCACACACCCCTCACCTCTCTACACAGCCTCCCTCACCTCTCGTGAACACCCTCCCCATACCAGAGCGAGCAAGCATAGGTCAGCGGCCCACCGGAGGCGGGCAGCGAACATTTTATAATGAAGGGTGATTCAGCACTCCAGCTGGGAGTGGTGGTCACACGGGTCCTCCCCCCCCACCCCCCCGCCTCCTCCACTCCTAGCCTCCCCTTCCACTACTGGATGAGCTTCTGGGAGTTCTTCTACTCCCCAAGCCCGGTGAGAGCTTGGTCCAACAGGCTGTTGCTTGCAGCCCACATATCCACTACAGCCCGGTTGGTCCGGCACTTCTTGTAGAAAACTATCTAGCTTGTTCTTCATGACTTCCACTTTTGTTCCGGCAATATTTCTTATATT
>WNGS01165523.1:26374063-26386445 GCA_020271785.1 Procambarus virginalis | reverse complement strand
AGCAGTAAATAGGTACCTGGGAGTTAGTCAGCTGTCACGGGCTGCTTCCTGGGGGGTTGTGTGTGTGGCATGGGAAAAAAGTAGTTAGTAACAGTTGAGAGGCGGGCCGAAAGAGCAGAGCTTAACCCCCGCAAACACAACTAGGTGAATACACACACACACACACACACACACACACACACACACACACACACACACACACACACACACACACACACACAGTTATGAGGAAAGGAAAAGGAGTGAAAAGGCCCCAAGACCAGAATGAAGAGGCGCTGTCTTCATAAACGACAGACAGATACGAGGTGCAGACAACAGCAGACCGGCGCAGACAGCAGCATCAGCAGACCGGCGCAGACAACAGACATCAGCAGACCGGCGCAGACAGCAGACAGCAGACCGGCGCAGACAGCAGACATCACCAGACCGGCGCAGACAGCAGACATCACCAGACCGGGCAGACAGCAGACAGCAGACCGGCGCAGACAGCAGACCGGCGCAGACAGCACACGCCAAACATGCCACCATCCGGAGAGCCTCCAGACACTATGACCAAGGAGCCTTCCGAACGCTACAACATATTTGGATCCCACTCTGAGAACGCTACATGGAACCCCCACTACCTTAAATAGCCCAACATGACACTAGAAAAGATCCAAAGAAAAAGGCTCGTTCCCGAGTGAAGGGGACTGAGCTATGAGGAAACACAAGAGGAAACCGAACCTCACCACAGTGGAGGAAAGACTTAAGAGTGGAGACACAATAAATGAGCTCAGCGAGTTAGGAGAGGCAGCTCCAGGTTCACACTTAATGCACAGCTTTATAAATAACCCCAACAATAAACAGTAGAGATCCATTGTATTAAATGACGCAGCTTTAAAAAGTTGAGCTAGGAACTAACGATATATTTAGGGACGTCCTCCACCCCAGCCTGTAGGCCGCCTCTACGCCGTACTATCTACTTTAGAGACGTCCCTCTTCTACACTATTCCACCTCTCTCAATCCCCTCCAGTACCCCCCCCCCCCAACACTTCACAAATTAAGGCTTAATACATAAACAACCTTAACACCTGACTAAGTAAACAATGCTGTATATAGCTCTTAATTATCCACTGGAGGATCAAGTCTCTTAAGGCAGTGGAGAACGGCTTGGGCCATGTTAGATGGATATGATAAGTTTTCTCTCGCCTCGCGGTCGCTACATTGTTTCCTGATAAACCAACGTCTTCCAAGATTCCTTAAAAGAGGTTTCCTGAGATGAATCTTGGTGATGCTACACCCACAACCCGGCCCGTATGGTGATGTCCGGGGGAGTAGGAATGTTTCTCTCGCTTCCAGACATCACCAGAGTGCCTTTGCTTTCAGACATCAGCAGAGTGCCTCAGCTTCCAGACATCAGCAGAGTGCCTTTGCTTTCAGACATCAGCAGAGTGCCTCAGCTTCCAGACATCAGCAGAGTGCCTTTGCTTTCAGACATCAGCAGAGTGCCTCAGCTTCCAGACATCACCACAGTGCCTTTGCTTTCAGACATCAGCAGAGTGCCTCAGCTTCCAGACATCAGCAGAGTGCCTCAGCTTCCAAGTGTCACCTACAAGAGATGATCCAACCCTCCTGGTCTACACGAGAGGATCCAAACCTCCTGGCCTACATACCTGCCACACGTGGTCCACACCAGCTGGCGCTGGCACCAGTCTCACACACACATAAACATACCTGCAAAGAAGACAACACATATTAGACACGCTATATAATGCTATATATATTTCCTAGCTATATAATGCAGGTAGGTATATCACATGTTGTTAGGTATATCAGGCTGCCAGGTGTATTATACAGCCAGGTGTATCATGCTGCCAGGTGTATATTATACAGCTAGACTAACTAGAACGAGACAAGATGGCGCTCTTTACGCTCGTCTGAGAAGACAAACAAGTGAATATTTAAGCAGCAACATGAAACACCTGAGCCGAGGGACACTTGACGGGGCAGGTGTTGGCGTGGCAGTCTTGGCCCCGTCACCTGACGCCCGTCAAGGGTGGTGCCAACACTCCCACATGTCCCTATATCCACTCTTATCTACACAAACACACACATATCAAAAGACCAACAAAATAAACATGCAAGGATTATCATATATATATTATATATATTATATCATTAAAAACAACAGCATTGTGACTATTATTAATTTTCTTTTAGATATCTTCCATTCTATGCAAATATCTTCTGCTATCAGGAGGGTGAACATTAGATCACTTAATCTTCCATTTTTATTGTAAAATTTGAATATATTGAGTATTCAATGTCTTACACTTCATTTGCAAAACGGAGGTATTAAGCAACATCATTCTCAATACCACAACACCATCCTGAATCACCAAGATATAGTGGAAGATACGACAGTAATCACTCTCACCGGCAATCGTAGGAGGCTTCGTATACTTAAGGCTGTGTTCATTCGGGAACTGACACCAGTAATCAACAACCAGATGAATTCGGCTTCGAGCATACAACTGTTTGATGGTCCTCCATTGACCCATAGGGAAGATGTAAGACGTGGCGGACAGTTAAAGTCGGCGTCAGGTAACAATCACTTCACTCTATCTTTCGCCGCTCCTTACCATTAAGGGGGCGTTAGGTGAATCGTAGAGTGAGGTGTACCCACACTTAGGTCTAGATTTCTCCTTCTAAGCCACATGAAAGTTACAGCGCCGCTCCTGTGCTAGGTAAGTCCACTACGGGCTCACCATAGCCCGTGCTACTTGCAACTTTATGTTCTGAGTAGCTGAATCTAAAACCACAACCTTGTAAGCTCAGTATACCTGAGTTAGTCCAACAGTGTACTTCTGAAGATGTTAGATTGCTGACGAAACGTCGAACAATACAATTGGAAAGATTAAGTGATCTAGTGTTTCTTCACCTCCAGATGGTAGAAGATATTTGTCTAGAATGGAAAATATCCAAAAGAAAATTAATAATAGTTACAATGCTGTTGTGTTTAATGACAAGTGTATTAGGGAAAACCTGTTTCCAAAATATACTAATATTATATATATACATGACAGTGTCAGACGACCACGGAGGAAGAATTGAAACAGAAATATCTTAAGTACTTTCGTATATTAATACATCTTCAGAAGGAATGATCACTCCTTCTGAAGATGTATTAATATAAGAAAGTACTTAAGAAATTCCTGTTTCAATTCTTCCTCCGTGGTCTGACACTATCACATTTTTCATCGCGTGTTAATTTTCGTGATTTACACACACACACATTTATATATATATATATATATATATATATATATATATATATATATTATATATAATATATATATATATATATATATATACAGCATCAAAGCTTATGCATCAAGCGGGGATATAAGCAAGGTCATATAAACAAGGGGAGATGAATCCAGGGTCATGTAAACAAGGGGAGATGTAACTAAGGTCAGGTTAGGTAATGTGTTCATACAAGAAGGTGTATGGAGCAACACAGGTGTATACCCCAAGGTCTTGCCAATATACAACACTCAGTGAGACACTGGAAGTAAACACAACAATCACTGAGAGATTCACCCGTTAACTCTCACTCAACAATCATTTAATCTCGTTAGTACACTAACTATACGAGAAGCAAACAATCCCCAGTACCCACACAAGCGTCGCTACACTCTCCAGTATCCACACAAGCGACGCTACACTCTCCAGTATCCACACAAGCGACGCTACACTCTCCAGTATCCCACAAGCGACGCTACACTCTCCAGTACCCACACAAGCGACGCTACACTCTCCAGTATCCACACAAGCGACGCTACACTCTCCAGTATCCACACAAGCGACGCTACACTCCCCAGTACCCACACAAGCGACGCTACACTCTCCAGTATCCACACAAGCGACGCTACACTCTCCAGTATCCACACAAGCGACGCTACACTCTCCAGTATCCACACAAGCGACGCTACACTCCCAGTACCCACACAAGCGACGCTACACTCCCCAGTACCCACACAAGCGACGCTACACTCTCCAGTATCCACACAAGCGACGCTACACTCTCCAGTACCCACACAAGCGACGCTACACCCCCAAGTACCACCACAAGCGACGCTACACCCCCAAGTACCCACACAAGCGACGCTACACCCCTCAGTACCCACACAAGCGACGCTACACCCCTCAGTAACCACCAAGCGACGCTACACGCCCCAGTACCCACACAAGCCACGCTACACCCCCCAGTACCCACACAAGCGACGCTACACCCCCNATAACGTAAGCTTTTAAGGGTTGACAGATGTTAATCTTCTTGTTTGAGGAGCTGTTCACTTGAGACAGTTAAGCAAGTCCCAGCTGTGTCTGGGTACAAGTGACAGGATGACCAACCCAGCGGGTTTTCTTCCTTTTGGGGAGTGTTGTACATGCTGCTATGGCGGTGTGTCCACTCACAGGATGAGTGGCGCTGCCCAATAAACTCGCCCCTCGGGGCCAAATTTAAAAAAAAATTGTCCACCCTGTCAAATCACCTGAGAATTTGGTAAGTGGTTATCATGTACTCTTCTGTCTTCCAGGGACGTGAGACTTGATCCCGTTGCCCTTCCTCGTAGTTGTTACCTATCAGTTCTGGGACTATATTTAGGTATGTAGCTTAGCCTAACATTTTAAAAGCACTACGATCACCTTCTGTGGTTGTTCAATAAATCTCTGAACTGTATGTTTGACAACTCTTTCACCCTGTCCATGGAGGATAGAAGAAAATGTATATATGCTAGTTAGCATTGTAAATGTGTGGCCACGTCTGTGGTAGAAAATAATAGTAATAAAAATAATAAAGTTCTGGGACTAGTCTGGTGACATACCTCTGAATCTTCTCTCTGTCGTACGTTGTGTGTACTCACCTAGTTGTGCTTGTGTGGGTTGATCTCTGGCTCTTTGAGCCCGCCTCTCAACTATCAATCAACTGATTTACCCCCTCCCCACACCCAGGAAGCAGCCCGTAGCAGCTATCTAACTCCCAGGTACCTATTTACTGCTAGGTGAACAGGTGCATCAGGGTGAAAGAAACTCTGCCCATTTGTTTCCGCCATCGCCGGAGATCGATCTCCGGACCCCAGGAATCCGAATCCCGAACGCAGTCCACTCAACCGTCAAGCCCCTGTGTGTTAGGTGCGTGTGTACACGCGCGCCCTTGTTTACTGGGAAAAATCCCCCAGACTAGAATCTATATTTGAAATTCGTGATGAAATCAAGGGTGATGAACTCTAAAGCCTCTAAATCCGATATTCACTAAACAAGAAAAATGTTAAAATAGTGCAGTGCCCCCGGCTACGCATGAGAAAGAAAACGAGAGAGATTCAGGAGTAACTCAAGTAGTTCGCCGTCACTGTTTGCTTGAAAACGGTCGATGATTTTTAAAGTTAGGTTATAAGTTTAATTTCCCCACCGCCCTCTGCACTCTCACAGTTAAGTAAACAACTCAATATTAGGTAGTGATATGATGATTGTATTTATTGATACTTCTAAACTATTTAATAAGCTTAAAAACTGATTATTTAATAAAATTTATACCGTTGTAAATGCTTTCCAACTGGCAATGGATATAAAAGTTCATTATTTCTCAGGGCATAGATACAATGAGAAATAAATTTCTTCCTCTATGTATCAAAATCTCAAGATCTCTTCTGGTTCTTGGTCCATAATTCTTAGACGAAGAGTTTGGGAATAGTGATTCCATTGGTCTCAAGCCTCGTTATCCACAAAGTCTTCTGTAAGTTTGCTGTAACAAAGCACAATGTACATATAACGAAATATGTACTGAGAAAATTCACCCCAAAAATGTGTTAGACTTACCATATATTTCTGGGTTCGGAAATATTGTCAAGGCCTTGAGCTTTTTTTTATATACATATGTTGTTTAATTATGAAAATACAGTTGGCAAATTATTATTTAGAAACAGTCCTCGTAGGGCTAACTGTATCATTTACAAAATACCATTTAGAGACTGTAATACATAATACATAGGTCAAACACCCAAGAACTTGAAATTTCGATTTTTCACGACATGAATATTCTGAAAAAAAAATGGCCATTTATCTAACGATCTATTTATTCATTTGACAGAATATCCTCACCAGACTGATTGGGCTAGATCTTCATCAATAACTGTAAAATCATTTTCAATCGAAACATTATTGAATCCGTTTTAATACAAATTACAAAACCATACAGCATAAACATTAGTAATAGTGTGCACAATTAGGATACATTTTGAATTGATCAATTATAAAACGATTTAAGATCATTAATACACAGTTTTCTCATTAGTATTGTAGCGTCCTGGGGTCAGATTCACGAAAGATCTTACGCAAGCTCTTACGAACCTGACAATCTTTTTCTCAATCTTTGGCGGCATTGTTTACAGTTATTAAACAGTTAATGAGCCCCCGAAGCACCAGGAGGCTATTTATAACAATAACAACAGTCGATTGGCAAGTTTTCATACTTGTAAACAGTTTAATAAATGTAACTAAAGGCGTCAAAGATTGAGGAAAGGTGTACACGTTCGTAAGTGCTTGCGTAAGTGCTTTCGTGAATCTGGCCCCTGGGACTCATGTGAAGTGGTCAATGGGCCTTCTGTGGATTCTTCTTATTCTTATGTTACAAAGACCTTGTTGTTCACCTCACATGAACCCTTCCTGCCAATATATCCCCTCCGAGGACTTGTAACGTTTTACGGGCTATTCATGCCCGTGCCACCTATTAGGTGGCTTAATCTTCATCAATCAATCTTGTAATGTTCATCATTCTGATAATGTCTAAATTAACACGAAAGTACTTAAGGAATTTCTTATTTAATTTTTCTTTGTATATATATATATATATATATATATATATATATATATATATATATATATATATATATATATATATATATACAAAGAAAAATTAAATAAGAAATTCCTTAAGTACTTTCGTGTTAATTTAGACATAATCAGAATCATAATCAGATATATATATATATATATATATACATATATATATATATATATATATATATATATATATATATATATATATATATATATATACAAAGGGTAAGATTAATGATTCTTACACGAATCTTGTCAATATTTCTTAGGTTTTTCTTCACTATCACGGGAAGTTGAAAGCTAAGCTACGCTTGCTCTCTCTTTTCAGGGACCTGTGAGTGTGTGAGGTTCTTTACATCTATTTCAACACATATGGATGTGTAGCGTTCACATATACATACACACTCAGATGCTTTCACACACACACATATTTTGACGTTCTGTTTAACCATCTTTATTATTATCGAGAAAATCCAACAGGACTGAGAGGTAGAGCCGGTCCTCAGGAGAGAACTGAGGGAGCCGGTCGGCCGAGCGGACAGCACGCTGGACTTGTGATCCTGTGGTCCCGGGTTCGATCCCGGGCGCCGGAGAGAAACAATGGGCAGAGTTTCAATCACCCTATGCCCCTGTTACTTAGCAGTAAAATAGTTATCTGGGTGTTAGTCAGCTGTCACAGGCTGCTTCCTGGGGGTGGAGGCCTGGTCGAGGACCGGGCCGCGGGGACACTAAAGCTCCGAAATCATCTCAAGATAACTCAAGATAACCTCAAGAGAGGTGGAGCGAACCTATGACCAAGTATGTCAGCCTCAAAAAGTCGGCGTAAAAGACTTGTAAAAAGACTTGTGAAAAGACTTGTAAAAAGACTTGTAAAAAAAACATTTTTGACATGTCAGCGGTGGTCCAGTGGTAGAGTATGCAACTGACAATGCTTTTTTTTCTTTTTTGGGGGGGAGTAAAGAGGAAGGAGAGGCATAGGTGAAGGGAAGTATAGAAGTGGGAAATACAGCGAGAGGTATGAAAGCAGGCGGGCTGTCCGCCTTGCTGACACGATGTGTGGGTGTTGGCAGCTAAGCTAAGCTGGCTCCCTCTTGTCAGGGAGCTGTGAGTGTGTGAGAGGTTCTTCACATGTGTTTCACCATATATGGATGTCTATAGATGAATACTGAGTAGCATTCATATATACATGCTTCCACACATGTTCTGTAATGAAGACATTGTAACGAAATGCCGTAATGATGCCTTAATGAAGGATGTAATGTAATGCCTCCCCTTCTTCACCTCTCTCCCTGACTCACTCAACAAGGTAGTCCCTAATGACGGGTGGAGCCGGCCTGCCTCCAGAGGTATAAGGCTCGAACCCCGGCTGGTCACGTGCGTCGGGCCACGCTTTGGATGTGGGGCAGGGTGTGGGGCCGGGTGTGGGGCAGGGTGTGGGGCCGGGTGTGGGCCGGGTGTGGGGCCGGGTGTGGGGCCGGGTGTGGGGCAGGGTGTGGAGCCGGGTGTGGGGCAGGGTGTGGGGCAGGGTGTGGGGCCGGGTGTGGGGCAGGGTGTGGGGCAGGGTGTGGGGCCGGGTGTGGGGCAGGGTGTGGGGCAGGGTGTGGGGCAGGGTGTAGGGCAGGGTGTGGAGCCGGGTGTGGGGCAGGGTGTGGGGCAGGGTGTGGGGCCGGGTGTGGGGCAGGGTGTGGGGCAGGGTGTGGGGCAGGGTGTGGGGCCGGGTGTGGGGCAGGGTGTGGGGCCGGGTGTGGGGCAGGGTGTGTGGCCGGGTGTGGGGCCGGGTGTGGGGCACTGCCACAGGTGGGGGCAGGTGAAGGGCACCAGACATACAGGACATTCACCGGGAAATTTTGACACAGGAATTTCCTGTCGTCAGCCACAATCAACGGCTCTCACACCTGTCGACTGGCCATCACACCTGTCGAATGGCCCTTTTCTACGTTTTCTATGCCACGGACTCGATAGGCTAGGTGGGCTGCTTGGGTGCGTACGCTCCTAGTAAGGTTAGAAGGCTGGATTTGTTACGGAGTGGCGGGAACATCTACCCGAGGAACATCTACCCCGGGAACATCTACGCTCTGGATAATTCACTCCGTGTGGTAGTGGGCTTCGTGTCGCTTGTTACGGCCTAAAGGCATACGAACCAAACGCAATACTTGCCAAAAGTGGTTTTGAGCCCATCCTACAGCCTATTATGTCAGCCCATCCTACAGCCTATTATGTCAGCCCATCCTACAGCCTATTATGTCAGCCCATCCTACAGCCTATTATGTCAGCCCATCCTACAGCCTATCATATGTCAGCCCATCCTACAGCCTATCATATGTCAGTCCATCCTACAGCCTAGTATATGTCAGTCCATCCTACAGCCTATATAGTTAGTACTTATAGGAACGATGCAGACTATACTACATACACTATATGACGTCATAGACAATTAGAAAGTCAAAATCGTTACTATTGAATTTGGACAAACCGGGATTTTGTATTTATGATGCAAAGACAACCTAACCTAACCTAACCTAACCTAACCTACTGAGGCCTAATATAGTATATAAGTGTGCTATACTAAGCCTAGGAATATTTAGTTTTTTTAACTATTTTTCGGACTATTAAAGTCAATCGTACCAAATTCTACTTATCTAATGGCTTAGTACGTCAATATATGTACTATGGTGCATATAGTTAGAAAAGAGTACTATCTTAACAGGAGAATTGGTTGATTATGCACTCTTAAACGCCTATTGCGAACTATTAAACACATTACACACACAAATCACAGTTGCGTGATGCATCAAATGAAAAAAAACCACAAGGGTCGTGACGAGGATTCGAACCTGCGTCCGAGAGCATCCCAGACGCTGCCTTAATCGACTGAGCTACGACATGGTAAAAAAAGAGTTGAAACCGAAGTTCTACTGAACTTACTTGGATCCTGCAGCCTCTCCGAGACACAATCCAGGGTTTTACACAACTCCCCCCTGCACTCGAGCTATGTCAATAGGCCGTTCTCCCTCTTCGCCCTTCATTACACAATATATAATTAACCACTGTAACTCGGCAACAAAACAATGACCCTCACATTATAAGGAAACACAATATGTGCCTTAAACTACACAACACTGACTCAATTATAGCCACGAATTATACGCCATCTCAGAGCACATGTGTGACACATTTAATGTAATTTGGTAAGAAAAGTGTTGAGATAAGGGCCAGAACGACACACTCACTCCACGACACACTCACTCCACGACACACTCCACGACACACTCACTCCACGACCACACACACTCCACGACACACTCCACGACACACTCCACGACACACTCACACACTCCACGACACACTCACTCACTCCACGACACACTCACTCACTCCACGACACACTCACACACTCCACGACACACTCACACACTCCACGACACACTCACTCACTCCACGACACACTCACACACTCCACGACACACTCACACACTCCACGACACACACACTCCACGACACACTCACACACTCCACGACACACTCACACACTCCACGACACACTCACACACTCCACGACACACTCACACACTCCACGACACACTCACTCACTCCACGACACACTCACACACTCCACGACACACTCACACACTCCACGACACACTCACACACTCCACGACACACACTAAACTTCGCCGAACAAATGTTAACTTCATGACAATCTCAATTACTAGCTTTGTATACATGTATATTTGTGTAGGTAAACTCATGAAAGTACACTCTGGTGCCAGTACACTCTGGTGCCAGTACACTCGTGTAAGTGTTCCGTTGTGTTGTGTAAGCACAACACAAAACAAAGTTGAAATATTTCCTAAGAGAGCGTCGAGCATCTGGAAGATTACGATGAGTGTTGCCTTCACTTGCTCCTCTTACGTCTCCACTTACGAGATCTGCCCCCTCTTACGTCTCCACTTACGAGATGTGCCCCTGTTTCGTCTCCACTTACGAGATCTGCACCTCTTACGTCTCCACTTACGAGATCTGCCCCCTCTTACGTCTCCACTTACGAGATCTGCCCCCTCTTACGTCTCCACTTACGGGATCTGCACCTGTTTCGTCTCCACTTACGAGATCTGCTCCTCTTACGTTCTCCACTTACAAGATCTGCCCCTCTTACGTCTCCACTTACGAGATCTGCCCCTTTTACGTCTCCACTTACGAGATCTGCACCTCTTACGTCTCCACTTACGAGATCTGCTCCTCTTACGTCTCCACTTACGAGATCTGCCCCCTCTTACGTCTCCACTTACGAGATCTGCCCCCTCTTACGTCTCCACTTACGAGATCTGCCCCCTCTTACGTCTCCACTTACGAGATCTGCACCTCTTACGTCTCTACTTACGAGATCTGCCCCTCTTACGTCTCCACTTACGAGATCTGCACCTCTTTCGTCTCCACTTACGAGATCTGCCCCTCTTACGGCTCCACTTACGAGATCTGCACCTCTTTCGTCTCCACTTACGAGATCTGCTCCTCTTACGTCTCCACTTACGAGATCTGCCCCTCTTACGGCTCCACTTACGAGACCAGTACCTCTTACCACAGCCATGGCAGCTTAATATTTACTTAACAGTTTACGAGCTCCGAGGCGCTTCGAGGTCGTACTCAACTCAAGGGTATTCACGTTCAGGACGACCTCGTAGCATTCCGAAGCTTATAAACTGTTTAATAAATACAGAATAAGCTGCCATGATCAAGGTACAGATTTCGTAAGTGGGACACGTATGAGCTACAGATCTCGTAAGTGGGACACGTAGAGCTACAGTTCTCGTAAGTGGACACGTATGAGCTACAGATCTCGTAAGTGGACACGTAACAGCTACAGATCTCGTAAGTCGACACGTAAGAGCTACAGATCTCGTAAGTGGAACACGTAAGAGCTACAGATCTCGTAAGTGGGACACGTATGAGCTACAGATCTCGTAAGTGGGACACGTAAGAGCTACAGATCTCGTAAGTGGGACACGTATGAGCTACAGATCTCGTAAGTGGGACACGTAGAGCTACAGTTCTCGTAAGTGGACACGTATGAGCTACAGATCTCGTAAGTGGACACGTAAGAGCTAGAAATCTCGTAAGTGGAACACGTATGAGCTACAGATCTCGTAAGTGGACACGTAAGAGCTACAGATCTCGTAAGTGGGACACGTATGAGCTACAGATCTCGTAAGTGGGACACGTAAGAGCTACAGATCTTGTATGTGGACACGTATGAGCTACAGATCTCGTAAGTGGGACACGTGATGAGCTACAGATCTCGTAAGTGGACACGTATGAGCTACAGATCTCGTAAGTGGGACACGTAAGAGCTAGAAATCTCGTAAGTGGAACACGTATGAGCTACAGATCTCGTAAGTGGACACGTAAAATTCAACGAATGCTGGCCAGATCCTACGACAGTCAACTTGAACAGGAAAAGCAACTCAAGCCACTAACCTATCAAACGACTCAACCTGTTGCAAG
>WNGS01165523.1:26361923-26371874 GCA_020271785.1 Procambarus virginalis | reverse complement strand
AGAGAGGGTGTGTGTGGCCCCCATCTCCAAACAAGGATAAGTGCCCACCTGGAGGCACAGGTGAGGGCGGCCAAGCGTGGTGGCTGGTGCTAGGTATTTGGCAGTGGTGCCAGGCACTCCTGCAGGTGTGTGGTGCCAGGCACTCTGCAGGTTGTGTGGTGCCAGGCACTCCTGCAGGTGTGTGGTTACCAGGCAACTTCCTGCAGGTGTGTGGTCGCCAGGTACTCCTGCAGGTGTGTGGTGCCAGGCACTCCTGCAGGTGTGTGGTGCCAGGCACTCCTGCAGGTGTGTGTGGTGCCAGGCACATCCTGCAAGGTGTGTGATGCCCCTTCCTCCCATCACCGCTACACTGCCACACCTGTACTAGTCACAGCCTCTAAACAGCTCTCAGGTACCACAGGTATCTTCTTGGGGTTATCTTGCGCATGATTTCGGGGCTGTAGCGTCCCCGCGGACCGGTTGTCGACCAGGCCTCCTTTTTTTACACATCCCCAGCAGAGATGTTCTTGATCTCTGATGTGATGTGTAACATCATCAACAGAGATAAGCACCACTCCATAAAGGAGGTAATAAGGCAGAGACAAACAATTACAGACCGATAGACACTAACTTTACATAATCATAAAGATCTTAGAGAGTTTGGCTAAGAAGTAAGATCACAAAATACATGGAATCACCAGCATCCCCATAACCCCGGACAACATGGTTTCAGAACAGGCGCTCTTGCCTGTCACAGTTGCTGGACCACTATGACATGGCATAGATGGCCACGGAAGACCAGCAAAACGCTGATGTAATTTACACAGATTTCGCAAAGCTTTTGACAAATGTAACCATGGTGTTATTGCACACAAAATGCGTGCAAAAGGAATTACCGGAAAAAATAGGCAGATGGATCTACAATTTCCTGACTAACAGAACCCAACGTTAATAGTCAACAAAATAAAATTCGGTCCATACCATATACATACCATGAGTTAGGAGATTATTATATATTAGTACTGGTACCACCTTCCCAACTGGTACCACCTTCCCCTACAACGACCCCCCCCCCCCCTTGACCACCCACTGAACATCCCCCCCCACCCCCTACCTCCCCCACGAACCAGAACTCCCCGAAGCGACCGACCAATCAGCGAGGAGAGCCCCGCGGGGCCCCGTAAACACCAGGAGCTAATGACCTTGTCAGCTCGGAGATGCCCGCTTGTACGATGGCACCCCACCGTGGCCCGGGGCGCTCACCACGCCTCGCCCAGCTCTCTGTCAACACCGCCGTCAAACTGGCACTGTCCTCACCGTCAGCTGC
Source organism: Procambarus virginalis (assembly GCA_020271785.1). NCBI lineage: Eukaryota > Metazoa > Arthropoda > Malacostraca > Decapoda > Cambaridae > Procambarus > Procambarus virginalis. The sequence goes on along the minus strand of WNGS01165523.1, from coordinate 26,370,568 downwards.
ACTTCACTCCACCGTCAAGTGGCACTTGTCCTGTCAACACCACCGTCAAGTGGCACTTGTTCTCTCAACATCACCGTCAAGTGGCACTTGTTCTGTCAACATCACTGTCAACTGGCACTTGTCCTGTCAACACCACATCCCCCCCCTGTGTTTAGGGGGCAAAACCACACAGGTGCACCCACAGCCCGGTACACACAGGTGCACCTCACAGCCCGGTACACACAGGTGCACCTCACAGCCCGGTACACACAGGTGCACCTCACAGCCCGGTACAGTAGCCGGTACGGGCGGCCGGATCCGTCCGCGGGCCCCCAAAATAGAAGATTAATTAGAGATATGCTGGCAGGTATCTGGGTCGTGACGTCACTAGGGGTATGGCCCTACCTAGTGACGTCACCAGGGCATGGCCCTGCCTAGTGACGTCACTAGGGGATGGCCCTACCTAGTGACGTCACCAGGGGCAATGGCCCTACATAGTGACGTCACCAGGGGCATGGCCCTGCCTAGTGACGTCACCAGGGGCATGGCTCTAACCAGTGACGTCACTGGGGCATACAGCAGCCTCGTGACGTCACTGGGGCATACAGCAGCCTCGTGACGTCACTGGGGCATTTAAGTAACAAAGACTACAAATTTGAATAAAAATGTTTTAGGAACGAAGTTGTTGTCTCTGTGGCTGGTGCCTGTGACGTCACGAGGCTGGCACCAGGCCCTCACCCTCCTTGCCAGCACCAGGCCCTCACCCTCCCTGCCAGCACCAGTGCCACCCTCCCTGCCACGCACCAGTGCCACCCTCCCTGCCAGCACCAGTGCCACCCTCCCTGCCAACACCAGTGCCACCCTCCCTGCCAGCACCAGTGCCACCCTCCCTGCCAGCACCAGTGCCACCCTCCCTGCCAGCACCAGTGCCACCCTCCCTGCCAACACCAAACATGGCCCGCGTGCCAAGTAAGAAACAGGGTGCCAACACCACACTGATCAAGGGGGGCGTCAAGTACTGGTTGAATACGACGCTATTCTTCAGAGACCAGCGGCGGTCTCCTTTACTAATTAACTGCTTCCTCGTTCCCTTTATTCATCTGCCTCATAAGAGCATCATAATGTGGCAACATTGCACTAGGCCTACTGGACCATGTGGGACAACATGAGAATGTGGCAACATTGCACTAGGCCTACGGGACCATAGAGACGGGTCCATTGTACACATCAATGTTTCCATTCGTGTAATTGGTCTGTTAATATGTGCTTGCATAGCTCTTGCTGTAGTGACCGTTCTGGCCAGGTTGTTCTGTCATACTCAAATCGTATGACGGTTGAGACATAACCAATCACAGGCGAGTAGGCCTCTGACGTCATGCTAGACATAGGAGCACCAGCCAACCTTGCAGCAGGGCTCAGTATTCCCACAGACTCAGACGTCATACAATTTGAGTATAACAGTTCTACTCACCAATGGCCCAGTTTCCGCTTCAGTTTTACACTGTATCTCTTCCCTGTCCACCAGTTTGGACTGGTTGATAAAGCGACGACATCGTATCTGCAGGTCGGCGTTCGATCTCCGAGAGTCCAAGTGACTGTGCACCATTCTTCATATATTCACCATGAAGTATATGCTATGTTCACTCACAGGATGAAGTATATATGCTATGTTCACTCACACGATGAAGTATATGCTATGTTCACTCACAGGATGAAGTATATGCTATGTTCACTCACAGGATGAAGTATATATGCTATGTTCACTCACACGATGAAGTATATGCTATGTTCACTCACAGGATGAAGTATATATGCTATGTTCACTCACACGATGAAGTATATGCTATGTTCACTCACAGGATGAAGTATATGCTATGTTCACTCACACGATGAAGTATATGCTATGTTCACTCACAGGATGAAGTATATGCTATGTTCACTCACACGATGAAGTATATGCTATGTTCACTCACACGATGAAGTATATGCTATGTTCACTCACACGATGAAGTATATGCTATGTTCACTCACACGATGAAGTATATGCTATGTTCACTCACACGATGAAGTATATGCTATGTTCACTCACAGGATGAGTGATGCTGCCCAATAATCAAACTCTCTGGGGCAAAATAAAAATAAAAAACTATGACTCCCCCCCCCCAATACTGCCCTATTTACCGAGCCCCCTCTAACCCTATTAATTAGTTCGTATCTAACCCTCTTAATGCTTACTCTCTCCTGTCTAGCTCTCAGCCACGACTTAATGCCATTAAATATGTCGGATCTTACGCATGGACTGAATCTCTATAAGTAATTTCTCACGTGGAACAGCGTCGAAAGCCTTGCTATCATCTTGATTAACTATTAATTAATGTTTCTATTGCCCAGCTATTGTGGTTGTCTCAATAATCTTCCAGAGGATGTTAGGGCCAAACAAGGTCATGATATAAGGGTAGCCATAGATACACATACCTGACTCGTCAAGTTAGGGGTATGCGAGGCCTAAGGTCTTCACACACCTGGCAACACCCACAACACATGTGAATATGTTGCTCTTAACTGTCAACACCCCAGCGCGGCCAGATGGTTATATCCCAGATATTAATTCATATTATTGAACAATAAAAACAGCATGTCAACACAGGCCATTCCTGAGAGTGAATCAGCTCATCATGGCACCTGCATCACACACCTAACTGGCACTCTGAACCTGGCACTCTGAACCTGGCACTCTGAACCTGGCACTCTGTACCTGGCACTCTCTACACAGTTTAACACTTCGTATTAAGAGAAATTTAAGTTTAAAATGCTACCGTAAACTAACAGTGCTTTTATTGAAGAAGATTAATGTTCGTATATCTGTGACACTGGTTAAAACGAACACCCTGGTAGCGTACACGAGGCCACTGTATCCTCCAACCTCTTTTAAACCGACTCTTATACTTGTATGTACACTAATCTATTCAAGAAAATATATAGGATGAAAGTATATATATTAATATACCAGGAGAGAGAGACTCTGTGTGTGTGTGTGTGTGTGTGTTGTGTGGGTGTGTGTGTGTGTGTGTGTGTGTGGTGTGTGTGTGTACTCACCTAGTTGTACTCACCTAGTTGTGCTTGCGGGGGTTGAGCTCTGGCTCTTTGGTCCCGCCTCTCAACCGTCAATCAACAGGTGTACAGTTTCCTGAGCCTAATGGGCTCTATCATATCTACACTTGAAACTGTGTATGGAGTCAGCCTCCACCACATCGCTTCCTAATGCATTCCATTTGTCAACCACTCTGACACTAAAAAGTTCTTTCTAATATCTCTGTGGCTCATTTGGGCACTCAGCTTCCACCTGTGTCCCCTAGTGCGTGTGCCCCTTGTGTTAAACAGCCTGTCTTTATCAACCCTGTCGATTCCCCTGAGAATCTTGAATGTGGTGATCATGTCCCCCCTACTCTTCTGTCTTCCAACGAAGTGAGGTTTAATTCCTGCAGTCGCTCCTCGTAGCTCATACCTCTCAGCTCGGGTACTAGTCTGGTGGCAAACCTTTGAACCTTTTCCAGTTTAGTCTTATGCTTGACTAGATAGGGACTCCATGCTGGAGCCGCATACTCCAGGATTGGTCTGACATATGTGGTATATAATGTTCTGAAAGATGTGTGTGTGTGTGTGTGTGTTGTGTGATAAGTTCCGTGCTGTGAAGGACTGACCAGGTAAGCATGAAGAGTCACCCACTCTATGTCATATGTCAGCATTTCTGACATTAGTCAATCTGTACTTCAGCATACCTTAATAATAGGAAGTAAACGATGCATTTCATTAGTGTGGGTCACCAAGCTTGACCTTGTCTCTCTGATCCCACACCGCTGCCCACAAAGGTCAATCTCTCTCTCTCTCTCTCTCTCTCTCTCTCTCTCTCTCTCTCTCTCTCTCTCTCTCTCTCTCTCGTCACAGCTACCCTGGGGTAGAGGACAGCACAGTACCCTGGGGCAGAGGAGTCTATACATACAATGTGGGACTAACACGAGAAAGGGGAGAGAGAGGGAGAGATAGAGCAGGAAAGGAGAAACAAAGAGGTGTGAAGAGGGAAGAAGGATCACCACAGGGATCTCTGGATGCAGCATCACCACAGGGGACCTACGAGGAGAGCTTGTACGTAACAATCATGAACAGGTACGCGAAGAACAAAGAACAAACGTTCTTAACAAGCAGGCAGCCTCGTTCCCTTGACCTGGTCTCCAGTGTGCCAAGTCTTGCCCCATCAGGGGGGGGGAGGGTGCCACCACCAGCCAGGCCCCCCATTACCTCTGTAGCCCCCCACCACAGGGGGGAAGGAACTTTAACCAGCCTTTATCAAGTGGTCAAATATAATCTGGTTGACCAGTCCAGCAACGAGGAGGCCTGGTCGAGGACCGGGCCGCGGGGACGTTGAGCCGCGAAGCCTTACAATTTTTGGTTTGTTACTTGTTATAGTTAACGACAGAGCGAATCGGAGTGTCTTTTTACTGCAAGGTTTGCAATGCCTGTCAACTACATCCCGTATTGTTGCTTCATCTTTCTTATAGGCCTAGGCAAATCTATTCTTATACAAAAACAATGTATTCGCCTGGAGGCCGATCCCGTCAAAGTTGGTGATACTGCGGTCAATTATTTCCAATTATTTGACGGATCTGTTCGAGTTGAGGACACAAGATCTGCCAAGAGGAGCAGGTACGTGCACCACGCCCTACATATGCACTCATGACACATATACCTGTCAACGGTGGCAGGTTTTGTGTCGTGTCCAACATTACTCATGTTGATTTGTGTGGTTGTGTCCATGTGGTCTGCTGTTAAGAAATTGGAAGGCATTTACCTTCATTAAGAAGACTGTGTGATATCTTTGGGTGAATAGTCTCTTCAATAGTCACCAGTCTCTTCGGAGGCGTGGGTTCGAATCCCACCGCTGCCACTATAGATTTGGAGGCCTGGTCGACGACCGGGCCGCTGGGACGCTAAGCTCCGGAAGCACCTCAAGCTAATTTCAAAGTAGGAATATATCTGCGTGTCCAATTAAACTTCTATAACTGTCTACATTTACAACCCTTCAAGTCATACACATACATAAATTATACACATACATAAATATTAAATACCGTGTTCGTGGGGTTAAATTTAACAATACTACTTGTTAAATTTTTAAATTTTGCCCCGAGGGGCGAGTTTATTGGGCAGCGCCACTCATCTTGTGAGTGGACACACCGCCATAGCAGCATGTACAACACTCCCCAATTGGAAGAAAACCCGCTGGGTTGTTCATCCTATTTGTGTTACTTAATTACTCAGAACTTGTAACTGAAGCTGGCGTTGCAGGACATTCCGAAGTCACTTTATTTTAACCATGCTTCAGAAGCTGTGTATCCACTGAGATGGGACGAGGCAGGTTATCACTAGTTAACATGAGATGCTGCTGACAGCATCCGCAAAAACCTGTCCTGAGAGCATTCAGAAGATTCAATACCTCTAAGACTTATATGGAAGTTGTACACGAGGGAAGCTGTGGAGCTTATGCTGCCCCCAGGGTGTGGAGCAGCTGTGTATGCTGCCCCCAGGGTGTGGAGCAGCTGTGTATGCTGGCCCCAGGGTGAGGAGCAGCTGTGTATGCTGCCCCAGGGTGTGGAGCAGCTGTGTATGCTGCCCCCAGGGTGTGGAGCAGCTGTGTATGCTGCCCCAAGGTATGGAGCAGCTGTGTATGCTGCCCCCAGGGTGTGGAGCAGCTGTGTATGCTGCCCCCAGGGTGTGGAGCAGCTGTGTATGCTGCCCCAAGGTATGGAGCAGCTGTGTATGCTGCCCCAGGGTGTGGAGCAGCTATGTATGCTGCCCCCAGGGTGTGGAGCAGCTGTATATGCTGCCCTAGGGTGTGGAGCAGCTGTGTATGCTGCCCCCAGGGTATGGAGCAGCTGTGTATGACTTCCAGAAGAGCCAGGAGAGCGAGTATCAGGTTTTATTGATAGTATTAACAACAATTTAGTAAATGGAAAAAAAATAACTCTCCAACAGGTTATTGTTGTTAGTTTAAAGAACATGGATTCCAGTTCTCCCAGTGACGAGGGCAGTCACCTTCAGCCTGTGTTGATGCCTGACTGGAAACTGGAAATGCTAACTGGGACCTGGAAAAAGAAATGAGGGAAAATTTCCAGATCACTATACATATTTTGACCATTCGCGTTATTTGGTATAGGAATAAGAGGATATATATATATATATATATATATATATATATATATATATATATATATATATATATATATATATATATTTATATTTATATATTGCCTATTGAAGGTGAGAGAGTGTGTGAAGGACTCGGCTCGGTGCCTCAGCCAGGGTTTGTAAACCGTCTGTAAACATTTGTAAACATTTACCGTTTGTAAACACGTTTGCAAAAATATTTTCGATGCGGATTGTTAAATAATCTTATCCCTGTGCGATGCCTTTGTCTTCCAGCGTGGCAACTAAGATGTATCATGCCACATGTGTTTTTGCACATGTGTTTTTACACATGTGTTTTCGTGTAATCCTGCATGCAGCTGGTACAGTCCTTCTGTACCGACAGGAACAGCTCTTGTGTTGCAAGAAACTGGAAGACCGTAGCGAACACTATGGCAGAGAGAGAATCCCCTCGAGCAGCGAACAGCGGGTTTTCTTCCTATTGGGGAGTGCTGTACATGCTGCTATGGCGGTGTGTCCACTCACGGGATGAGTGGCGCTGCCCAATAAACTCGCCCCTCGGGGCAAAATTTTACATTTTTTTAACAGTAAACGACTGCTATACACTGACACACCATTGAACCAGCAAACAGCAGTTTCAACATGAGGAGACAAGACCCCTGTTAAACATTTCCACAAACAATCATGGTTACAGGTACACCATGTTCAGCACTAATCAAAATCCAGACTTGCAAACTCACACAACAGCCTTGTGCACACACACACACAAGAGCCTTGCACACACACACACACACACACACACACACACACACACACACACACAACAGCCTTGCACTATTTACCCATAACAGCTTACCACTTTTTTCTCATAATTGAATACACTTGTGCATCCTCTATAATCAAACGTGAGTGAGAGTTCACAAAATTATAATTTAATAATAAGACGTATTAATCGGGAACAACAGATCCTCAAAATAAGCTGAAGATAATCAGAATAACACGAACATAAACCAGAACGTCGAGAACTGAAGAACAGAGGCACTAAGACCACTTTTTCCAACACCATGACATTAATGAGGGAGAGAGAACATGGCTCCCGGTACAGGTGAAGGTGAGAGAGAGAGAACATGGCTCCCGGTACAGGTGAAGGTGAGAGAGAGAGAACAAGGCTCCCGGTACAGGTGAAGGTGAGAAGACCAGCTCCTCCATCAGTCAAGGCAGGATGGAGAAGACCAGCTCCTAAATCAGTCAAGGCAGGATGGAGAAGACCAGCTCCTAAATCAGTCAAGGCAGGATGGAGAAGACCAGCTCCTCCATCAGTCAAGGCAGGATGGAGAAGACCAGCTCCTCCATCAGTCAAGGCAGGATGAAGGAGACCAGCGCCTCCATCAGTCAAGGCAGGATGAAGGAGACCAGCGCCTCCATCAGTCAAGGCAGGATGAAGGAGACCAGCGCCTAAATCAGTCAAGGCAGGATGAAGGAGACCAGCGCCTCCATCAGTCAAGGCAGGATGAAGGAGACCAGCTCCTAAATCAGTCAAGGCAGGATGTTGATACTCTGATTTCCACATTCACTGAAGCTTGCCTGTGGAAATCTGTAATCCTTCACATCCTTCCCCTACATGCACTGGTTGACACCTGGTTGATGGGGTTCTGGGAGTTCTTCTACTCCCCAAGCCCGGCCCGAGGCCAGACTTGGCTTGTGAGAGTTTGGTCCACCAGGCTGTTGCTTGGAGCGGCCCGCAGGCCCACATACCCACCACAGCCTGGTTGGTCCGGCACTCCTTGGAGTAATAAATCTAGTTTCCTCTTGAAGATGTCCACGGTTGTTCCGGACCATCACACAAACCACTTAAAACATCCTGCTATTGACAGCTGGCACATTTGACACCTTCAGCAGAGTGGCCCCAGCAACCTGAAACAACCACAACAAGCACCCTGCCCAGCCAGCAACCAATGGAACAACCAAACGACAAAAGCAAAATACAAATGAGCCAAACAAAGACAGTGGAGTGGATCTCCACTCTCCTCGCTGCTGGACACTCTAGAGCACATCTGTGGGAGGTATTAGGAAACTTGGCAGAATAATTACACAGCTCAGACCACCAAACAGGGCGCTTACAAACCTCCGCCAACAGCACAATAAGCACAGAGCGCAGCCTACTAATCTACGAGATTTCTGTGTATCTCTTACGAATAATGATCAACGTGTTTATTGGTTATCTTGAGATGGTTATCTTGAGATGATTTCGGGGCTTTAGTGTCCCCGCGGCCCGGTCCTCGACCACCAAAACGTCTCATGCATATTCTTGAACCAAAATATGATGGTTACCTTGAGGTTACCTTGAGGTGTTTCCGGGGCTTAGCGTCCCCGCGGCCCGGTCGTCGACCAGGCCTCCTGGTTGCTGGACTGATCAACCAGGCTGTTGGACGCGGCTGCTCGCAGCCTGACGTACGAGTCACAGC
>WNGS01165523.1:26346923-26356923 GCA_020271785.1 Procambarus virginalis | reverse complement strand
CACTACAGTCTGGTTGTCCCACTTCTTGCAAGAACTTATCTAAGTTCCCTCTTGAATACATCCACCTTTGTTCCGGCAATATTTCTAATGGTTGCTGGAAGGGGTTGAACAGCTGTGGACCTCTGATGTTCAGACAGTGTTCTCTGGTTGTGCCTATGGCACCTTTACTCCTCACTGGTTCTATTCTGCATTTCCTTCCGTACCTTTCATTCCAGTACGTTGTTATTCTACTGTGGAAATTTGGGACCTGGCCTTCAGGCGAATAGTTCAGAGTTAGTCTGACGAGGTGAATAGTCCCCTTGTGACGAGGTGAATAGTCACCTTGTGACGAGGTGAATAGTCACCTAGTCTGAAGATTAGTCTTTACCTTTCAACAACACGCTCTAACCTCGCGAGCAGGTCGTATAGGCAGTCGGTCCACCACACACACACACACCCCACACACCCACACACACACACACACACACACACACACACAAACACCACACACACACACACACCAGGCGACAAATTAGACAAGAGGTGGTGAGCCGACCACATTTTTGGATTGTCAGGAAGCTTTTACCACAATACCCCACAAGAGACTTGTGTACAATTAGCAGAAGCAGACAGGGGTACAGGGACGGTACTCCAGCGTATAAGGTAGTACCTAAGCAACACAAGACCGCGAGTCATTATGAGGGGGGTGAGATCTCAGTGTTGCGAAATGCCAGTAGCAGAGTCCCACAGGGTTCAGTTCTTGGACCTATCCTGTTTCTCATATAATCGAACTTCCAGAGGGAATAGTCTGATCCCTTCCATATTTGCAGATGCGAAAATTATGAGAAGGATTAAGACAGAGAAGACAGCAGAAGGCTACAAGATGACCTGGATAAACAGGAGTAGTGGTCCAACAAATGGCTACTAGAGTATAACTGAAGTAAATGTAAAGTAATGAAGCTAACGGGGGGGGGGTAGAACGGAGCAGAGGCCAGATACAAGGTACAATTTGGAGATGATATCCTCCATGAAACGGACAGAGAGAAGGATCTAGCGGTTGATATCGCACCGAACTTGTCTCCCGAAAGATATCATCACCTTGGTCCAGACTTGTGAGAGCTTGGTCCAACAGACTGTTGCTTGGAGCCGGCCGCAGGCCAACATGTCCACTACAACCCTCTTGGCTCCACACGTCTTGCAGAAACAATTTTTTTCCCTGAAGAAATCCACTTTTATTCCGGCAATATTTCTTATACTTGCTGGGAGGACATTAGACGTCGTAGGGTAGAGTGTTCATGTTACAGACTAAGATATAGAGAGGTTCATGCCTGGGTCAAAGTTTAGGTCAGGGTCAAGGTGTAGGGAAGGTTGAGGTTACCTTGAGGTGGTTCCGGGGCTTAGCGTCCCCGCGGCCCGGTCGTCGACCAGCCTCCTGGTTGAGGAAGCCGTGAACAGTGTTGTCGAGGAGGTAGAGGTGGTGGGGAGTAACTTTAGTTGGGGAAGGTTGGGGAGGTGGTTGGGGAGAGGCCTGAAGGCAAGGTGTTTAGTAAGGTTGGCGGAGTTGGTGGGGTTTGGGCGAGGTTGGGCATATAGCATCCAGGCTTGGCAACTTGTGGTATGTCTCACGCCGCCAATGTTGAGAACTGTAACAAATGGCTTAGCACGTGTGGTCCAAATGTTTTGTTGAAATATGCTTTGTGATGGGTGACAAGTGTGTGTGTGTGTGTGTGTGTGTGTGTGTGTGTGTGTGTGTGTGTGTGTGTGTGTGTGTGTGTGTGTGTGTGTGTGTGTGTGTTGGCAACAGACATTTCACAGGGTCATAAGGCAGAAGCACCATGATATAAAAAGCCTTGACAAGCCAAGGAAACAACAGCGCCACCGAGCCATTAAGTGTTAACACATTATTTTTCGAAGAGAGATACACAAGGAAGACTCTCTACATTCTCCCTACTTCTCTCTCTCTATGGTTTATCCCTCACTCCCCATACCCTTGAGCGTTGACCCACTCCCCCCCCATACAATGGATAATTTCCTCACGCAGACTAAACAGAGAGTATTGGCCTGACCCCCAGAGCCTGAACAGGACCCGCAATGGGTCCTAGGCATCCTGTGGGACCTGGCCGTCTGCCCGTATAAGGCTACACTTCCTACCTCTCTCTGTCTCTCTCTCTCTCTCCCCCATCTCCCTCCAGTTGCCTACATAGCCCGGCGTTCGAGGTCCGGGATACGCCCCAATGTCGTGCTATGTCTGCCTCACTTGCTGGCCACAGGTCATCAACTGCTGACAGACTTGAGTTTGTACTTCGCCCTTCACACACTGTAGGTCCCCCAGCTCCGAGGAGAACACACACACATATAGCAGACAATGAGACAATTTGGCGTTTCTTATTAAGTACGATACCTGCTTGATGGGGTTCTGGGAGTTCTTCTACTCCCCAATCCCGGCCTGAGGCCAGCTTGACTTGATTTCAACACTGAGAAATCCAGGTCAATACAATATTGTATTTCCTAAATCCCCCCCCCCTCCCCATGAATTTAATACCCATGTATTTAGCTGTGTCTTGTATTAATACATTTACACACAGAGAGGCGAACAAAAAAAGTAAACTACATTTGTTTACATGTGTCCACGTCAGCAGCCATCAACCAGAGACAACTCACAACTCACACACCTCATCCTTCCCTAGATAATACTCCCGTTGCTCATCCCACAACTCACACCACTCTCACTCTGCCAATTTGACCGTTCCTCTCTAGATTCAGAGCTACAGTAGTGAGCGCAGTACTGAAGGTACGAGAGGGAACGAGGTTATGAATGGTCGGATAATATCGTAAGTGGCCGATAACAGGATAACAGTCGAACAGCATGAGTAAAATAAACACACACACACACACACACACACACACACACACACACACACACACACACACACACACACAGATATGATAGAGCCCAGTAGGCTCAGGAACCTGTACACCAGTTGATTGACAGTTGAGAGGCGGGACCAAAGAGCCAAAGCTCAACCCCCGCAAGCACAATTAGGTGAGTACACACACGCACACACGCACACACACACACACACACACACACACAAACACACACACACACTATACACACTCTTTCTCTCTCTCTCTCTTTTCAGTCTTAGACCAAGTCAATGGATAAATATCTCGTGTAGATATATATTTTTAATATATTGTATATATTATAGAAGTATCTAATATCAGTGTATATATAAACTTTAATATAAAGCTAATAGCAGTGTAAGTATATACTTCCATATATAAGCTAATTCTTGTAATAAACTTACAAATATAGCTAAGAGTAGTGCATATGCTTAAATTCTCTCTCTCCCTACAGCAGCACTAATGACACTATAAAAGCACGTGTCAGTACGTCTCTGTAATTAAAAAAAATATACAAAGGTCAAAATAGTTAACCATTAGTGTTGAACAGACCACACACTAGAAGGTGAAGAGACGACGACGTTTCGGTCCGTCCTGGACCATTCTCAAGTCGATTGATTTAACATACTTTAGCCACGTTATTGTGATTCATCGCCTGCATTAGTGTTGAAGCTGTGGAAGGACTGTCTGTTTCATGCTGTTATGGGGAACGTATGAGATTAGAAAATGTTAATTTTACCAAGATCAGGGCGTAATATTTTATATTAATATAAGAAAATAATTTGTTTTTGAATTTAGTTTTAAAATATTTGGGCAGCCATAACCAGCAGTGCTAAAATCTGTCGTAGGGGTCAATATGTAGCATGCTGTTCCCTCTTGAATTCTGGCGACGCCGACTTGATCATGTTTGGCACATACCCCACAGGAATCAGGGTACAAAGTTGGATGAGGCTAGTCCCCAAGCGTCTGGCTTCCAACCTCGTACGGACAGACAAATATCCCGATTTATATTATATATATATATATATATATATATATATATATATATATATATATATATATATTAGGGGGTACCACCTCTGGTGCAATTGCAGGGACCCACATCCTCGAAGAAGAAAACAAAGAGCATTCAGAGAAGATCTTGTGGATTCTCACTGAATACTTAATTCTTTTCTCCTCCTACCACCCCTATTATTTTTTTGTATGTTTTGTTTTATTTTATTGCAATGCTACAGTTTACAGAGAACACACACACACACACACAAATATATAACAATTAAACAATCAGCGTTCGAAGCGAAGACCTCGTCCAGCTCCTCGGAGGTTGGGTGCGTACCCAGGATACAGCACGCATTTCCCCTCTGCACTGTATATATATACACCTCTATATATATATATATATATATATATATATATATATATATATATATATATATATATATATATATATATATATATATATGTGTGTGTGTGCAACAACAATCACAAAAAACATATTCGCTCACTATCTTGCTCTGATGAAGGCGAATTGAGCCGAAAACTGATCAATACAGGATCAGTCCTTTGTGTTATGTTATCATGTAATCATGTTATCTTGCAGGAGGTGAGTAGTGTTCACAGGTGATGTACAACTTGCAAGTGTACTCCCGTGTTGTGCTCAGATCATTGTACATCTTTGCCCGTAGAGTACACTAAAACACAGCCATACACGACCATGGCCTCAGTGGAGGCCTCCCTGCACGGGGCTCTGGAGGCACTGGCGGGCTGGGAGCGCAGTGCCACAGTCAAGTGACGGTAATAATATATCATTTTACACAATAACGGAATCTTGGCATGAAGGTCACTCTGATCAGCACTGGTCGGCGAGGCACCAGGGGGCGTGGCACCAGGGGGCGTGGCACCAGGGGCGTGGCACCAGGGGGCGTGGCACCAGGGGGCGTGGCACCAGGGGGCGTGGCACCAGGGGCGTGGCACCAGGGGGCGTGGCACCAGGGGGCGTGGCACCAGGGGCGTGGCACCAGGGGCGTGGCATCATTGGGCGTGACACCAGGGAGCGTGGTACCAGGGGCGTGGCACCAGGGGGCGTGGCACCAGGGGCGTGGCACCAGGGGGCGTGGCACCAGGGGGCGTGGCATCAGGGGGCGTGGCACCAGGGGCGTGGCACCAGGGGGCGTGGCACCAGGGGGCGTGGCACCTAGGGGGCGTGGCACCTAGGGGGCATGGCACCAGGGGCGTGGCACCAGGGGGCGTGGCACCTGGGGGGCGTGGCACCAGGGGGCGTGGCACCTGGGGGCATGGCACCTGGGGGCGTGGCACCAGGGGGCGTGGCACCAGGGGCGTGGCACCATAAGGCGTCATAAGGCGTGGCACCAGGGGCGTGGCATCAGGGGCGTGGCACCAGGGGGCGAGGCACCAGGGGGCGTGGCACCTGGGGGCGTGGCACCAGAAGGCGTGTCACCAGGAGGCGTGGCACCTGGGGGCATGACACCAGGGGGTGTGGCACCAGGGGGCGTGGCACCAGGGGGCATGGCACCACCAACCTACCTTGAGATTACTTTGAGTTGATTCCGGGCCTCAGCGATCCCACGGCCCGGTCGTCGACCAGGTCTCCTCGTTGCTGGACTGGTCAACCAGACTGTTGGACGCGGCTGCTCGCAGCTTCGTTGATCAGGTAGCCTTTGGAGGTGTTTGTCAAGTTCTCTCTTGAACACTGTGAGGGGTCGGCCAGTTATGCCCCTTATGTGTAGTGGAAGCGTGTTGAACAGTCTCGGGCCTCTGATGTTGATAGAGTTCTCTCTCAGAGTACCTGTTGTACCTCTGCTCTTCAACGGCGGTATTCTGCACATCCTGCCATGCCTCCTGTTATCATGTGCTGTTATTTCTGTGTGCAGGTTTGGGAACAGCCCTTCTACTAATTTCCATGTGTAAATTATTATGTATCTCTCCCGCCTGTGCTCAAGAGAATACAGATTTAAGCTCTTTAGTCGGTCCCAATAGTTTAGATGTTTTACTGAGTGGATTCTAGCAGTAAAGGCTTTCTGCACGCTCTCCAGGTCAGCAATTTCTGCAGCTTTGAAAGGGGCTGTCATTGTGCAGCAGTACTCCACTCTAGAGAGCACTAGCGTCTTGAAAAGTATCATCATCGGTATAGCATCTCTAGTGTGAAAAGTTCTTGTTATCCAACCTGTCATTTTTCTTGCAGTTGTGACGGCTACTTTATTGTGTTCTTTGAAGGTAAGGTCTTCCGACATGAGTACACCCAGATCCTTTACATTGCCTTTTCGTTCTAAGTTATGATTTGTCTGAGTTTTGTACGTGGTTTCCGCGGTTTTTATATTTTCCTTTTTTCCGTAGCGCATGAGCTGGAACTTATCTTCATTAAACACCATATTATTTTCTGTAGCCCATAGAAAGACATGATTTACATCTGATTGGAGGTTTGCCGTGTCCTCTATGTTATCTACTCATAAAAATCCTAGTGTCATCTGTAAAGGATGATACAGTACTATAGATTGTGTCCTTGTCTATGTAACTAGCTGTTGTAGATATGATTCAGAAGGTTCTAGGACGAGACGAGGTCACGTGAGACAAATCAAGAATACTAGAGACAGTGAGGTCTTGTGCCAAAGGCAGGTCAGTACCAGGGGCTCAACCACTCTGTTCAGTTGAAAAATGTATTTAACAATTCAAGTTCAAAGGGACAATATGGCGACTGTCTCACTACCACCTTTATCACCCTATCGCGGCCCACAAGTGGCCACCGTGTGTGTGTGTGTGTGTGTGTGTGTGTGTGTGTGTGTGTGTGTGTGTGTGGTGTGTGTGTGTGTGTGTGTGTGTGTGTACTCACCTAGTTGTGCTTGCGGGGGTTGAGCTCTGGCTCTTTGGTCCCGCCTCTCAACCGTCAATCAACAGGTGTACAGTTTCCTGAGCCTATTGGGCTCTATCATATCTATACTTGAAACTGTGTATGGAGTATGTGTGTGTGTGTGTGTGTGTGTGTGTGTGTGTGTGTGTGTGTGTGTGTGTGTGTGTGTGTGTGTGTGTGTGTGTGTGTGTGTGAATGACAACAGGAGCTACACATTCCTAAGGCCTCACACCTAGGATCAGTGACTGGTCACGTGCCATCAAGGTGCAAATAGTACACCACATTTATGCCGTCTGTAGCCTCCCCCTTACCCTAACCTCCCCTACCCAAGCCTTGTCCCATCACAGTTGCTGTCCAATAACCCACACTACACCTCCACACACCATTGCTCACAACACAAGCACAACGTTTCTGGCGTTAAAGCTTTCAAAGTTGTGTTTGCTGGTTGTAAACACATTTACTCTGTCACCCAAACGGCATATAAATTAGTAGTGTAAATTCTGGTACAAATGAAGAGTGTAAACATGACGAGTATGTTGTCTCACTCACTCCTGCCTCACCTCACTTGCTGGTGCCTCACCTCACTTGCTGGTGCCTCACCTCACTTGCTGGTGCCTCACCTCACTCCTGCCTCACCTCACTCACTCCTGCTTCGCCCATGACTCTATGCCAGACTGCAGAAGGTGAATTATCTGTGTTAAACACTGTCGGCTGGACGGTAGAGCGACGGTCTAGCTTCATGCAGGTCGGCGTTCAATCCCCGACCGTCCACCAAGTGGTTGGGCCACCATTCCTACTCCCCCCCCCCCACGTCCCATCCCAAATCCTTATCCTGATCCCTTCCCAGTGCTATATAGTCGTAATGGCTTGGCGCTTCCTCTCACAGTTCCCCTCCAGACTAGGCAATACACTTACCAACAGTATACCGTTAATCTGACCTACACTGACAGAGATTAGAGCTCTGTTGCACAGTGTAGAGTACTATTGAGCACTGTTGCACAGTGTAGAGTACTATGAGCACAGAAAGGATTAAAGCCAATTTACAAGTTATATTTACATCACAATACATATTTCATATGTACTGTATTACATACTGAATTTTAATACAGCTGTATCAAGTGTCCCAGTGTTCAGAGAGTATTACAGAGTTCTGCATATGTCAGCTAAGGTCTTGGCCTAAGGTTGGTCAGAAGTCAGTCAGTATGGGACAGTGTACGAAATCGTAAAACAAACTGCTAGTTCTACCCTTCACACATACAGCTAGGCTGCCTGTCCCCGCCAAAACTAGTTATTATTATACATTAACAAAAAACAAAGTGGATAGTATTAATTCCACAAGTGTTAGGACATCTTCCCTAACTCAATTAAGTGTTCTCTAGAGGAATTAAGAGTAAGGTAAGGGAAGAGGAAGGGAAGAGGAAGGGAGAGGAAGGGAAGAGGAAGGGAAGAGGAGGGAAGGAAGGGGGTAGGGAATGTGACCATCACAATACTGAACGTATGTCCTGTTACCCCTCAGGAAGTACCTGGTGTGTGGTGTGTGTGTGTGTGTGTGTGTGTGGTGTGTGTGTGTGTGTGTGTGTGTGTGTGTGTGTGATCGCAAATGAATCGTAAAAACCTACCAAACCTAATCTACCGCAAATCAACCTAACATAATTAATCTTACCCGACTTTATCAAAATCAAACTAATCTAACCGAAATCTATTTAACTTAATCTAACCCAGCCACACTTGTGGCCAAGCCTCACACTTGTGGCCAAGCCTCACACTTGTGGCCAAGCCTCACACTTGTGGCCAAGCCTCACACTTGTGGCCAAGCCTCACACTTGTGGCCAAGCCTCACACTTGTGGCCAAGCCTCACACTTGTGGCCAAGCCTCACACTTGTGGCCAAGCCTCGCACTTGTGCCCAAGCCTCACACTTGTGGCCAAGCCTCACACTTGTGGCCAAGCCTCACACTTGTGGCCAAGCCTCGCACTTGTGGCCAAGCCTCACACTTGTGGCCAAGCCTCACACTTGTCGCCAAGCCTCACACTTGTGGCCAAGCCTCACACTTGTGGCCAAGCCTCACACTTGTGGCCAAGCCTCACACTTGTGGCCAAGCCTCACACTTGTGGCCAAGCCTCACACTTGTGGCCAAGCCTCACACTTGTGGCCAAGCCTCACACTTGTGGCCAAGCCTCGCACTTGTGCCCAAGCCTCACACTTGTGGCCAAGCCTCGCACTTGTGCCCAAGCCTCACACTTGTGGCCAAGCCTCGCACTTGTGGCCAAGCCTCACACTTGTGGCCAAGCCTCACACTTGTGGCCAAGCCTCACACTTGTGGCCAAGCCTCGCACTTGTGGCCAAGCCTCACACTTGTGGCCAAGCCTCACACTTGTGGCCAAGCCTCACACTTGTGTCCAAGCCTCACACTTTTGGCCAAGCCTCACACTTCTGCCCAAGCCTCACACTTGTGGCCAAGCCTCACACTTGTGTCCAAGCCTCACACTTTTGGCCAAGCCTCGCACTTGTGGCCAAGCCTCGCACTTGTGGCCAAGCCTCACACTTGTGGCCAAGCCTCACACTTGTGGCCAAGCCTCAGACACAGGGTGAGGGAAGGGGGGATCAGACCCCTCTCCCCCCTACATACCAACAAGTGTCCAGTACAAAAGTAGTTTGGGTGGAGTACCATCACCTCCCCGCCCCCACCCACGTTCACCAGACCAGCCACCCACCGCCCTCGCCTTGGGAGTGGGCGGAGGGGACAAAGTGGGTCGAGCAGGTTGGGGGAGGGGGGGGGGGCGTGTACCTAGTACTGAGAACCGGTTCTACTCTTCACTTATATATTCGCAAAAATAAAAAGATAGGAGTAACGCGAAACTTGAAAAAAAGTCAATTAATATGAATATCCGTGAGCTAAGAGAAGGGGTTCTGAACCAGGCAGGTATCCCCCCTCTCTCTCTTGGGGGATATAAATTATATATTATATTGCACTGTATATAATTGGGGGATATTGCGCTGTATATAAATTATTTATTGTTCCTGGGCAGCAAGTACTCACCTAGTTGTGTTTGCGGGGGTTGAACTCTGGCTCTTTGGTCCCGCCTCTCAACCGTCAATCAACTGATGTACAGATTCCTGAGCCTACTGGGCTCTATCATATCTACATTTGAAACTGTGTATGGAGTCAGCCTCCACCTCCAAGTGTTATTTTCTGATTGTTCACGCCTCCAATATATAGAAAATGGGTTATTATACCCTTCAAAATCT
>WNGS01165523.1:26305657-26342375 GCA_020271785.1 Procambarus virginalis | reverse complement strand
AATACATGATACAGGTGTTATAATACATGATACAGGTTTTATAATACATGATACAGAGGTTAGATACAGTTCAACTTGAGCCCTCAACCCCCCCCCCCCACAAGGACCAGGAGACAACTTAGCAACGCAGGTAAACAATAACAGCGACGAGATGAAGAGTCACGATGATTACCAGAGGCACGATAAGAGTTCCATTACCAGCAGCTCACTATCGCACCGCTGCTGCAGCCTCGACGAGCACCTGTCTAGACACCTGGTGTGGCTGGGGCCGGCGGGCACGTGATGCCCCACTACCCCACGGGGTCTCTACACTACCCACGGGGACGCCGTGGGTAGTTACCACCAGGGGAAGACCCCCCCAGCTCACCTCCACCACAGGGAAAAGACCCCAGTTTACACCTATCCAAATTACTAGTTGACAGTCCCCCCAGAGTAATTTGCTGTTGTTGTTGTTGAAGATTCAGCTACTGGGAACAAAAAGTTTCAAGTAGCACGGGCTATGGTGAGCCCGACTTGCCTGGCACAGGAGCGGGGCTGTAACTTCAATAATTTGCTGTGATAAGATCAGCATTGATATGCCTACAGCCACCAGACGAGTCTCGTATCTACACCACACCACGAACTGATTGGAACTTCGCTAAATGTTCAATTAACACCGTGTGGGGTGAGTGTACCTGTATATGTATACTAGTGTAGGCTACTGTATCCCGCCTGACTGGTTGGTGTATTACATGACACAAAATGTATTGGTGATACAGTACTGCAGTTGCTACTGGTGATGATAATTATATTACAGAGGTAATTATTATATCATGTTGACATCTGGTTTGTTTATTCGCCAAGAAGGGAAGATATACTCCGAGAGGTGTGGGGTCACTCCAGTGTGGGGTCACTCCACAGTGTGGGGTCACTCCAGTGTGGGGTCACTCCACAGTGTAGGGTCACTCCACAGTGTGGGGTCACTCCACAGTGTGGGGTCACTCCACAGTGTGGGGTCACTCCAGTGTGGGGTCACTCCACAGTGTGGGGTCACTCCACAGTGTAGACATAGTGAACATATACACCCAGGTTGGTCAGTAAGCTATAGTAACGGCCTTAATAACCAACTTCCTCCCTGACGATCGACAGCACTTAAAGTAGAATAGAAAACAAAGATCTCCAAAACACCAACAGGTAACCCGAGCCTTACCCGGCCCGGCCCGCTGGAGGAGAGCCGGGTCAGCGTGGCCCGTCCCATTAGCAGAGTGTCGCGAGGCACCTGCAGAAGCCCGTCCCAAGGGCGCCCGAGGCCGTAAACGTCCCTCACACCTGACATAGAGTCAGGTGTAGCCGTGGAGTCAGGGCCGTGGACGGCTCCCTCCTCCTCCAAGTCATAAACCGCCTCCATATTTTGCTTTGTAATATAAATGATGTTATGGTTTAAGAGCTCCGCTATTGTGCGTTGGTGGAGATGCTTATCGTCCACACACGGCTAATGTTTCTTGCTGTTCCAGATGCCAGAGAACTTGTGGGAGCATTTCAAGGTGTTTATGGAGCACTCTGTCGGGTGTCAGCCGTCTCGCTCAGGTAGCTCTTAGTCAACCCTTGTGTTTATTTGTTTAAACTTGAGAAATTTGTGGGTGAGGTTCATTTTCCGGGTTTATATGGGTGTTATTACAGTGTGTGCCTATTTTGTTTGTCATTATGTTATTATATTTATACATTATGTTTGTAACTCATCTTCAATGTATATACCTTTACCTGAATAAAAAATCTAAATCAATTGGGATCCCAGTGTGTGCCTATTCACATAGTAGTGAGAACAAGGAGCTGGGATATGGGGAAGGTGCCCAATTACTTATACCATCGGGAATCGAACGCCGACTCTTCAAGAAGCGAGGCCTTCCCTCTACCGACCACCTCAAGTAGGATTAAACAGAGATAAATACATAGTGCCTCATCAGTCTTGGTTGGTCATAACCTCACCGAAGCCGCCCCACAACAGTTATACCGCTCAAGCAAGACATAAGAGTAACAGTGGACCAGCTCCAGGCTTAAGGCTCGTGCAGGAATGCAGGAATATCCCTCAACATAAAATAAATAAATAACAAATAAATAAATTAGTAAATAAATAGCCTCGGTTATTAATATTATAACGTTCACCATAATCACTTTATAAAATTGAGATTTGCACAAAACGCAGAAATAGAGGACGAACGTAATTCAGAGTCCAGTCCAGAACGTAATTCAGAGTCCAGTCCAATACGTTAGAGTTTAGAGGGAGGGGAGCGGGTAGTGGGGGCGTGGGTGTAGGGGGGTTCATGGGAGCGGGTAGTGGGAGCACGGGAGTAGGGGGGTACATGAGAGCGGGTAGAGTGGGGGGCATACCATACCTTACCAACAGAGGGTAACACTCTGCTCACCTTCAAAACATCGCTGCGTTCATGCAACTGTAGGAGCGATGCCCTGATGGTGGCGAACTCTTTTATGCCCGCCCGACCTCGATCATGCGCGGAGCCTTAAAGGTCAGATTTCCCGCCTTGGTACACGCGGGAGGCGACCATCGTGCCCGCCAGATAGCCAGCCCAACCTTCAAAAGCTTTTGATAAGAGCTTCAAGCGATATTACTGCTTCCCGCCGACAGAGTCGTGTGCTATCATGTACGACAACCTCCGGCGACCACTGGTGGCCCCCAGCGACCACTGGTGGCCCCCAGGGACCACTGGTGGCCCCCAGGGACCACTGGTGGCCCTCGGCGACCACTGGTGGCCCCCGGCGACCACTGGTGGCCCCCAGCGACCACTGGTGGCCCTCGGCGACCACTGGTGGCCCCCGGCGACCACTGGTGGCCCCCAGGGACCACTGGTGGCCCCCGGCGACCACTGGTGGCCCCAGCGACCACTGGTGGCCCCCAGCGACCACTGGTGGGCCCCGGGGATCTTACGACCCATGAGTAACCAGACCGCCAATGACGAATACCGACAATGAACACTCAAAGGAATGATGAAATAAAGGATAACAAAAACTAGGAAGAAAATAAAATAGTATAAATAAATAATGCAACAAGAGCGAGCGAAGTATATGCAAGAAACAGGCAAAAAAGTGCTTGGCAGGAGCCGCCGAATGAACAAAAACACAGGTAAGCAAATCATGCCGGAAAATAATAGGTGATGAGACGGCGTAATGGTCGGAGCGTGACGGAGCATCGGTGCCAATTACCTGTCCCCAGCACCTGCCCTCACGCTCCCACCGCCAGCCTCCGGCCCTGACGGGCGCCACCTGGGGACCCCGGCGCCAGGTACATTAGTGGGGAGGCTCGCGGACCTCAATAACCCAGAGGGCGGCGACGTAAGCATAGGAGAGTAAGGTGCCCATTAGGAAGAAGCATCGCTGGGGACAGGAGCGTCAAGGCGCCGACAGTACTAACAGTACTATACCGGGTGATGAGTGTGTGTGGTGAGGCGTGGACGCCACTGTGGAGGAGGACCTTCCGGCTGACGTCAACTTTGACGTCAACGTCAATTTTGACGTCAACATCCCCAACGGACAAAATATGATGAACTATAAATCATAGCGGCTCACAATATTCACGTTTTCTATGCGTGGGTCGCTCGGTTTGGCTAGGTTCAGGTGTTTGAGTACATCATTTTCTGTCTGTTTCCCCTCCAGGAAGCCAGGTTTCCCCTCCAGGAAGCCAGGTTTCCCCTCCAGGAAGCCAGGTTCCCCTCCAGGAAGCCAGGTTTCCCCTCCAGGAAGCCAAGTTCCCCTCCAGGGAGCCAAGTTTCCCTCCAGGGAGCAAGTTTCCCTCCAGGGAGCCAGGTTTCCCTCCAGGGAGCCAGGTTTCCCCTCCAGGGAGCCAGGTCATCTTCTAAGGTGCGTCGAGGCTTGGTAAATGGGAGAACAAATTGGAGGGCTAATGGAAGGACAAATGGGAAGGCAAATGGGAAGGAATGGGTGTGAGGCAGGACACACACAAGACGGTGACTAGCGCGTCAGGGGGATGAGAAACCTGGCGGCCTTATCTCTCTGTACAAGAGAGATCAGAGATGCGCATCTTGCTGGCCCACTCTGCCTGACTAGTACTAAATTGCTGGCGTGTAGCGGATCAGATGAGACGATAACAGAGCACCTCCAGTACACGTTGAAAGGTCCTGTGATACGCTGCCCACCCTCCCACTCTCCTCTCTCAAGGCTCAACAAAACCTGTCTCAACAAAGAGATGTTTGGGACGGTGTCTGCGCTCCGGAGCCGTCGTCTGGGACCCATTTATCGATAAGCAAATGCGGAAGATTATTCCACACCGGCGGTTACCCCCTGATAGCGAGTCCCCCGCACCTTGCAAGCCTATCGCCACGATAAAGTTATTCTGACACAAGTGAACTGGCAAATCTTAGCCCGGGATCCTAGTTAGGTTATGGTAGGTTTAGGCTAGGTTATGGGAGGTTTAGGCTAGGTTATGGGAGGTTTAGGCTAGGTTATGGGAGGTTTAGGCTAGGTTATGGGAGGTTTAGGCTAGGTTATGGGAGGTTTAGGCTAGGTTATGGGAGGTTTAGGCTAGGTTATGGGAGGTTTAGGCTAGGTTATGGGAGGTTTAGGCTAGGTTATGGGAGGTTTAGGCTAGGTTATGCGAGGTTTAGGCTAGGTTATGGGAGGTTTAGGCTAGGTTATGCTTGGTTTAGGCTAGGTTATGCTTGGTTTAGGCTAGGTTATGGGAGGTTTAGGCTAGATTATGGTAGGTTTAGGCTAGGTTATGCTTGGTTTAGGCTAGTTATGGGAGGTTTAGGCTAGGTTATGCTAGGACTTAGCTATGCTAGACTGGCCAAAGATTGGGTCTTCATTTTGGACTTATCGAATTTTCTTAAAAATGTTGTTTTCTCTTTTATTAATTTTGTAATAATTTTTTTGTAATTTTTTTTAGGTCCAAAACTGTACAGAGTAGTCTACGTCGTTGGCTCACAACTGAGGTATTCGGGTTCAATCCTCGGGACTGGTAGAAACGATTGGGCAAGTTTCCTTTCACCTGAGGCCACTGTTTACCTTGCAGTAAAATGTTAGGCAACGCTGGAGTTAGGCAACTGTTGTGGGCAGCATCCCGGGGAAGCTCCATAGTTGGTCTATGGTGCCCTCGAGAACCAAGAGTCCAGGCTTCCTGTCCCCGAACACAGGAAAAATAACACAGGTGTGGGACAACGGTGAGAGGCCGAGGGGCGAGGAGTGGCCCCGAGGGCCGGGGAGTGGCCCCGAGGGGCGGGGAGTGGCCCCGGGGGGCGGGGAGTGGCCCCGAGGGGCGGGGAGTGGCCCCGGGGGGCGGGGAGTGGCCCGAGGGGCGGGGAGTGGCCCCGGGGGGCGGGGAGTGGCCCGAGGGGCGGGGAGTGGCCCCGAGGGGCGGGGAGTGGCCCCGGGGGCGGAGAGTGGCCCTGATTATCACAGTGGTACAGATCACCAGGTGCTGAGGACCTCTGAGTGGCTCCGAGGGGCCACTCTCCACCCGTCCTCCTACAACCCGTCCTCCTACAGGATGTCGGAGGACAGGTTGTAGGAGGACGGGTTGTAGGAGGACGGGTTGTAGGAGGACGGGTTGGAGGAGGACAGGTTGTAGGAGGACAGGTTGTAGGAGGACGGGTTGTAGGAGGGCAGGTTGGAGGAGGACAGGTTGTAGGAGGACAAGTTGTAGGAGACCAGGTTGTTGGAGGACGGGTTGTTGGAGGACAGGTAGTAGGAGGACAGGTTGTAGGAGGACAGGTAGTAGTAGGACAGGTTGTAGGAGGACAGGCAGTAGGAGGACAGGTTACCCTGGCGTATACAAGACGCTGTAAGCTGTGGGCGCACAACAGGCTCACCATGGCCCGTGATACTTGCCCCGCTCCTGTTTCAGGTAAGTTACGGGCTCACCATAGTCCGTGCTACTTGGAACTGGTTCCGAGTAGCTGACTCTATAACAACAACCGTAAACTGCGGGCGCACACACTCTAGATGACCCCGTGGGAGGAAGATAGCAGCGCCTGCTCAAGGCAGGCTGGGGACACGCGTGATACTTATCATCACCTGCAACTTAAATCATGTTAATCTGATTTCTATAAAGGTTAATGCGCAGGTAAAAGTGCCTACTTAAACCCCACACATAGACTAGTGCTAAGTCGCGTTCAAGATGAAGATCACACACAGTTTTTGAACGGCTTGAGAACAAGGGTCCTCAGGAAGCCCGTGGGATGGGTCCTGTGGCCCGGTGGGCCTCTGGTTTAAGTCCCGGGCGGGACGGAATTGGTTGGGCATATTTCTTTTCACCTGATGCCTCTGTTCATCTAGCAGTTAGGTAACTGTAGTGGGCTGCATCCTGAGGAAAATCATCATTGCTGACCTAGGTGGACCTTGAGAAGCCTAAGTACAGGCTTCCTGTCCCCGGCAATGGTAATGATATAAAGTGAAAGTGATGACACGACTGGGTACGAGACCAGAACGGACCGACACGTCGTTGATTTAATTTAATTTCATGCGTTAATTGGAGAAGCAGCAGCGGTGCCAGTGGTGTGACAGCGACGCTCCGGACAGCAGACGTGACGCTCCGGACAGCAGACGGGACGCTCCGGACAGCAGACGGGACGCTCCGGACAGCAGACGGGACGCTCCGGACAGCAGACGGGACGCTCCGGACAGCAGACGGGACGCTCCGGACAGCAGACGTGACGCTCCGGACAGCAGACGGGACGCTCCGGACAGCAGACGTGACGCTCTGGACAGCAGACGCCGAGGAAGTAACAGCAGTAGAGAGAAGGTAAAACCTTTTCCAGCAGGAGGCCAGGGACTCGAACTGAGAGGTGAGGTCAGCGGGTCACACCAACAACTCCTCTATTCCGTCAACAGTTTGTTAGTGGAGGAGATTCCGCAGAGGGAGAACAAGGTAGTTCACTCTCCCCCAAACACTATAGCGCCCCACCATCTGGGTGTCTGATCCTTCATCACATCAGAGAACCAACGTAGCTGAGACTAAAAAGCGTTACAGAGAATTGATCTATGGAAGAATCTGAGTGGCAGGAAGGTTTGGATCATCAGAGTTAATCAACCAAATAAACACTTTTTATTCTGTCAGAGAAAGAGGCGCCGATAGCACCAGCAAAATGAATCGGTGGAAGGCGCCGTAATAAATTATTAGCAAGAGGTCAGAGGGACTTCTCATAAGATGACGCTCCGACATATTCATTTCCAAGTAGGTTGTGCTTTAAAGATTACAATACCCATATGCAGGCGACGAGTCACAATAACGTGGCTAAAGTATGATGACCAGACCACACACTAGAAGGTGAAGGGACGACGACGTTTCGGTCCGTCCTGGACCATTCTCAAGTCGATTGAGAATGGTCCAGTTCTCAATCGGCTGGCTACTCCATGTAGGTACAATACCGGTTGTACCAGACGCCAGACAGCGTGGTAAATCCCAGTGTCAAGCAAATTGGAGAAAGTGTTCCTTGAGGACTGAACATTGGATTTGGAACTCACCTAAGATAATATTCATGGCGACCTGGACCAAGCACTAGCTACAAGTCAGTCATGGAGCTGTACACAGGCTGAAATCTCCAAGTCATGATGGTCTAAACCAGTTGCAACGTGCCAGTCATGGAAATCGGGACCAACTAGCTACAGGTCATGTCGTATACAAGCTTGAATATAGACACCTAATCTTTGAAGCGAAAACCACTTTGACAAAAACGTGCTGAATGTGTAGACAAATCTTACCAACAACAGTCGACTCGTGCAGGCGGACGAGTTCAGATCTGTTCACCTAGTGCGCGTCTGCCTTGTCTTTGTGTACCTGGAC
Organism: Procambarus virginalis; assembly: GCA_020271785.1. Classification (NCBI taxonomy): domain Eukaryota; kingdom Metazoa; phylum Arthropoda; class Malacostraca; order Decapoda; family Cambaridae; genus Procambarus; species Procambarus virginalis. Next base: position 26,334,583 of record WNGS01165523.1, on the reverse strand, counting down.
CAGGACTAGGCGAGTCCCTCAGTGCTCGCCTGAACACACCACAGGGACGTTGGGCTTGCTACTCCATGTATGTACAGCAGGCGGGCGTGGAGAGGGGCGCCGCCAGCAGGTGTCAACGCTACAGCCCGGGTCGGGAGGGGGTTCTCGCCACCACAACAAGAATTGCTTTTAACATGCTGGAGCGCTGATTGGTACTTCCTCAGGTGATATACTACGCGCTAGTCCTACGCCGCGATTCACCAAGCATACACGCAGCCCTATACATCTTTCCTCAATTATGTCGGCTGTTTTTACATTCATTAAACAGTTTATGAACTTCGAAGCACTACGAGGTTGTTTATAACAATAATAACCTTGCATTGTGAAGTTTCGAAATTTCTTAAACTGTTTAGATGTAAACAAAGCTGCCATGGTTGAGGAAAGATGTACGGGCTTCGTAAGTGGTTGCGAAATTGTTTGGTGAATCCTGGCTCTTGGACAGGCCACGGGGGGATGGTTCACGCTTCGGCCTTGACGCCTGTGCTGTTGCAGGCGCTAATGGCCTGGCGGGACGTGGGGCATTTACATTAATTATGGACTGGTCGTGCCCGCATGTACTTGCTCCAACCAGCGGGGGTGGGGTAGGGGGGTTGTGCCTGCCCTAACCTGAGGGGGGTGGGGGTTGTGCCTGCCCCAACCACGTGGCATACACCCTTGGCATAAGCTCCTAGTATTCGCCCCTGGCATACGCCCCTGGCGTCGACCTCGTCCACGCCTCGTGATAACACAGGCAAGACGGCAACAAACTCCCTTCAGTTCTTCACAGCTTCGCGATAATATCTTACGAGTAGACCGGCAGGATGGAGCGGGGAATCTCATGTGTGTTGTGAAGGACCTTGGGCCAGATTCACGAAGCTGTTACGCAAGTACTTACAAACGTGTACATCTTTCCTCAATCTTTGACGGCTTTGGTTACATTTATTAAACAGTTTACAAGCATGAAAACTTGCCAATCAACTGTTGTTATTGTTATAAACAGCCTCCTGGTGCTTCGGAGCTCATTAACTGTTTAATAATTGTAAACAACGCCGCCAATGATTAAGAAAAGATGCACAGGTTCGTAAGTGTCTGCCTAACTGCTTCGTGAATCTGGCCCCAAAGCGGCTGTGGTTCCAGCGCCACGGTGTTGTGGCTGGCGAAAGATACACACAAACATTGTCTTGATAGATTAAGATGTCAGAGGCGGATTTACAGAGTCAACTTGGGATCAGATAATGTCATCTAGCAAACACTACAAGAAAACATAACTCACAGACAACAGCTTTCACCCCCACACTGCTCCCGCCCACAACAAACTCTAAATAGAATTGATGGTGTGAGTGATGCTGCCTGTCGTTAAAACATTGGCCAATGTTTTTGTTTTTATTTTAGAACTGTGTTTAGGTCGCTTGCTATATGTTCCAAGTGCACCTCTCTAAATGCTTCACCCACGCACTGCAAGTACAAATAATTATCACCAGAACCAAAACACCTAACCTAACCTAACCTAACCTAACCTAACCTAACCTAACCTAACCTATCCTAGGTCCTTGCTATACACTAAATTATATTATACATTAATATTATAATCGATACAATATAAATGTTGGTTACACAGTTCATTAAAATTGATGAGAGCGTCTTTGGGATTTGCTTTTTTTTTTCGCATAGGCGGGTACAGGAACCGACGACTGCTGACCTTATACACAGAAATCACAATTGCGTGATGCATCAAATAAACAAATCCACAAGGGCCGTGACGAGGATTCGTACCTACGTCCTCTCCTACGAGTTGTGTAAAATCCTGGTTTGTGTCTCGGAGAGGCTGCAGGATCCAAGTAAATTCAGTAGAATTTCTGGTTGCAGTCCTTTTTACCATGTCGTAGCTCAGTCGATTAAGGCAGCGTCTGGGATGCTCTCGGACGTAGGTTCGAATCCTCGTCACGGCCCTTGTGGATTTGTTCATTTGACTGTTGACTTTGTTAGCAGGCTGAGAGCTTCCCCCTTCCCGTAGCTCACGGTAAGCTTTACCGACTAGTTTCCCCGTGGTATATGACCCGCCAAATGGCTAACAACCACGTACCCAATTACTGCTGGGGTGAACAAATCAGTACCTAGACAATCCTTCCTGACCAGGACTCGAACCCAGGACCAAATCGCTGGCGAGGCGCGGGACAAGTGTTACTACTGCGCCACAATCGACTGTTTTACTTAGGTAATAGAACAACTCTCGAAACCAATGACAGGTATCCTTTCCAGGCGGGCGGGCGCCTGCTCGAAACTCCACTATCTCAGGTGTTCGGGTATGGTGAGTATGGGCATCCTGGGGTGCCGCGGGCAGCGTGCCCCGGATTGATTGATAAAGATTAAGCCACCCAAGAGGTGGCACGGGCATGAATAGCCCGTAAGTGCCCCGGAGACCTGCCCTGGTTGATGTATGGAGAGGAACCTGCAGCCACCTAGCGATACACCGCCGCCTCACACCTCACCAGCGCTGCGAGGTGATGACGCGGCTCATTTTGCCCTCAACAGACATTCACTCACAGTCGACTTTATAATGGTCCACGACGGACCGAAACGTCGTCGTCTTTTCATCTTGTAGTGTGTGGCTCGGTCAACAGGTGAAGGTAGCCCGTCACCGTCACGCTGAGGGGGCGGAGAGGGCGGGTGCCGCCCGGTACGTCAAGTGGGTGGGAATTACAGAGGGCGGTGAAGCACCTCCCTCAGGGTGTGGCACCAGGGCACCGCCCGCCCGCGCCACACCTCCCGGGGGGCACCTCCCCTCCTCTCTCAACCGCCTACCATTACCATGGAAAATGAAACCATTAAAATACAGCGTAACGATAATGTTAACATTAGTTTAGGTGTGGCCGAGCCGTGTGGCCGAGCCGTGTGGCCAAGCCGTGAGGCCGAGCCGTGTGGCCGAGCCGTTAGGGCGAGCCATGTGGGCGAGCCGTTCAAGCAGAGCCGTGTGGGACGAGCGTGAGGCGAGCCGTGAGGCCGAGCCGTGAGGCCGAGCAGTGTCATCCACCTGTATAACAAGCGTAGGGGACAGTCAGACTGTTCCCTGGATATATTAAACACAACTGTGACCTCCAGCACCATAAAGTCTGTCACCATACTAATCCACGACCCCCAGAAAACCACTTAAATACATAATATTATTCAAGAAATTCATAATATCCCTGTAACAAATGAGATGAACTATACAACGAACCCACATAAGTCAACCGACACAAATTTCCGTTAAGGAAATAATGCATACGTTTGTATGCTCACGTTTTGTAGTTTGTATTTTTGTATTACTGCTTACGTCTGTAATAATATTTTGATTTTCTAAATCATTTAGAAGATGTCTGCCAAGCACCAGTCTGGTAACTACTCGTCACTGTAACTACACTATCTCTCACACTGATAAAACTACATGTAGTTGACTACTATGCAGTAGTAGTATTAGATATCTATATAACTATACAGTATGCTATATACACTAATACAGAATTAGCACGTTAGCCAATAGATCGAATTACTAGGAAACGACTAACTGCTTGATGGGTTTCTGGGAGTTCTTCTACTCCCCAAGCCCGACCCGAGGCCAGGCTTGACTTGTGAGAGCTTGGTCCACTAGGCTGTTGCTTGGAACGGCCACACACATCCTCCTGGGGCCAGGATTCACCGAGCATTGACGTGTCCACTCGCGAAACCAGTGCATCTTGCCTCAATCCTGGCGGCAGAGTTGGCATTGCCTAAGCAGTTTACGAGCTCTGGCAGCGCTATATACGAGGTTGTCTACAGCAATATTTCCCTTGGAACCAGAAGCTCCTCCAGCATTTGGCAGCTCGTAAACTCTTTAATAGATAGAGAGACTCAGCCGTCATGATGAAGTGAAGAGGCACAGGTGTCGCAAATGGACTCTTACGTGGTTGATGATTGGTGAGTCGATGACTGGTGAGTAGGTGACTGATATGCTGAGCAGCAGCCGGGGTGTAGAGCCTCACCCACTACCAGTCACCATCTCCGGCAGTCACCTCCGTCAGGCACACTCCGGCCACAACACTCCACACTGTAACTCTTGGCGGTAAAAACTCTCCGATTACTCGCTGACTCTTGACACCTTAATTGGTCACACGACTTTTACCGTCCTTGTTGTGCGTTTTGGCTGGAAGGGGTGGGGGGGGGGGGTAGTCGTGAGGGGAAAGGGGAATAGTGGGGAGAGGGGAGAAGTGGGGAGGAGGGGAATGATGGGGTAATATCGTCTTCAAGAGACCAGCAGAGGTTCAGAGTGTCTGGGTTTCAGCTCTTGGCATTATAAAGTTTGTGACATTTAGTTCTTCAGCTCGCGACTTTCAGCAACTCAAATCTGGCACCCCTGGATCAATGTCTCCCTTGCCCGGTCTCTAACCAAGACAACCAGATCACTAGCGCCGATGAACGTGAATATTTGATTAACTTTTGAGTTAGGTTAACATTATGGATTCATCTCCCAATAGTAAAAGTTAACTAAAGAAGAAATGACCTGGAGTTTACCTGTAGTCGGTTTCGAGAGTTCCTCTACTATATGCCTCAACAGTACTAACGAGCCCTTCCTTATATAATGAAACACTCTTAGTCTATCTTTTATTCGTTGGCAAAAAAGAGTAAAAACCCATAATACGTACGTAATTAGGAGGAAACAGCATTAAGCCAGTATGGCTATATAGCACTTGGGAGGGATATGAGGACAAGGAGCAGAGAGAAGCAATGGTGCCCAACCACTTCGACTATCGGGGATCGAACGCCGACCCCGCAAGAATCAAGGGGTCGTCGCTCACACGGTGGTCGGAGATAACACTGTTATAGCCTTAAGAAGCCCATAATCACACTATGATCACTGTTATCTGATCCATCGCCCAGGATAACTGTGTCTTAACTTAATGTAACATAACAAAAACATTTTCCTTTCGCAGGGTTTTATCCCACTCTTGGGTTGTCTATGGGATAAGAAGTATGGGATAAGATGTATGGGATAAGATGTATGGGACAAGATGCGTGTGGGATGTGTAGGGTATAAGATGTGTCAGCCGTTGGAGACTCCGTCAATCACCTTCAGATATAGACAAGGACACAAACTATAGCACCATGTCATCCTTTGCAGATACCTGCTTGATGGGGTTCTGGGAGTTCTTCTACTCCCCAAGCCCGGCCGAGGCCAGGCTTGACTTGTGAGAGTTTGGTCCACCAGGCTATTGCTTGGAGCGGCCCGCAGGCCCACATTACCTGCTTGATGGGTTCTGGGAGTTCTTCTACTCCTCAAGCCCGGCCCGAGGCCAGACTTGACTTGTGAGAGTTTGGTCCACCAGGCTATTGCTTGGAGCGGCCCGCAGGCCCACATATACCTGCTTGATGGGGTTCTGGGAGTTCTTCTACTCCCCAAGCCCGGCCCGAGGCCAGGCTTGACTTGTGAGAGTTTGGTCCACCAGGCTATTGCTTGGAGCGGCCCGCAGGCCCACATACCCACCACAGCCCGGTTGGTCCGGCACTCCTTGAAGAAAACTATCACGGTGTTCAAAAGAAATCTTCATAAACACTTTCAAAGGATACCTAATAAACAAGGCTGCGAACAGCGGCGTCCAACAGCCTGGTTGACCAGACCACCAACCAGTAGGCCTGGTCAGAAAGCGAGCCGCGGGGACATTGATCCTCGAAATCATTGAAAGGTAACCGCAAGGTAAGGAAAGGTAAGGAAAATACCACATTAAAAACTGCTAATAACTCACTTGAACACAAATATCAGCTTAACGGGATTATCCAGTCCGATTAGTTGGGTGACGAGGCGCGAGGTAGCGGGGGGCGGTGCTCAGTGCTTGGCTAATTACAGGTCGGGTAAGACAGGTGTGGAAGGGCAGCAGTGGGAGTCACCTGATGGCGTGATGCAATATTACCAGGCTCAGACACGTGTCACCGTGGCTTGTTAAGGCCACCACGCCACGTGAAGGCCACATGAAGGCCACATGAAGGCCACATGAAGGCCACCACACCACATGAAGGCCACATGAAGACCACATGAAGGCCACATGAAGGCCACCACACCACATGAAGGCTACCACACCACGTGAAGGCCACATGAAGACCACCACACCACGTGAAGGCCACATGAAGGCCACCACACCACATGAAGGCTACCACACCACGTGAAGGCCACATGAAGACCACCACACCACGTGAAGGCCACATGAAGGCCACCACACCACATGAAGGCCACCACACCACGTGAAGGACACGACTCGTAGTGTCCTGGTCACCACAACACCTGCAGGAGCCCACAGGTGCTGCCCCCAAGTCCTGCTTTATGACCACTATCTAACACCCTCATTAACAGATATTACACAAATTAACAAATAAACAATTATACAACTAACACTGCTACAGTACTTTTCAAGTACAGATTAATTGTTGTTTTATTAACATACAAAATAATTATTTATGAAGGTACCCCCTGGACTATATGAAGGGTTACACCTCATAGAGGTATACCCCTGGACTATATGAAGGGGTACACCACATAGAGGTATACCCCTGGACTATATGAAGGGTTACACCTCATAGAGGTATACCCCTGGACTATATGAAGGGTTACACCTCATAGAGGTATACCCCTGGACTATATGAAGGGGTACACCACATAGAGGTGTTCCCCTGGACTATATGAAGGGGTACACCACATAGAGGTATACCCCTGTATTTTCGGTGTATACACAGTGCCAGTTTACTTTAATTCTTAACTACGTTCAGGATTAAAATTATTCTTGGTGGTTGGTCAGTAGGCAAATGCTGTGGCCTTACTAACCCTTCAAAGGTTGATAGGTCTTAAGTCCAACACCCAACCACTCCCGCAGGGTGGTTAAGTCCCTCCACGTGATGAGTAGTCTGTACTGGTAAAGTTTAGATGCATCGTCAAAATTTTTTCAACAAATTTGATTTGAATTAACATTTTTAGGAACATGTGCATTTGTGCAGCTGCCCTAGACTATGTGAAGGGTAGTGGTATAATAATGTAACCACAGAGTGGTTTTATTATTATTATTATTATTATTATTATTATTATTATTATCATAATCACATTTAGGTACATCTGCATTAGTGCAGATACCCTAGACTACATGAAGTGGAGTACAGTGTGTCAAAAAGCTAACTACGTGTTGCTAAAAAATCCCCATCACACAGGATGGTTAGTCATACAGAGGCATGTGATAAGCAGTCTGCACTGGCAGATTCCGGATGCATTTTGAGGATATCATCAACACAAGATTGAATAAGGCAGCAGGACCTTTAATAAAGGTCCCCATCTCGCAGGATGGTTAGTCATACAGGGCCATATGTTTAGTAACCTGCACTGGCAAATTTTGGGTACACTGTGAGGATATATTCAAGAATACGAGAGTGAATAAAGAAATTGCAAAGCTCCAGGTACCTGATGCCAACTGGTCTGAAAGGTCTAATAACTGGGCATTCAGTGATGTAGTGCGGGAGATCATGCCGCAGTTCCTGCTCACAGAGTTTGCAACTGGAGTGCTCAGGATTGGTAGATCCGTCACCTGCAGCCACCTGCCACAGGTAACGGTAACCCAACCTGATCCTTGCAACCATTGTGTCGCACAGTCTAGTGGACGTTTTGTGCTGCCCATAGATATAGGTTTCAGATCTGAACAAATCATAGCTTTTTATACTAGTACTTTCAGGTCATTGGGAGTCAGTAATTTCTTTCCTATCAGATCTGAGTGTTTGGACCAATACAGTTTTGACAGCAGAGATGGGAATACCTAGATCTAATTCAACTTCAGTGTCTTTTTTGTTATTTACTCTCAAGAACACGAAATAAAATTCTACGGAAAATTCGCACCGACTCTCAGTAGCTCCCTGAGAGACTGTTTATTGTTGAACTCTACACTCTGTAAACTCCTTCGTCTCAATGGGTGTAGTCTACACCTTCCACCGTCTCTCTCCCTCCAAATAAGTAAGAATTTATTGTCGTCACCATTCCAGAGCCTAATCACAATGTTTATAATGCTCTTGCAGTATGTTAAATGATTATAACTGATTATATTTGCGAGCAGCAAAAGATCTGCATATTTCCTAACTGGGTGATGGGAAGCTGGCGTGATGGAGGAGGTGGAGGCGGGACTATGGTCCATACGAGGCAGCACCAGTGTCTTCTGAAGAGTGCCATCATTGGCATCACGCTCCTTGTTCTCCAGGCACTCACTCTCCACACCTTATGGTACACGGCTGAGAGTACGCTCACTCTTGTTGCACTCTCTTGAACGTTAAGTCTTCTGTCATTATTATTATTATTTATGGAGGAGTGGCCTGGTCACTCCGTACTGTGGAGGAGTGACCTCAATCTTGCTGGGGTCCTCCTGACACGATGCCGTGGCAATTCGGTGTTGACCTTTATATTCATAAATCTTCTATATTATAATATTTTCAAACTATAAGCTTATTATTAGGAAGGTCGCAGGCACGAGCAGGCTGCGAATACTCGCGGCGAGGTGAAACTCAATTAAGTTTGTCCTTCACACACGCCGAGAGATAGTAATCACCCTGTCAACCTGTTTTGATTTATCGTGTGATGTATCAAATAATTCCTTAACGAGTACACAAGCACACACACACACACACACACACACACACACACACACACACACACACACACACACACACACACACACACACACACAGCCCAATAGGCTCAGGAGCCTGTACACCCGTTGATTGACGGTTGAGAGGCGGGACCAAAGAGCCAGAGCTCAACCCCCGCAAGCACAATTACGTGAGTACGCACACACACACACACACACACACACACACACACACACACACACACACACACACACACACACACACACACATTCCACATAAACCATGTTTCCCAATTTAATATATGATCAAAACAGTTTTAAAGTCTGGCATGTCTCAAGGCTGTGGTTAAAATTTACGGGTGGTGTTTCATGGGGAGAAAGTAGCGAGGGTTTCCCACTTAATGTTGCAAGTGGCAACAACCACCTGCCCCTTGAGGGGTGGGATAGTGAGCCACTAACCCCCTGGGGCAGTAGCTGCTCCCTCCTACACCACCAACATGGCCAGGGAACACCGCCCCTAGCTCCAACCTCAACACGTATTAACCAATAAAATTGGATCTGATTCTACAGTACAAGTTCAATCATTCTCAGGGTTCACTAATGACAGCAATTTGCATGTTATCACCTCCGGGCGTGTGGACCAGCTCTCGGAGGTATCTGGCAAGGCTGGAGTGGGTTATTTGAGATCCACCACACGTTTACAGCTGTCGTTAAGGGGGGTGGAGAACCAGATCTTTCTACAGATAGTAATGTGTAGATCACACATGCAGGGTCCGCCCTATTGAACCATGAGTCTGTAATGAGTGTGGATATATGGCTCGGGGTTGTAAACAAGGGGACCACCGCCCCTCACAGACCTGGGTGAAGTGTGTGGCCTCGTAGAGAAAGCATTACAGGTACTCTAAGTTAATGGTTATTGCCTCTTGTCAACCAGTGCCACCTTCCCTGGCCTATACAGCTCCCCTGAACATGGAAAGGACTCTAGGGAACACGAAGGGGTGTCCCCTCAATCCCTATCATATGGTAGATCTTCCAAAGTGGGGAGGAAGGTGCTGTCAGGAGAGCCAAGGTGGCAGTGCAGACTAGTACGGGTAACCAGATGGTAAACAGTTTACGGATACTGGTTTGTCATTATTGCTGTAATTACCCTCAACGATCCACGAGGACCAATTCTAATAAGTCGTTGACCCGGGTCACTCGTGACGAGACCTCTCTTCTTCCAGGTCTCACCTTCCAACGGCAGGAACCAATCCGTTAAAAGTGCGACGTATTAGCACAAATTGAAGCACCGTAAAAATGCACGTTCGTTATGCACGGAAGTGTATCCACTCTGTTGACAAAATGTTTCCTTGGTGCCTTGGGGTGAGCACTGGCGTGGGGACACTTTTTCCAACATGGCCGCCAACATGGCCTCCAACATGGCCTCCAACATGGCCGCCAATATGGCCGCCAACACGGCCTCCAACATGGCCTCCAACATAGCCTCCAACATGGCCTCCAACATGAACAAACATGGCCTCCAACATGCGCCTCCAACATGAGCTTCAACATAGCCTTCTAGCTAGCGAAGAGCTGCTTCTAGCTGGAAACTGGTGAACCTCACGACTGTTCAGAACATTTCTAACATTAATAATACACTTTTATGGTAGTTTACCTGGTCTTATGTGCTCGAATGAAAATATTTTCCGTTGTAATTACCTCTTTATATTTGTTTCTGATTGTGCGAGACTTTAATGAGAGCTTCCATGCCTGGAGCATACCTGAAGAGGGCTTCGAGAGTTCTCTCACCCCCAAAATACTGAGCAATTTGGAGGATATTGATCCAGATAATTTCTTCAAAAGCTCAACAAGCCACAATGTAGGACAGAAAACAGGAGATGCTGTTTCACCCACAGGGTTAAGAACCCATGGAACCGCCTACCCGCCGAAGCCCTGAATACCAAAACTACTGAATTTTAAAAAGCCAGCTTGATAAAAATCCTCATTAGGACAAATGAGGGAACCTTCGACAAGCCCCCGGCTTCCCGTCCCTCGTCGAGGCCACTCAGATATAGTGGCCTATATCCACTATATAGATATAGTGGACTATATAAAGATATAGTGGCCCTCAGGTAAATTGTATTCCCAAGTTGGTCATGCTCGCATAGAAAACGAAGCGGTATTATGGTAAACTCAAGTAATGAGGTTCGTTCACCCCGGGCAAATATTTATAAATATTATATACTGCCAATTTTATCTTGTGTACATAAATGATTTACTATGTAACTTTCCATATAATCAAATTCAATTATCCCCCCAAAAAAGTTTTGGAAGTAAAATGTAAAAAAAAAAAAAGACTGAACGTCTTAACCGACGATTTAAGTTACTCAAGTTAGCCTTTCGTGTCCGGGGTTTTTCGTACACATGGCTTTTTGTACACATGGCTTTTTGTACACAGGGCTTTTCGTACACATGGCTTTTTGTACACAGGGCTTTTTGTACACAGGGCTTTTCGTACACATGGCTTTTTGTACACAGGGCTTTTCGTACACATGGCTTTTTGTACACAGGACTTTTCGTACCCATGACTTTTCGTACCCAGGACTTTTCGTATCCATGGCTTTTTCGTACCCATGACTTTTCGTACCCAGGGATTTTCGTACCCATGACTTCGTACCCAGGGCTTTTCGTACCCATGACTTCGTACCCAGGGCTTTTCGTGCCCATGACTCACGAAATTTGAGGAGCAAAGCACGGATGCGGGGGGGGGGAGGAGGGTGTTTGCTGGGGGGGGGGGTTATGACTGCCTCTGCGGAGAGTTGTTGCTGTTGTTGATGATTTTTTTTTTAGATTCAGCTCCTCAAACCAAAAGTTCCAAGTAGCACGGACTATGGTGAGCCCAGAGGGAACTTCGCCGTGTTCAGGCATATTTACTGAGACAAGAAAATACATCTCAAAGGGTTGAAGCAGCTTAGACTATTTCACCTCCCCCCTCCCCCCCTTGGAGAGCGTCAGAGGCATCACGGGGAGCCCAGTGATAGTGGGCGCGTTGTATCCCACTGTTGGTGTTGGCAATGTGTGTGTGACTGTGGTCCAGCAACACGAGACGTTCCAGTGGGGTAACTCCGTCCTCCTCATAGAACGTCGCATTTTGACGTATTCTCTACTAGTTTCTAGTACGACGAATTTTGGCCGTGTGTAACGCCTACGAGGGAAATGCCTCGTTCTTTGCAGGACAGGTTGTAGGAGGACGGGTTGTAGGAGGACAGGTTGTAGGAGGACAGGTTGTAGGAGGACAGGTTGTAGGAGGACAGGTTGTAGGAGGACAGGTTGTAGGAGGCCAGGTTGTAGGACAGGTTATAGGACAGGCTGTAGGACAGGTTGTAGGAGGACAGGTTGTAGGAGGACAGGTTGTAGGAGGACAGGTTGTATGAGGACAGGTTGTAGGAGGACAGGTTGTAGGACAGGTTATAGGACAGGCTGTAGGACAGGTTGTAGGAGGACAGGTTGTAGGAGGACAGGTTGTAGGAGGACAGGTTGTATGAGGACAGGTTGTAGGAGGACAGGTTGTAGGAGAACAGGTTTTAGGAGGCCAGGTTGTAGGAGGACAGGTTGGGTTTGACAGTGAAAAGGAATGGGATGAAAAAAACAACTATTATCGTTGCAACAAAACCCCACACCTTATGCAACATGCCAAGCATTAATGCATGCAAAACACCAGGCATTAAACCGTGCAGCACAGAAGATATCGTTTAACGCACTGCACCACCCCGGCATCCGTTACCCAGTGCAACATAGCAAGCAACAACCATGCATCAACATTGCACGTATCAACAACCTACACCGTGATATATTGCACTCCTTGCAACACACAAATATCACAGAACACAGTATTGCAAAATGGTCTCAGGAACCGACTCACAAATCGACCGTATAATCTTCGAAACGAATTCATAATTGTAGAGAAGCCAACAGCTGTGAGGCTTGGTAGGGGCACGATGCTGGGTGCCCGCTACCCACACCTTGCTCCACAGTCCCCACAGCTTGTGTCACAGTACCCACAGCTGGGTGCACAGTACCCACAGCTGGGCGACGCCCCACAAGACGAGTGTGGAGAGGCAGTTGTCACAGTGAAGGGGGGGCTAAACCCCTCACGATGAGGGGGTAGCGATCCTCATGGAGGGATGAAGATGGGTCACACCCCCCTCCCCCCTCCTTGCACTGTGTTATTCACCGTGAAGAACAACAATTATTCAGCCACCTCATATGGCATTGTTTTAGTTGCAAGCAAGAGTTCCAATTCGCTTCAGGCCAACAGTAACGAGTATTTCTGAACCCTGTGTTTTTTTTAAGCACTTAGATATAATTGCCTCTTGTCTAGAGTGGCGACGTTCGATAGATCTCCAGCTTATCTACTTTGCGGGTATTTGCGGTGACGTTGGCGGACCGCTTGCTCCGTGCGGTGGTCACCAGAGCCTCACGTGTATAGATAAGTTTTTTTTTTTTGAGATATATACAAGAGTTGTTACATTCTTGTACAGCCACTAGTACGCGCAGCGTTTCGGGCAGGTCCCTGGAATACGATCCCCTGCCGCGAAGAATCGATTTTTCATCCAAGTACACATTTTACTGTTGCGTTAAACAGAGGCTACAGTTAAGGAATTGCGCCCAGTAAATCCTCCCCGGCCAGGATACGAACCCATGACATAGCGCTCGCGGAACGCCAGGCGAGTGTCTTACCACTACACCACGGAGACTGTAAAGCACTTAGACTGTAAAGTGAAGACTGTAAAGTGAACAATGAATGAGAGCCGCGATATCGTTCAATGTCCAATCATGACGTTATACACTGCCCTCTCCCGTCTCCTAAACGAACTACACTGCCGTCTTTTTTTCGACGTTTTTCGGAGGACTTGTGACGACAAGGTTTGAACGAGTTTCACTTGGGTTCCGGAGAACGCCTGAGTGCGTACTAGACACTCGCACTCACAAAATCCACCTCTCTAAGTGTGGCGTGTGAGGCGACCAGTTAAGCTTGGCGTGTATGGTGATGAGGGCGGCGTGTGCCCGCGCCCTCCACACTACCACAACACGCCCTACACCTGTGGCTTATATACCCACACGCCCACAGGGAGCCAAGAGCGGGTGGGGGGAGGGGGGGCGGGGAGGTTGGTTTTCGGGTGGGTATACGTTTTCCCGAAGGTGTGAATGGTAGGGGTAGGTGGGTGTAGGTGGGTGTTGAGGGTGGGTGTTGAGGGTGGGTGTTGAGGGTGGGTGTTGAGGGTGGGTGTTGAGGGTCGGGGTAGGTAGGTGTGGGTGGCGTATAAGGCGGGTGGGTGAGGCACAGAGTGCCAACTGAACAACAAAAGCCACGTAAATAAACTACAAAATAACAATTTTATTGTTAATAACAACCATTCATAACAGCCTCAGCTCCCCCTCACGGGCTCACCATAGCCCGTGCTACTTGGAACTGTTCCAGGTGGCAAATCTTAACCAACCTCACAAGAAGAGTAACAGAAATATTGCTCTTCAGAAATCAATCATCTTGAAACAATTGCTTTCTCTGGTGTGAAAATTTCTATAATATAATGACCTAATTAGTTCACATTAATTCTACTGCCAAGTTTCCCTACTGCCAAGTTTCACTACTACAGTTTAGTGTGTTTATCAACCACTACTACCACCACTACCACCATCTTCCTCCTTCTTCTCCTCCTCCTTCTCCTCCTCCTCGTGAGGTGCGGCTCCTCCCGGCCGTCGTCGGCGCCAGGCCTCTAAAATATATTATCCGGAAATGCTCTCCTGGCGCCAAGGGAGTACCGAGGCGCGTTACATACCCTCCATGTGCGTATGTTTGCGCGTGACTGTTTTAGTGTACACGTGTGTGTGTGTGTGTGTGTGTGTGTGTGTGTGTGTGTGTGTGTGTGTGTGTGTGTGTGTGTGTGTGTGTGTGTGTGTGTGTGTCTGGCGTGTCGAGCTATTAGCTCTTGGATCCCGCCTTTTTAACCAATCTATTTTTCATATATTATATCTGTTCTCTATTATTTCCTATATTATATATTTCTCTCTAATTCACACACACACACACACACACACAAATACACACACACACACACACACACACACACACACACACACACACACACACACACACAGGAACCAGCCCGTAGCAGCTAACTCCCAGGAACCTATCTACTGCCAGGTGAACCGTAGCATCTTTGTGGGTGTGTGTGTGTGCAAGCTTACTTGCAACTGTATCTGAATACAGTTTGTACCTGTAGTCCTGAACATTGCACCAAAGCGTTGATAACTGTGCAACAGCCGACCAGGTACAGCAGTTGAGGTGAAATATACCATCTTAGAGGTTCAGCGTTCACCCAGACGAGAGGCGCCGCTCAAGACACCGGTCGCTAAGGCGCGCGTGTACCAAGAACGACCGCGTTTGACGCCAAGACGCAGCACACGGTTCCCAGGTAGGACGTCACCGTCAGTGGACGCGCAGTGATGTCACCCTGCGGGTAGACGATGGCTGACGTACAGGTCATAGTTACCACGGATTGGTTCGGGTTTTAGGTCCCTTTACAAACCTGGTGGGGTCTTTTCCACACCCTGGCTGGGTACTCCACACCCTGGCTGGGTACTCCACACCCTGGCTAGGTACTCCACACCCTGGCTAGGTACTCCACACCCTGGCTGGGACACTCCACACCCTGGCTGGGACACTCCACACCCTGGCTGGGGCACTCCACACCCTGGCTGGGGTACTCCACACCCTGGCTGGGTACTCCACACCCTGGCTGGGGTTCTCCACACCCAGCCTGGTTAGTCCACACCCTGGCTGGGGCACTCCACACCCTGGCTGGGGCACTCCACACCCTGGCTGGGGCACTCCACACCCTGGCTGGGACACTCCACACCCTGGCTGGGGCACTCCACACCCTGGCTGGGGTACTCCACACCCTGGCTGGGTACTCCACACCCTGGCTGGGGTTCTCCACACCATGGCTGGGGCACCCCACACCCTGGCAGAGGCACTCCACACCCTGGCTGGGTAAAGTACTAACCTACCTCTTTTGTTCCGGGAGGTCACTGCCCTTAAGGTCCTCGGCCCTGACCAGGGTTCTGGATTGATGGTCTCGTTATCATTCAAACTGTTGGTGTTGGCAGCATGTAATCCAACACAATTAGCGGCCTGATAGTAATGCCACTTATATAACGAGAAAGAATACTGGCATGTCTTGAGCCCTTAATGTTTAAAGAACTGTCTCAGTGGATTTATTACCCCCCCATGGTTTAGATTGGTGTGTTTTGTTCGTGCTGATATGTGTAGATATATCTAATATTTCTCCACGTGTGGGTGCTGGTCTCTCTCTCTCTCTCTCTCTCTCTCTCTCTCTCTCTCTCTCTCTCTCTCTCTCTCTCTCTCTCTCTTGTCTTCCACCAGTTAACTTGATGGATTTTAGATGTTGCGAATAATTTAGGTGTTTGATTGAGTGGATTCTGACTGTTAATGTTTTCTGTAGGTTTGATAGGTCGGGCGGGAGGTCGGGCGGGCGGTCGGGCGGGCGGTCGGGCGGGCGGGAGGTCGGGCGGGAGGTCGGTCGGGAGGTCGGGCGGGAGGTCGGGCGGGAGGTCGGGCGGGAGGTCGGGCGGGCGGTCGGGCGGGCGGTCGGGCGGGAGGTCGGTCGGGAGGTCGGGCGGGAGGTCGGGCGGGAGGTCGGGCGGGAGGTCGGGCGGGAGGTCGGTCTTGAGGTCGGGCGGGAGGTCGGGCGGGAGGTCGGGCGGGAGGTCGGGCGGGAGGTCGGGCGGGAGGTCGGGCGGGAGGTCGGGCGGGAGGTCGGTCGGGAGGTCGGGCTGGTGACGGAACCACCACCACACACAAGGGAAGTCCGTCGCCGCGGACCATGCCAAAAGCGTAAGGGAAGTCCCCCATGCTGGTCGCATTTGGCTACACCCCAGTCATTCATTTTCTCCTTATTCTCTCTCTCTCTCTCTCTCTCTCTCTCTTTCTTTCTACTTACCATCCCCACCTACCTAACCCAACCTACGCATAGAAAATGTGGATATTTGTGAGCCGCTATTTGTCACAGTAGCAGCACAAGCAGGAACAGCAGGAGCAGGAGCAGCAGCAGCAGCAGCAGCATCAGGAGCAACAGCAGTGGCGGCAGAGGCAGCAGCAGCAGCAGCAGCAGCAGTAATCCCCACCCAGCGGATGACACGCCCCGCACCACACTATTTGAGAGGCAGTCAAGATGTATTCCTTAACTCTGACCCTTACAGGAGCCCACCTCTGAGGCCACCACTTGTTAGCACTGTTATCACCAACCCCCCTCCCCCCCACCCCTGAAGGTCACTCCCCTGAGAGAGAGAGAGAGAGAAGAGAGAGAGAGAGAGAGAGAGAGAGAGAGAGAGAGAGAGAGAGAGAGAGAGAGAGAGAGAGAAAAGAGAGTGTATTTGTTTAGGCAAGGCCTGTCAAGATAACCTCCCCCTCCCTCTGTCAGGTAAGGTGGTTGGCCTTAAGTAAGGCCAACCACCAGTAAGGTTACTAAGGCCGTGGCGCCAGCCTACCGACCAGCCACCAAGGACACTACAGCCTTAAACACACGCCACCACCAAAGCAGCTCTCAAGGTACACTCCGAGGAGCGGGGGGTAATACACCTCCCGGTCGGTTACTATACAATTTAAATACACCTTAAATATTTAGGTAGGCCTAGGCGGTTAAGGCACAATCGTTAGACAATTATCAAGCCGGCCCTTGGGACAAGAGTGACGTAAATAACCTGCCAGAGAGAAGGTTCTGGCGCCCCATACACTCCACCTCCAAAGAAAACGGAATCTCACAAATATTACTTCTTGGAGAAAATGGGAAGCCTAGGATTTTTTTAAAATAAACATCTCACAACAGTGGTACATGTA
Source organism: Procambarus virginalis (assembly GCA_020271785.1). Lineage (NCBI taxonomy): Eukaryota > Metazoa > Arthropoda > Malacostraca > Decapoda > Cambaridae > Procambarus > Procambarus virginalis. The sequence continues at coordinate 26,317,048 of WNGS01165523.1, read as the reverse complement.
CACAGTACATGTGTACAGTACATGTGCACCAACACGTGTATTAAATAGGGCTGTTCAAATTAGTATTCTTATGTTTTAATAATATATTTTCTTTGCGTTCTTGTCAAAATTATAGTTAAAAATAATCTATAAACAAGATTGCAAGTCACGTCACATTACCAACGGTGGTGTGCAAGTGATATATTTGACAATGTAAAATACACTGTAAATACATCAGCGATGTATTTCACACGAAAGAAATGTGTTAAACATCATTAAATAATTTATAATATTAGTTCTTGCACCTGTTAGGAGGCTGAGAGCTTCGCCTTCCTAGAGTTCATGGTGAGCCTGACCCTCCTAGCATTTCCCTGGAACACATCTCGCCAATCTCACTTTACAACCAGATCCCCAATTCCTGCTGGGTGAACAGGGGCGAATGTTTGGTGTCCAGTCAATCCTCCATGGGGTTACTGCGGGGCAGGTGAGTGCATCTAACTCCCAGATACATATTTACTGCTAGGTGAACAGAGGCATCAGATGTAAAAAATAAAAGTTGCCCAAACGCTTCCGACCCTGTCCCGGGGACTCACCCAGACATTAAGTCCATTAAGTCCCGTGCTACTTGCCCCGCTCCTGTGCCAGGTAAGTCCACTACGGGCTCACCATAGCCCGTGCTACTTGCCCCGCTCCTGTGCCAGGTAAGTCCACTACGGGCTCACCATAGCCCGTGCTACTTGCCTCGCTCCTGTGCCAGGTAAGTCCACCACTTGGGCTGGACGGTAGAGCGACGGTCTCGCTTCATGCAGGTCAGCGTTCAATCCCCGACCGTCCACAAGTGGTTGGGCACCATTCCTTCCCCCCGTCCCATCCCAAATCCTTATCTTGACCCCTTCCCAGTGCTATATAGTCGTAATGATTTGGCGCAATCTCTTGGTAGTTCCCTTCCCTTCACTCACTCTCTCCCCCTTCCCCTCTCCCCCTGCTCTCTCCCCCCTGCTCTCTCTCCCTCTCACTGGACATCCACGGTCAGCTACCCGGATCCTATCTCTCGACAGCTCAAATTTTTTAAGGAATATTTACCTACGTGTCATTATTGCCCAAGCCCGTCCTTCCCCAAGGTATTAGGGGTGGAGGCCCCACACCAGCGCCCCCATGACCCCAGTGTTCCAGGACCCCATGACCCCAGTGTTCCAGTACCCCATGACCCCAGTGTTCCAGGACCCCATGACCCCTAGTGTTAAGGTGACCTGAAAATGACCCCTCCGGTACCTACCTGTAAAATAAATACATGGACATAACAAGGCACTGTGAAACTGACCTTACAAACCTGACCTTACGGGCTTGACCTCTGACCCGCCACACGCACTCAGGTGCGCCAACTTACCTGCAAGATCAAAACAGTAACAGTTAGATCGATCCAACTTTATCATCAGACAAGGATATCTCTTAAAATATTACTCAGCCATATTCTTAAGTAAACATTAAAGTCGCAATAGGAACTAATTTCACAGAATACTATACCACCTTACTTTGTGCGGGCTCCAGGGATCAGTGTCCCCTGCGGCCCTGTTTCTGGCATGGTCTGGTGGTCAATTAGACTGTTGTACACCTTTGGAGGGATTTATCAAGAGGGAGGAAGGTGTTAAGAAGCCCTGCTGAGCCCTTAATGTTGACAGTCCTGGCCCTTGACATGCTTATTTCACCCCTACTTGTCAAGGTCATGTTAGTCATTAAACTAAATAAACACTGCCTATAATCTCTATAACACTAATTAAACATTGGACATAATGATACACAATGGTTAAAATGGTAACAAATTACGAACAAAATGTTCAATAAACATTGACCAAAAATGTTATATAAACATTGACCAAAAATGTTATATAAACATTGACCAAAAATGTTCAATAAACATTGACCAAAATGTTATATAAACATTGACCAAAAATGTTATATAAACATGTGACTGACATAAACATGATGGGAAAATTTATTCAGATTTCCTAGATATGATTTTATCATTTATTATTGGTGATAATTTACAACTTTAAAAATGTGGTAGACTGTGTAACTAGTCACACAGTGTACCGTCCTCGCAAATTCGTATTGTCAATATTGACTTATTAGTTACGTGCATAGGTGACATACTAAACATAATAGTTTCCCTTGAAAAACTTCATAGAAAACACCGACCTTACCTAACCTACTTAGTATGTTAAAATAAGCATCTTATAGCTTCGTAATTACAATTGTTACTTAACCTATTATAGGTATAGGTTAGGTAATAATTGTAATTACGAAGCAATAAGATGCTTATCTTAACATACTAAGTAGGTTAGGTAAGGTCGGTGTTTTCTATGAAGCTTTTCAAGGGAAACTATTATGTTAAGTATGTCACCTATGCACTTATTTAATAAGTCAATATTGACTATACGAATTTGCGAGGACGGGTTGGACTAGTCTCTCACGTGTCGTGAGGAGCACCTCATACCTCACGTCTCGTGAGGATCCAGCCACTCACCAAGACCTGCAGCTTGCCACGCTAACGACCCAATTGAGACCCTCTCGACATGATTAGCAGAATAATGACCACGTGAAGCAGGTATAATGTCAGGGTCCCTCATTATTAATCCCCTCATTGTGATCCCCCTGTCCCCCCCCTCTCCCCAGCCCCACCCCGGTGTGGGTGTGGGCTGGATAGTGGGGGGCCTCAGCCCCCCGGCACTCCTCAGCTCCCCGGACACCCCAGAAAAAAGGCACTAAAACGTTTTCCATCGCCAGCACTATGCACTATGATATCAAAAGTATCATCATCACCATCAGATATCAGTTCTGACACCACCACCTAAATCTCAGGTGTCCGCCTCCTCGCTATCTTAGTATCGAAGATAAAACAACTAACGAGATGTTTGCAAGAAATATGATGACATGAATCACTTGGGGGATGGTTAGTCGCCCCCTTTCAGTTCGGAGGATCCATGTTGTTTAAATGTTTGTTTGAGAGAGACTGCGCCAAACTGACGGATGCGAGGCGCTACACAGCCCTCATTCCTACCTATAGCCTAAACATCCTGCCCACCTGAAAGCCCCTGACAGTGTTCTCCGTATCAACATACAAACATTTACCGCGAATATATTCAATATTCCTCTTACTGAGGTCCTTGTTATCACAAGCGTTCACGTACACAAGCAAACCTTAACGGATAAAGCAGGGGGGTACAAGACGAGTGAGTACCCCCTATCTACACACACTCTCCACCTACGTTTTCTGTCATTCAGTCAATGGTCAAACCGTCCTTAAAGCCTTATATGATACAATAATAATATTATTATTATTTTATTATTTATTATTATTAATTCATGGCGTCTGTAGGGTTTAGTGGCGTTTTATAAATGTTAGGAAAGTGTTCGTACTAAATGGACGGTTTAATATTAGTAAACCGTCTATAATTATGAAGAGCTCAAGCCGTGGAGGGGCAGACCTGAGGAAGAGGTCTCCCTAAAGCCTGAGGGAGCCAGAGGAGGACCACTGTGTAGCTGAGGGAGGCGAGGCGCCTGCAGGAGCCAGAGGCTTATCTCTACTACCATGGTCTGCTATCACGGCTCACTCTCACTCTGATTTATGACATCCTGGGACACGTCCGGCAGGTACTCCCAACATGGCCACCTCCATAACCACCTCTCTTATTTGCCTGAGTTTGTATTTTACGAATCGCTTAGTATTTGTTTGTGTACTCACCTATTTGTATTCACCTAAGTGAGGCCGCAGGACCGGCCTCTAGCACCTGGACTCCGCGTTTTCAGCTGTCGGTAGACTAATAAAATTACGACTAACTTATTTACTTTAAAATAAATGATATTATGGTCTTTAATACCGTCTCCTGAAGGTCATTCCATTTTGCTACTATTACGCTAAGAAACATTTTCTTAACTCCCTGATTCATCCGTCTGGTGAGTGACAACCCCGGCCTCTCGTTCTCTTAGACCATGTATACATGGCCTCATTTTAAACATTTAATTCCCCTTATTATTTTAAGTCTATCATAACTTCTCTCACTCTTCCCCCTTTCTTAGTGTCGTTAAGTCCAACTTTGTTCAGCTTTTCCTTGTTCTTCATCCTACGCTGTTTTAAGATGAACCTCGTTGGCAATTTCTATATCTTTTCCAAGTTTCCTTACGTGGGTTTTAAAGAGTGGCCTCCCGCCAGGGGTTGCGCATTCTAGGAGTGGTCTGACGTAGGTGGGGCAGGCCAGCCGCTCCTCTACACGCCAGAACAAGGAAAACCTCTTGGAAGACATCTTATTAATACATTATCATTTCCTCCAAAGCTGCTTTGTTTGTTGGCAGTGTTCGTCCCAGGGCCGCCGAGACTCACTTAAGTGTGGGACTATCTTCCCTCCTCACACACACATCTCCACGAGTCATAAGTGTACTTAGAAATTATTATACTTCACTATAGTGTGGATATGTATACGCTGAAGAAGGTATCACACGCGGCGCGGGCTTAAGGTACTCTTCAGACTGGGGTCACCATCAGCAGAGAATGGTGAGCTTTACGCTGGTGGTGACGTATAGTGTACCTGGCACCATACTCTAACATCACCAGTACGTCACAAGAAACTTGCCCGTCCACCCGGAGGCATCTCGCCCCATTCATGGTGCTCCATGATGTATTTGTACTGACTTGGGTGCCTCCGACTATATGAAGGACTAATTGGTTTGTGATACTAAAAATACCCACGTCACAGGATGCTTGGTCATAGCGGGGTATGTGATCAGTAGTCTGCACTCACACACACTCTTGAGTGCATATAAGGATATCCTCAAGAACACAGGAGTGAATAAAGTAACGGCAAATCTCCAGGTATCTCATACCGGCCGGTCTGAAGGGTCTAATGTTTGGTCATTCAGTAATGTAGTGTGGGAGATCATGCCCCAGGTCCTGCTCACAGAGTGTGCACCTGGAGTGCTCAGGATTGGGAGTCACCTGCCACAGGTAACTAACGCAGCCAGGTTCTGGCAACCAGGTACACTGCCTCGTGGACGTCTTGTGCTGTCAGTATATACTGTATAGGTATTAGTTAGGGGGATATATATATATATATATATATATATATATATATATATATATATATATATATATATATATATATATATATATATATATATATATACAAATCATGATTTATTATATTAGTACTTTCTCTGATTTTGTTATCAACACATTTTTTTAATTAATACATGAGGTATATCTGCATTAGTGCAGCTGCCATAGACTATATGAAGTGGAGTACAGTGTGTCAAAAAGCAACACAGCTGATCTTATAACCTGATAAACTCTACGGGAAACGACAACCATTTTTCATTATTCACGGGCATTATAGATGTTTCCCGATTGTGTACTCACCTGTATTGTCTGCAAGACTGAGCATTAGCTCTTGGAACCCGATTTGATATCCGCCGGTTATCTAATGCAATGACGCCTGACCAATTTGTCTATCATATCTACTATTAAAGTTATGAATGGCGTATGCTTCTACAACCTACTCCTTTAATGCATTCCATTTTCCCAAAACTCTTACGCTAAAAGAAAACTTTCTAACATTTCTATAGATATCTCAAGCTTCCATGCATGTCTTCTTGTTCTAATGGTATTCACTGTGAACATTTCCTCGTTCTTCACTCTACCAATCTCTATGTATTTTATACGTCTCTATTATGTCACTTATTATAGCGTCTTTTTCCTCTTTTATAGCGTCGTCAGGTCTAGTACCTTCAGTTTCCCTTCATACCCCACCCTTCCCTCGCAGTTCTGGGACGAGACTTGCTGCAAACTTCTCACACTTTTCGAGTTTATATGTTTTTTTGATGGGATATCGAAGATGGGGCGGCATACTCTCAAACTAATCACTCATAGGCAATGCCACCTCTGTGTGTGTGTGTGTGTGTGTGTGTGTGTGTGTGTGTGTGGTGTGTGTGTGTGTGTGTGTGTGTGTGTGTGTGTGTGTGTACTCACCTATTTGTGCTTGCGGGGGTTGAGCTTTGGCTCTTTGGTCTCGCCAAAGTGTGTGTGTGGGAAAAAAAATTGGTTGTTAGTAACAGTTGATTGACTAACAGTTGAGAGGCGGGTCGAAAGAGCAGAACTCAACCCCTGCAAGCACAACTAGGTGAATATAACTAGGTGAATACAGACCGGAGCAGACATTCACCACGCGGGGAAAGACCTTGTACCTGCCAGTATTCACCTGCAGATGAAGCCAAACTCCTTGCGAATACAAGCCCTTGAATAGGCACGGACGGATCCCGTGGCGAACCCGACACGGACAAGAGCAAGAGTAACACTATGTTCCACCCGTGGCCAAGACTGTGGCCCCCACCACAGTAACGTCGTATCTCAGGAGTCAATAGTGAGAAGAGAAGTTATAACTGCGTCGGCTGTGTTACTCTTGCCTCGGGCATACAGGCTCGGTCCTGCTATATATAGGTGCAGCTAAACACAGGTGTCTCACCAGTGGTGGTTAGTGGCCCTGTCTCACCAGTGGTGTTTAGTGGCCCTGTCTCACTAGTGGTGGTTAGTGGCCCTGTCTCACCAGTGGTGGTTAGTGGCCCTGTCTCACTAGTGGTGGTTAGTGGCCCTGTCTCACTAGTGGTGGTTAGTGGCCCTGTCTCACCAGTGGTGTTTAGTGGCCCTGTCTCACCAGTGGTGGTTAGTGGCCCTGTCTCACTAGTGGTGGTTAGTGGCCCTCTCTCACCAGTGGTGGTTAGGGCCCTGTCTCACTAGTGGTGGTTAGTGGCCCTGTCTCACCAGTGGTGGTTAGTGGCCCTCTCTCACCAGTGGTGGTTAGTGGCCCTGCCTCACCAGTGGTGGTTAGTGGCCCTGTCTTACCAGTGGTGGTTGGCTACCAGCGCCGTACCACCATCCTAGACTGAACTAACGACCTGTGAGTTCACCACAGCACACATAAAAACAAGGCGAAACCCAATACACCTGACATTACAAACTTTCCATCCACTTCAGGTGTGTAGAGCGCCAATTAAGCTCCATACTGACCTTCACAAAAGCTCTAGCAGACAAGTAAAGGGAAAAAGTCCTCTCAAAGTGTGGTTCTAGTTCAACTCTCATATACCATTCCATATTGTATTTTTTTGTTAATAATTCCAGAATGTATTAAGTCTCTTTTTTTTCTTTTAGTTGCCGTAAAGTGATCCATGAAGTCATTTCAGCATTTTGATAGACATATTTATGTTAAATTTCAGTGAAATTTATGCACTAATTTGCTGAGAAACTTAGAAAAGAGCAAATTGTTCAGTCGTATATTGTACGATTGAACAATTATTATATTTTTTTTACAATTTTCTTTTGTCTGGTTCTATTCTTCTATTCTAGTTACAAAATTGGAATATTTTTGTAAATATTCTATTTTTATTTACAAAATTTTCTATTTTTTTTTACAAAATCGGTGAAGTCGTTCATGCGCTTGAGAGATAACACACTAAAAGGCTCATATACAATATTGTAAAATAAATTACTTTCGAAGGTGAGTTGTGAGTTGGTGAGTGGTGAGTGTCGCAGGTGTTGTGAGTTGGTGAGTGTCGCAGGTGTTGTGAGTTGGTGAGTGTCGCAGGTGTTGTGAGTTGGTGAGTGTCGCAGGTGTTGTGAGTTGGTGAGTGTCGCAGGTGTTGTGAGTGGTGAGTGTCGCAGGTGTTGAGAGTGGTGAGTGTCGCAGGTGTTGTGAGTGGTGAGTGTGAGGAAAAAGAAACATCAGCAATAAATGAGTCAATGGCACACTAATTACCCATTGTACGTCCGAGCATTTCCATAGAGAGGACACATTGATATGGGTATGTGTCCTTACCACGTGCACCATGAGGAGACGACCCTCGGACCCAACATGGCGGACCTCCTTTTCCTCCTCGGCGACCTGAAATAGCTTTGACCCCCCAAAATTACCTTCCAGGTCGAGATATATGCCCGTGGGCGGCGTGGGCGGCGTGGGCGGCGAGGGAGGGGCGGTGACAAGCTCTGGTATACTCGCTTCCTAATGGCAGACCTGTTGGGCAAAGCCCCTTTAGTGTAAACACGAGATAAGATCCAGCAAGTGATAAGGCGAGTCACGCATGCTTTCTCAAGTCGTTAGACCCGGCCTCACTACACGCTAACTTCCCATCATAAACACTCCCTAAGACAATTCCAGGTGTGGAACACACACACTCAAGTTACAATGCACAGCAACTGCAACAACAGGTTGCAACAGCATTCACACCTAAACGATGACACGAACTATGCAAGTTGCAGCGGGTCCTGGGTCAGATGAGCAGGTGTGGGAGCCGTAGTGATCTACGGCTCCCACACCTGCAGTCACACAGACCATATGTGCAGGTGTGTGGATCGATTTTTAGCTAGTTAATTTCTTACTCATCCCATACCCATCCTGTGGGTGCTAAGGGACCCATGCCCATCCTGTGGGTGGTAGTGGACCCCTTACCCATCCCGCGTGACATAAGAGCGTGTGGAGCCAGACACATATTCTGCAAACCCTAACACTAACTTTAATAGTCAACTGGGACAATTTCCAGGTTCCAATTAAATATTTCTAGCAATGAGCTTAAAGTCCCCACCAGCCTGGGGCCAGATTCACGAAAGCACTTACGCAAGCACTTACGAACCTGTACATCTTTTCTTCAATCTTTGACGGCGTTCTTTAGAATTATTAAACAGATAATGAGCTCCGAAGCACCAGGAGGCTGTTTATAAAAATAACAACAGTTGATTGGAAGTTTTCATGCTGGTAAACTGTTTAATAAATGTAACCAAAGCCGTCAAAGATTGAGGAAAGATGTACACGTTCGTAAGTGCTTGCGTAAGTGCTTTCGTGAATCTGGCCCCTGGAGCTCCTAAAGACCACAACACAGGGCCCAAGCACCCAATTACCCAACTGCTCGTTAGGTGCATGTAACACGTGTCACCACCGTAACCTGAGACTCGAACCAGGGATTGTGTTACCCGTCACCAGTTGATAATTGCTCTTACGAGTGATTGCCAAGATTCCGTCTGTCTGTCTGCCTCTTTTTCACTCTGCTTGCCTGCCTGAACCCCCCCCCCCTTCCCTCTCTGTCTCTCTCTCTCTCTCTTTCTCCACAACTGACCTTCCCACAGCATGCAACCCACAACAGTCCAGTAACTCTCAGGCATACCCACTAACTGCTAGGTCAAGAGGTCAAGGACACCTGTATACACGTGTGTCCTTAACCACACACCTGCACCTTGAACCACCTGTCTACACAAATGCTGAAGGGAAGGGAATTATAAGCGGACAGCGCCAAGCCATTATGCGATCAGGATCAGGATAAGGATTTTGGACGGGACGCGGAGATAACTGTTTAGATAACTGGTCGGAGCTATCTAAAGGAGGCGTCCTTGTGTTAGAGGTAAGCTCTTGATTTACCTCATCTTGCGGCGGCTCCTTAGCCACCACCTCCTCCTCGAGGGCTGGAGTCTGAGGTTCATCAACACTCCCATTGTGGCTGATAAAGAAATTACCTAATTTTTGAGTGTGCGCGAGGCAGCTGTGGGCGTGCCCTACCCCAGGCGTACCCTCCCCAGGGCGTACCCTCCCCCGGGCGTACCACATGCGTCGTGCTTCCCCTCCCTTTACACAACACCTCTATTATACTCAACAAACAAAGCAACCTTAAAGCTATTATTATATAATCAAGGAAAATGTAGGTTGAGTATTCATCGACCAGACGAACTTCAACTGTGGCGGATCCCGTTTCAAGAGTCCTGCGGGTGGGGGTGGGAATGTGTTTAGCTCTCTCTCTCTCTCTCTCTCTCTCTCTCTCTCTCTCTCTCTCTCTCTCTCTCTCTCTCTCTCTCTCTCTCTCTCTCTTCTGTCTGTCTGTCTCTGTCTGTCTCTGTCTGTCTCTGTCTGTCTCTCTTATGGTCCTATCCGTCATCGTGTCCCAGAGCCACGATGGTCTTCCACAGTATTGAAGGTGGTCATGGTGTACTTGGTGTATTTGTCCACTGTAGGTGTCAGTGGACTGTCTGCTGCAGCTTCTGTCTGTTCTGACTGCTTAAGCTGTCCAGTCTGTCCAGGCTGTCTGTAGTGACCAACCTCCAGGTGACCGCTGACAAGTGTCCGGAGAAGCTAATTTCTACTCAAGTTTCAGAGCCGTCAGACCTCTTATGTGCTCAGGGAGGTGATCAAGGGTAGGCAGCGTTGACCAGGAAGGACAAGGACATATATCGGTGACCAGGAAGATGAAGAGGACATAACATTGACCAGGGGACATCAAAGGATTATCAGCTTTGTCAAGAGATCATGGATTCGGCATTGAACAAGTTCAAAGGATAGCAGCGTTGGCTAGAGAGAGAGAGAGAGAGAGATAGAGAGAGAGAGAGAGAAGAGAGGAGAGAGGAGAGAGAGAGGGAGAGATAGAGAGAGAGAGAGATAAAGAGAGAGAGATCTAAAGATAACGGCGTTGACCAGTGAGAATTCACAGGACAGCGGCGTTGACCAAACAGATCCTGGAAGCAGCGGTTGATCAGAGAAAGAGATCAAAGCTCATGTGACTTGACGCTCATTCCATGGACATTCCATGAGTGAGTGAGTGAGTGAGTGAGTGAGTGAGTGAGTGAGGTGGTGAGAGGCGGTACTCGACAGGTAACCAGCAACAGGATGTGGGCCAGACCAGAGCCTCGACCCCCGCCCTGATCTCTTAATTACCCACAATTTTCACCCCCAGTCACCCCCCCCTCTCTCTCTCTCTCTCTCGTTCCCCTCATTTTTTTCGATTGCATGTCCAAAGGGCTTGGCAAGGATGGGAGGAGAGAGAGAGAGAGAGAGAAGAGAGAGAGAGGAGAGAGAGAGAGAGAGAGAGAGAGAGAGAGAGAGAGAGAGAGAGAGAGAGAGATGTGGGCCCCACCTCTCTCAAACAAGGATAGTGCCACACCTGGAGGCACAGGTGAGGGCGGGCCAGCTGGTGGCTGGTGCAGGTATTTGGCAGTGGTGCCAGGCACTCCTGCAGGTGTGTGGTGCCAGGCACCCTCAGGTGTTGGTGCCAGGCACTCCTGCAGGTGTGTGGTACCAGGCACTCCTGCAGGTGTGTGGTGCCAGGTACTCCTGCAGGTGTGTGGTGCCAGGCACTCCTGCAGGTGTGTGGTGCCAGGCACTCCTGCAGGTGTGTGATGCCCCTTCCTCCCATCACGGCTACACTGCCACACCTGTACTAGTCACAGCCTCTAAACAGCTCTCAGGTACCACAGGTATCTTCTTGGGGTTATCTTGATGATTCGGGGCTTAGCGTCCCCGCGGCCCGGTTGTCGACCAGGCCTCCTTTTTTTTACACATTCCAGCAGAGATGTTCTTGATCTCTGATGTGATGTGTAACATCACAACAGAGATA
>WNGS01165523.1:26261334-26299536 GCA_020271785.1 Procambarus virginalis | reverse complement strand
CTCCTGCCAGTGTTCCCTGGCAAGCTCCTCCTGCCAGTGTTCCCTGGCAAGCTCCTCCTGCCAGTGTTCCCAGGCAAGCTCCTCCTGCCAGTGTTCCCTGGCAAGCTCCTCCTGCCAGTGTTTCCTGGCAAGCTCCTCCTGCCAGTGTTCCCTGGCAAGCTCCTCCTGCCAGTGTTTCCTGGCAAGCTCCTCCTGCCAGTGTTCCCTGGCAAGCTCCTCCTGCCAGTGTTCCCTGGCAAGCTCCTCCTGCCAGTGTTCCCTGGCAAGCTCCTCCTGCCAGTGTTCCCTGGCAAGCTCCTCCTGCCAGTGTTCCCTGGCAAGCTCCTCCTGCCAGTGTTCCCTGGCAAGCTCCTGCCAGTGTTCCCTGGCAAGCTCCTGCCAGTGTTCCCTGGCAAGCTCCTCCTGCCAGTGTTCCCTGGCAAGCTCCTCCTGCCAGTGTTTCCTGGCAAGCTCCTCCTGCCAGTGTTCGTGTTCACTGGTGTTCAACTCTGACACTGTTAGCGTGTTATTAACACAAGTAACGCGACTTCTGCTTTGTTCATCTGTTTGTTCATCACGGGTACTGTTTGTCTCACCTTGCCTTGCCGTTACCTTGCGGTGATTCCGAGGATCAATGTCCCCGCGGTCCGGTCTCTGACTGGGTCTCCTGGTTGGTGGTCTGGTCAACCAGACTGTTGGACTGGTCAGTAGAACAACGGTTTCGCTTCTTGAAGGGTCTGGGTTCGAACCCTGTTGGTCCAAGTTGTTGCGCACCGTTCTTTCACTCCGTCATATCCTAGTTCTTTGTCCTCATATCCCAGCTTCTTGTCCTCATATCTCAGTTCCTTGTCTTCATATCTCAGTTCCTTGTCTTCATATCTCAGCTCCTTGTCCCCATATCCCAGCTCCTTGTCTTCACATCTCAGCTCCTTGTCCTCATATCCCAGCTCCTTGTCCTCATATCTCAGCTCCTTGCCCTCATATCCCAGCTCCTTGCCCTCATATCCCAGCTCCTTGCCCTCATATCCCAGCTCCTTGACCTCATATCCTTCCAATCGCTATCATTCACACTACATATATATATATCATATTTATATATCGATTTCATATATATATATATATATATATATATATATATATATATATGTATATATATATATATATATATATATATATATATATATATATATATATATATATATATATATATATATATATATATATATATATATATATCCGGCACCATCCGGCACCATCCGATTCGTCAATAAATTTGATACCGAGTTCCTCCTCCTGGATGATCTAGCAAGGCAGTCATCCTGTCCTCATCTAATACGTCCCAATTGTAGCGAACCGACCAATCCGTTACCAATAAAGTGTATTGGTAAAAAAAAATAAACACAGCAATAATCTGATAAACTTTCATTTTGATATAAGTCTCTCAATGACCATCCAATATACATATTTTTAAAATCAAATTAAAACACAGCAATACTGACGGTTTCTATGCTTTGGACTCTAGATATGGTGGGTTTCTAGGGTGGATATTGGAAGAAACCCTTAGGAATGAGCCATGCATAAAGAGGCGTAAGACTTCTTGTCAAAGATTGGCTTCAACCCGAGCAAACTTCTAGTTTAATCTGGCAAGTTTCCTGCTGAGTAGTCCGGCGTACCGTAGGAAACTATTGACTCCTATCCGGTCCTTAGACGAGCAACCTGAGGTTTCTCAGTCGCGGTCAGAAAATTGAGGAAGAAGGCAGTGTCCCAGCGCCGGTCCATTGATATGCGTGTAAGAGAAACTTTTGAGCCGGCATCGCTGGCCTCCCCAGACACACACACACACTACCGACTGCACCATGATGAGTTGAAAATTATCTCACCCGGAAACTACTTCCTGACTTACAACTTCTGATGGCACCATCCGGCACCATCCGGCTCCATCCGGCACCACTGTCCGAGTTTTGTCCAATATTAGTACGCAATATTTCCTCGTGGATATATTAAGCTTTTGTGAGTTTATTGTGAATAGAGTTTGTTGCCTCACGTGTAGTGTGGTGACCCCAGAGAGGTATGGTGACCCCAGAGAGGTATGGTGACCCCCAGAAAGGTATGGTGACCCCCCAGAGAGGTATGGTGACCCCATTCCAACCCAAGGTTACGGCGGCACGGAACCATAACATTTAATGAGGAAACAATAGAAGCATTATATATTCATGTAAGCTGGCTTCATGGACATTTCCCGAGAGGCAAGATTGCCAAACTGCTTTGCAAACATTGCACACATGCACGCACACACTCACGCACACACACACGCACACACTCATGCACACACACACGCACACACTCACGCACACACACACGCACACACTCACGCACACACTCACGCACACTCACGCACACACACACGCACACACACACGCACACACTCACGCACACACTCACGCACACACTCACACACACACACACTCTGACCCTCGTGGTCTACAGATTATTAAATAATCAATCTAAAGCCAATTAAAAACAGTTTAGCAACACTGAAAGTTAAATTTAGTTAGCTCCTTCAGGAGGTACTAAAGGTGCTGAGGGAGGTACTAAAGGTGCTGAAGGAGGTACTAAAGGTGCTGAGGGAGGTACTAAAGGTGCTGAAGGAGGTCCATAGAACAATGATATCCTCGGAGTTGCAGATTTTCATAAGGAAGGTTTGAAGAGAGAGGTGTGTGGGGTCAAGGCTCCCCCCCCCCTGCACCCTCCTCACAATGGGCACCAGGGTGCCGAAGAATGTGCAACACGAAAATAAAATAGAAAATTGGAGGCGGAATGAGGCCAAGGGAACTGTGGAGTGGACGGCACCACAGCTGACCTGTTGGGGGAGTGTGGTGGCCCCCCTCCCTATCTTGAGGTTATCTTGAGATGATTTCGGGGCTTAGCGTCTCCGCGGCTCGGTCCTTGACCTGGCCTCCACCCCCAGGAAGCAGCCCGTAGCAGCTGTCTAACTCCCAGGTAGCTATTTACTGCTAGGTAACAGGGGCATCAGGGTGAAAGAAACATTTTGCCTGTTTGTCTCCCCCTCCACCGGGGATCGAACTCGGAACCTCAGGACTACGAGTCCGAAGCGCTGTCCACCCAGGTATCAGGCCCCTCCACCACCACCACAGCTGACCTACTAGGGCAGGCTACCCGTAACGGAACAACACAACATAATTAAAAATTACCGAGAAATACAACAAATAAAATAAGAAATATGAGGACCAGACCACACACTAGAAGGTGAAGGGACGACGACGCTTCGGTCCGTCCTGGACCATTCTCAAGTCGATTGAGAATCGACTTGAGAATGGTCCAGGACGGACCGAAATGCCGTCGTCCCTTCACCTTCTAGTGTGTGGTCTGGTCAACATACTTTAGCCACGTTATTGTGACTCATCGCCTTCACACGAAATATGAGGGCAATGGAGATGACAAATCATTGACAAACAAATGACCATGGAACATAAACAAGCAATTACACTGAATCATTTCCCCGGCACTATCTACAAGCTGAGGCACTATCTACACTATCAAACACCCGTAACAACAGTCCAATGATGGTGATTAGCGCGGGTTGACGTAAGGTCGCCAGCCTCGTCCATAACGCACGGTGATATCACCGTTCCTGTGGTGACAAGTAATCCCCGCTGAGCCTCGTCCTAGTAATCCACCACTTCCCCGCCTCTTCTGGCTAATCCCGGCCCGTCAGTCCTCTCTAACATCCTCCACCACCCCCACTCCTCCACCAATGAATGAAATCCCTGGATTCACCCGTGACATCATTCTCTGACGTCACAAATCGCAGGAAGATGAGATCATGGACACGTCATAAGTAGGGTGGGCCAATGCGGGCGCGGCACACGGGTGACGTTTTCAACGAATTGGCCAATCGGAAACTGACCAAATCTAGTGCATGTGAGTTATGCTAAAAAAGTTTATATTGTGCTCCTTTGCTCTCTAAGGCGTTAGTGCTCACCCGCATGATGTGCAAGCTGGATCAGTACACGTTATTCTTAACTTATCTTGAAGAAAGCAAAGGAAAGATAGCGCGAGAAAGGTGATATTAGGTGTATAGTGAGGGTTGTAGCCGGTGGCGGCGTGCGGCACCTCCACGACGCAGGACGTCTATAGTTACGACAAAGTGTCGTGTCGGGGACAAGTTGTCACCACCACGCTGCCCTGAACCTACGGCTCTGTGTCCACTACGGGCTCGCCATAGCCCGTGCTGCTTGGAACTTTTTATTCCAGGTAGTGAATCTTAAACAACAACATCAGGCTTTGTTTACTTTCCTCTCCTTGAGGTAGGAGGCAACTATAGGCGTACAGAGACAATCAACTTTTATGAGATAAAAAAAATTGAAACGCATATTCTTCCCTAAGTCCCTCCCTTCCCCTCACACTAGGGGAGGGGAGGGCGGCAGCCAGCATGACCTCCCTCTCCTCCGGACCCCACCATTGTGCACCATTTATGAGGCAGATGAGACAATTATGAGACGGTGCATGCAGGACGCCTCTGCTAGATGCTGCTTGCCATCCCTACCCTCCCCTCGCACCCCTGGGGGGAGCGTGGCGGCCTCCGTACTTCCCCACCACGCTCCAGGCGTCATGCCCCAGGCGTCACGCTCCCGGCGTCATGCTCCAGGCGTCATGCTCCAGGCGTCTGCTCTTCAAGAAATGGGATTTTTCGACTTAGTGAATTCAGGTCAGGTGTATTAAGTCAGTATGGACGAGTTCAGGTAACTATTTAGGAACTATTTATAGAGGAATTGTTTTCCCAGCAGTAACAGGAAGATGAAACTGTATCAGAGTTAAGGATGTTGTAGTTGATGAGGTTTACATTGTAGTGAACTTAACTAGTTGTGCAGGCGAAGAGTCACAATAACGTGGCTGAAGTATGTTGACCAGACCACACACTAGAATTCCAGGACGGACCGAAACGTCGTCGTCCCTTCAACTTCTAGTGTGTGGTCTGGTCAACAATTAACTAGTTGTGCTTGCGGGGGGTTGAGCTTCGGCTCTTTGGTCCCGCCTCTCAACTGTCAATCAACTGGTGTATAGATTCCTGAGCCTACTGGGCTCTATCATATCTACATTTGAAACTGTGTATGGAGTCAGCCTCCACCACATCAGTGCCTAATGCATTCCATTTACTAACTACTCTGATACTGAAAAAGTTTTTTCTAATGTCTCTGTGGCTCATTTGAATACTACGCTTCCACCTGTGTCTCCGTGTTCGTGTTCCACCCATGGTAAATAGTTTGTCTTTGTCCATCCTGTCAATTCCTCTCAGAATTTTGTAGGAAGCGATCATGTCTCCCCTAACTTTTCTGTCTTTCAGGGACGTGAATTTTAATTCCTGTAGACATCCCATGTAACTCGTACCTCTCAGCTCTGGGACTAACCTGGTGGCATACCTTTGAATCTGTGTGTGTGTGTGTGTGTGTACTTACCTATTTGTGCCTCCAGGATCAAGCTCTAGGTCTTGAACCCCGCTTTTCTAGCCTTTGGTTGTCTAATGCAATAACTCCTGGCCTATTTCCCTATCATACCTGTTGCTAAAGTTATAAATGATGTTAGCCTCTACAACTTGCTCCTTTAGATCATTCCATTTACTCACAACCTTTAAGCTAAAAGAACACTTTCTAACATCTCTGTGACACATCTGAGTCTCAAACTTCCATTCGTGCTTCCTTGTTCTGTTGACATTCATTGCAAACAATTCTTCTGTTTCCACCCTGTCAATACCTTTATATATAAAGGTATTGAAAGGGGGATATATCATATCCCCCTTTCTCCCTCCTCCTTTCTAACATCGTCAGGTTTAGTTCCTTCAGTCCCTCTTCGTGACAATCAGACATTTTCATTTATTTTCTGCTTATCAAAAATCAAAGCCTTCAGAGACAATTCTACGACTACTGGTCAATAAACAGATCAATATGTCATAAATAACGGCGTACTGCCTAAAATCCTTGCCATATACATTACATTTTCCTTCTGCAGGTGATTCATTGCTGACGTAACTCGCTGAACTTAAAAGAACATTAAGGTCCATTTCCTGGTCCCATTATGTGTTTCTTTAACCTTTACACCCCGCCCACAGAATGGGATGCAGGTGCACGATAAACATGGAATCACATGATTGTGCGCGCGCATGAGTAGCGCCATAACACAGCCCGTCCTCAGAGCAAATCCATTACCATGCGAACCCTCCCTAGAGGTCACGACCTCTCCGTAGGGTGCAGTCGCACCTCCACAGATCTCCAGTATCAGCTAATGATACTGGTAATGGCTCCAAAGGGCCACCACTTACGGGCTATTCATGCCCGTGCCACCTTTTGGGTGGCTTAATCTTCATCAATCAATCAATCAACCCCCTCCCTTCTGCAAGACTCCTGGTTTAACCTTGACACCGAGCGGAGGTCTGGACGCCTCCTCCGCCTGGGGGCCACCGGATCACGTTCTGTTTTGTGATTTTGGATTTTATTCTGCCGTTTGGCAGAATATTCAATAGTCCGTTTTTTACGACCCTTGGCGCACATATCGCCTAGGGTCACGGGATTGTTGATAGATTTTGAGCGTTTTCTGGCTGGTTCTCCCGGCGGTGGTGACGGTTTCCGGCGCCGGCTATTACTGCGGTTCCAGTAATAGTCTACTTGTAAACTGGTAAATGAACCTTTGTCCTAAACATAGATTATTGTTAAGTTATATCTTTAATGTACTAAAATCGTTGGTAAAAAAAAAGTGAATGCTAAAAATGTTTCCGTTAAAGAATTTGGTTTTCTGTAAACAAAATTCTCGGGTACACTTTAATAGTTATCGAATTCCATATTTCACATTATCGCCACTAATACACATTAATATAACCAAACGTAATAAAACCTAAAGTAACCTTAACCTAATCTAAACATAGATAAGAGTAAATAATAACAATAATTATATATTCATTCCCAATCCATTCCATTGAGCATTCTCCTCCCTGAGGACACGTTGATATATCAGGTTTATCGAGGTCCTTTTAGGCTGACTACTGACCACTCCCAGAGGTTGTAGGTTGTAGGTGTATGGACTGGTCAACCAACTGCTAGGTTCGTTGACCAGTCCAGCAACCAGGAGGCCTGGTTGAGGACCGGGCCGCGGTGACGTTCAGCCCCGAAACCATGGCCAGATAACCAGCTGGCTACCCCCCACTTGGCCACGATAGCACAACAAATCCTATCAACCCGAAACTCGACTGAATTCACCGGGAGGTTCTGGGGGCCCGAACCGGTGCCCAACGATTGGCCTAGTTGAGCACCGGTACAAGACAGGTGATTCATGGTAAATATAAATATAAAAAGGTTGGTCTACCCTCCTGCAGGAACATGCACTCAGGTACGCACCACTGGCAACCTTTGAATGGATTATGAGTACATCTTCAAGAAGCTCACAATGGATGAAGTATAATATACATTACGAAGCTCCAGGTACCTCATGCCGATAGATTTGAAGGGTATAATGACCGGGCAATATAGTGAGATCATGCCGCAGTTCCTGCTCACAGAGTTTGCACCTGGAGTGCTCAGGATTGGGAGACCCGTCACCTGTAGCCACCTGCCACAGGTCACGGTAACCCAACCTGATCCTGGCAACCACTGTGTCGCTCAGTCTGGTGGACGTTATGTGCTGCTCAAAGACATAGGTTTCAGATCTAAATAAATCTTAGCTTTATATACTGGTGTTTTTAGGCCTTTGGGTAATTTCCAAATTAATAATGACCTGTTGAGGTACCAGTAATTTATCTCCTATCTCACCTGAGTGTTCAGAACAAGTCATAACAAGAGAGTTTGAGGATTCGTAGGTTTTGTTCAACTTCATCCTTGATACACGCTAATTTGGCTGCAATGTCTGTCATTATGATGGGTTATACTTATGCGAGATGGTATACTTATGCGAGATGGTATACTTATGCGAGATGGTATACTTATGCGAGATGGTATCCACACATGATCCTAAACCCTATAATCTGTGCAGCGAGCAGGATCTTTATAACTGTTATTATGAAGCTCTTGCTGTTGATCTCACAGAAGTTTTCAAGTGATTGAAATGCAGATTTTGAATCACTGAAAATGATTCCAGCGTTTCCAGCGTTGTTTAGTGTACTGGTAGCTTGTTGTAGTGCAGCTAGTTCTGTCTGTGTAGAGTTCAGCCCGTTGTTTAACCTGCCACTGACAGTCTGTGTATAAGTATAGTTTTTTATAAACCCTACAGGCAGTTGCAATCCGTCCTCTTGAAGACTGAATTGAGCCGTCGAATTTGAAAGAATGCTCGTGAGACCTTAGGCTTCGGATAGAGGAGGCAATTGTTTCAAGTGTGACAACTTTGAGAGGACCAAGATTCTCATTACCTTTGTTGGTAACGGGTTTGAATGATACATGAATGGTTGGGCACAGATAAAAGAGGAATTATTAGTAACAGGTAGATTGCATTTAAAAATGTATGTTCAGTTTGATGAGATTGTAGGCATTTTTGCTTAACCAATTATCGTACAAGGAATGGGTTGGTATGTTAACACCAGTCATTAGAATATTAAGGGAACAAAATAACTTGTCTCAGCGCAGTGCTGGAGACGTCTGGTCTCTCATAAGTGTAATGCAATAGGTCGTGTTGTCTTGCATGATTCTCTCAGGTGTAGGTGGAAACTTGAGTTCTTCTCTCATGTTATTGATGCTTGTGGCTCTCGGGGCACCAAGAGTCACCCTCACCTACTGCCACAAACCTGTACAGCTCGTGAGTGGCCCAAGGGAAAGGGGGACCATCTGGCAACACTGACCACGAATGTGTGTAAGGTCACACTACGACACTAGCTTAGTAAGGTCACACTAAGACTAGCTTAGTGTGTACGGTCACACTACGACACTAAGTTATTAAGGTCACACTAAGACTTAGTGTGTACGGTCACACTACGACACTAGCTTAGTAAGGTCACACTAAGGCAGTAGCTTAGTGTGTAAGGTCACACTACGACACTATTTTAGTAAGGTCACACTAAGACTAGCTTAGTGTGTAAGGTCACACTACGACACTATCTTAGTAAGGTCACACCAAGACACTAGCTTAGTGTGTAAGGTCACACTACGACACTAGCTTAGTAAGGTCACTCTAAGACACTAGCTTAGTGTGTAAGGTCAAACTTAAGTGTTTCTGGTTTAATAATATACGACAATACCACGATAAACCTCACAGCAATCAAACTATTGTTTCTATAATTTAACTCAATAGTAACACCACAAACATAAAGCCCACAATTATATTTTAGATACTTCTGAATTTTCTATGTTAATATTTCAATATTTCATTAAGCAACTTAGGGACAAATTTGAAGCTTGTTTACCTGCTTGATGGGGTTCTGGGAGTTCTTCTACTCCCTAAGCCCGGCCCGAGGCCAGGCTTGGGGAGAGCCTGGGGGATTCCTTGTGTTGAGAATCACAAGATCAATCATGTGATGCGGCTGAATAAGAGATGAGGCCTATAGGTCTCAAATATGCACACAAAAACACAACTTGCTAGAGCGAGGAATATGGTAGAGACCCGGTGAAGAGGAGAGGTGCCACAGACACAATCAGAAAACACTATGAACATTAGTGCTCACGGCTGCTTAACCTCAGCTCATCTAAGACGTTAAATATTTTCGGGACACAAGTGGACGTGTTCAAGACAGGTGGAAACGTTCCTGCAGAAGGCGCTGTACCAACCGGGTTGTAATGGCCACGTGGACCTGCGGGCCGCTCCAAGCAACAGCCGCTTAGGTCAAGTTATCACAACTCTTAGGGAGTAAAGAACTCTCGGAACCCATTCCAGGTAAATACAGGTAAGCACGGCGGTGGAGGGCAACCACCTATGCCCACGCACATGATGGTGGGCAGTTGACGACCAACAGCAGGTGGAAGCCAGTCACCTACACAAGAGTAGTGGGCAGTTGACGAGGAAGAACAGGTGGAAGCCGTCACCCACACACGGGAGGTGGGCAGTTGACGAGCAATAGCAGGTGGCAGGCAGTCACCTGAGCACAGCGAGCCGCCCACATGCCTCAAGAAACCCGTCCGCGGCGTCGGGTATAAACTTCCCAGCGACGTATCGCCACCATCACTGCACTCATTGGAAAACGATTCGATTCTAATTTGGATCTCTATATAAAGAGGTTGATTTGGCGTGTGACGAGCGCCGTGAGGCCGGCAGGACTCGACCCACGCGCACATTAGGCTGCAGAGATTACCCGATACCTGGTTGTGGAGTCTTGCTAGCGTTTAGTCTTTGGGGAGCTGCAGGGTTTTTTGTGAAGACTGGTAGAGCACGCTCCGACGCTAGGCTTAATTTGCATGACTGGTGTACGTGCGTTAAGTACGAGGCAAAAACCTGATAGGGTGCCTGGATCAGCGAGGTTGGGAGGCCGTAACCCTGGCGCCGGGTGAAGCCGGACGCCCTGCGGCCGGTCTCTCTCTATATATATTTATATCCGGCTCCTACAAAGGGACCGTCCGTGTGATCCATTAGTACATTGAGATATAGGGACTGTTGTCGTGATGAAGGTGGTGACTGGCGTCTTCTCTTGCTTCAGTTTTTCTCCCTTTCTTCTTCGCATCTTTACACCCACCCTGATCTCCCTTCTCCCCGGCCCATCCTTTATCTAATGATCCTTTTCTTCTCTATCCCCCAAACACCCCACTTACCCCCAAGCTCCCATTCCCCTCCTACGTCGCGTGTTTCCTCCTCCCGTTCCGTGCCACCCATCACCTCCTCCTCCTCCCCTTCCATTTAAGTGCCAATTTGTTAGCCTAAACACTGTAAGAGATATTAAAGCTATACTTTGCAACAGTGCAGAACCAAGTCTGCAATATGTATGCTAGTGCATACTATCGTCCTCCAAGACTCTTCATAACATACTACACAAAATATTATATTTACCACAGGAACTTGTCTTACCTCCGCCAGCCTGGTATTATACTCCCATCTGTCATAGTCTACGCCTCTGACCTTTCACAGACGCCTCACAAAAGGTGGGTATTCCGGAGGAACGACAAGAGAACATGGGGGCCACGCCAAAAAGATGAGTCCCTCCTTAAAAGAAAATGTCGGTTGGGGCGTCGCTTGGATAATGCCTCTAGCCAAGCAGAATGAACACATAAATAAACCAAATAAAATCACGAGCCAGAGAGAGAGTACGTTTGTTGTCAACATGGTGTTGAGAGGCTCGCCATGGGGGCGGTTGGTCGCTGGCTCCCGGTGGGGCGCTTAATACCACTCATTACGCATTTCTCTCTCAAATATTACGTCCTGCTTGATGGGGTTCTGGGGGTTGTTGTACTCTCTATATATCCCGGCCGGAGGCCAGGCTTGACTTCTGAGAGCTTGGTTCAACAGGCTGTTGCTTGGAGCGGCCCTCAGGTTCACATACCCACCACAGCCCGATTGGTCCGCCACTTTTTGAAGAAAACTATTTTTTTCCTCCGGAAAACTAAATCTAATGAGATAAATCTAATGAGATTTCCGGCTTTCCGGAGTTTTCCGGAAAACTCCGGAAAGTCGGAAAGGCCGGAAACTCCAGAAAGCTCCGGTCCCCGCAGGGCACCGGAGCAGCCCGCGGCTCCCAGGGACTCTCCTCGTCTTTATACCTTATGATACATTACCTGATCCACGGTGATATTGCCGCGCCCTAAACCACTGATCCCGCCCACACGTCCAGTACCACCCCTCGCCCACACGCCTCATCCCGCCCACGCCCCTGCACCCACACGCCCCTTACCACAACCCTCTCTGACTGATCTACCCCGCCAACCAATGATAAACGTCTGGTCCAATCATGTTCTCAGCTGATGTAGGCTGCAGCTTTTCAACGGCCACCGGGGAGAGAGTGCAATAATTCACAGGACCCACCGGGAAAGGTAGCAATAATTCACAGGACCCCGAAGATAGCACCAACAAAGGATAATAAAGATGGTATCAAAGCAGACGAGGACGCACTTCTAACACCATTGAAGGACTTATGGAGACATAATATTTACTGCCTTCAGGGGCTTATCCAGTCCCAAGGAGAAGCTCGGGCACCGTGGTACTTATCCTGAAGGGTACCACCCGGTACTCACCACCCACTCAGTAAGGTACTCTCACCTAATAGGTCGTATTTCGTACGGAGTCGCCCATTACGTTAAAAATGGTATAGTATTAATACAAATTAAAGCAACGAAATATTGACTTTTTTTATGCATCAGCCTCGATAGCTGGTTAGGTGGGTTGCTTGGGTTCGTACGTTTCTGGTTAGGCAAAACAGTTGCATTTTTAACGGAGTGGCAAATCGAGAGAACTAGCAAAGATAACAAGCTCATGTCAAGTAACAGTATTGCGTAGAGATATCATTCACGGTGTGATAACAGGTGAGGACACGCGGTGTCCTCCCAGGGTGCGAGGACAAGCTGTCTACCCCTGGGGAGACCACAGGGGGCGACGGTAATTATCTGAAGGAAACGCTAAGCCGGTGTGAATATATTGTATATGGGAGGGACATGAAGATGGAGTTTCCTGGTGCTTGGGGAAGTATACACTCAGAGGTCTACCCTGCTCTTCGGTGTGTGTGTGTGTGTGTGTGTGTGTGTGTGTGTGTGTGTGTGTGTGTGTGTGTGTGTGTGTGTGTGTGTGTGTGTGTGTGTGTGTGTGTGTGTGTGTGTGTGTGTGTGTGTGTGTGTGTGTGTGTGTGAGTGTGTGTGTGTGTGTGTGTGTGTGTGTGTGTGTGTGTGTGTGTGTGAGTGTGTGTGTGTGTGTGTGTGTGTGTGTGTGTGTGTGTGTGTGTGTGTGTGTGTGTGTGTGTGTGTGTGTGTGTGTGTGTGTGTATCACGAATATAAACACGTGATTAAAAATGTGACAGTGTCAGACCATGGAGGAAAATTGAAACAGGAATTTCCTTAAGTACTTTCGTATATTAATATATTCCTGTTTCAATTTTCCTCCGTGGTCTGACACTGTCAAAGTTTGCTTTAGTCCTGTGCTATGTTCACGCCTAAAGTATATACCTGCTGGTTGATCAGGAAGCTACAGTGGCAGCCGTAATAACCCTCCCGCTGTTGATGGGTCTGAAGCCTAGCACCGGGAGGTGATCAGCCAGCACCATCATGCCGCCCTAAAACATACTTGTATGCGCCTTGTAGCTTCATCCCTCTAACTCATATTTCCTAGTTAATAGAAATCCGAGATTTGCAAAGCACCTCTATCTTTCATATCCACTCCAATATGCCCAAATCAACCCGCAGACAACAGCAAAACTCTCCCCAAGTATAGAGCAGCACTGGATCTCAGATTCTTATCGTTACCCCTTCGGGATGGGAGGGAAGCGAGGTGCACATTTTCTGTCTTCCTTCAGTGTTGACGAACACACATGTGAGCCGGGGCGCAACCGACCTTCCCCTCGTCGTCATCTTTTAATCAACAAAACAATACACATTTTGCTGGTCACCATTACTCCAGTAATGGCGACCAGCAAAATATCATCTTAAATGGAGTTGAACTGGAGCTCACCTAGTTACCTCAAGTGCAACTATCGCATTGTCCATGTTACAATATTTCCTCAGATCTTGGAGCTGTGGTAACCTTTGGAGTCCAGCGTCTCTGACTGTAGCCAAAGTTAGTTTTAATAATCAAACAGGTAGTTAGTCAATTATGATCGCCTATTAGACCCTGAAGAGCGGCCAGTGCATAGCTTATGGGGTTTATTATGCATAAAAGCAATGTATAAACTTCTACACCTGGCACAATACATAATGGTCTGTGTTCATAAATTACGTTACATACAGTCGGATTGTATATCCGTGTGTATGTATATGTATTCAGGGAAAATCTTAGGCTTCACATTAAAGCTGTATGAGTATTTTCCCATACCATTTTGTATATTTTTGTAATGATAGAATACACCTGAGCAACTCATCCACATATTTTTTAGATATTGAAGTACACACAGGCAGGCTGTGAGCAGCCCGTCTTCCAAAGGTTTCCCAACGTCAAAAAACTGTCGTATTAAAGTGCCTTATCCTAACCTGCCAGAGGACCTACGAATAAAAAGCGGGACAGTATGTAGATTTCGCGAGCCGCTACCATTTTCTAGTGCGACAAGTTTTGGCCTTAGGTAGAGTGTACGTCAAATTGCGACGTTCTATTTGGACAGGTTGCTGTGTGCGCCGGGTAATTATGCTCGCAAAGCCAGAAGTAATGAGCTTGATATCACATCAAGTTATCGTACAAAAACACATCGATAATAAACCAAAATGAAACAGCCGAGGAAGACGAAAGAAAACGAATGAAATAGAAAGAAAACGGATAAAGAAGGAAACAGCAGAAAATCATATGATCTATAATAATCAGGTGTCGGCGGTGACAACTTAGAAGGCAAAACGCTAATCAAAACGACACACAGCGTTCAAAAAACGGTCTAGTTACAAAATGATAACATTATTAAAATAAATTACAGGACATCATCCAGTAAAGCACCGTACATGGGAAACCTATCAAAAAGAAAACGTGAAAATATAATTCAAAATTACGAAAATCTAAATCAATTGGCATCAATGACAGCCCCAGTAGCGAACAGTCCCGCCAGGAGTGACACGGGGTGACACGGGGGACACGGGGGGACACGGGGGTGACACGGGGTGACACGGGGAGTGACACGGGAACACGCAGGAGCGGACGTGAGGTGCCCCTACACAAGGCGCGGGCGGCGTCCGGCAGGGCATCGCGCTGGTGCCTTATTTGGAACTTGCTGGCATTGTGAGGTTGGTGACTTGTCACGGTCTCACTGGCGGGCACACCTCGTGCCCCCCACCACCCATCATGTGGGATTAAGCAACGTGTGTAATAGATTTGCTAAAGATTAGTTGTGAATAACAAGAGACGATATACTGTATACATATAATAACAAGAGACGGAGGAGGCTCGGGCCATCGTAAAAACAAATTAGTTCCCACAAACTGCTGCACAGTAGGAAAACAACAATATATATATATATATATATATATATATATATATATATATATATATATATATATATATATATAGCGCCAAGCCTGTATGACTACATAGCACTATGAAGGCAGCAGGTGGATGACTCAGGGAGTAGAGTGAGGTAAGTGTGAGGGCAGGTGAGGATGAAGCAGAGGTGTGTGAGGTTGACCAGACCACACACTAGAAGTTGAAGGGACGACGACGTTTTGACTTGAGAATGGTCCAGGACGGACCGAAACGTCGTCGTCCCTTCAACTTCTAGTGTGTGGTCTGGTCAACATACTTCAGCCACGTTATTGTGACTCTTCGCCTGCATATGGAGGTGTGAGGTGTTATGAGGGATGGTCAAGGATGATGTGTGAGGTGGGAACGGGGGCAGGTTAGGGCTAGCCACCACACCGGACCGGAGGCTTCATGACTCACATGGGTGGAGGCCCTCATGCCCCACACTCACACACTCACACCTCCCCTCCCTAAGGCCCCCCCCCCCCGCCACTCACACAAGCCTGGAGCTGCTTGGCCACACGCACCGAACGCACAAATATGGCGCATGGAAACATCGAAGGTACGCATCACTGACCTCATCGCCTAATGAATGCACGTGCAGCCATGCGGCCCAGACCAAACACCTTGCAACTCTCATCAGTATTCCTCGTGCTAGGAGCCACAGGTATTGTGGCTCCTAGCGCCAGCTATCCACCTTCCTCCTGTGGCACCTAGCTGCAGCTCACTAGGTGCCTACAACCTGTGTCAGGAAGACACGAAGATAGAGCCACGTCTGAGAGAGACGTGCACCGTTAAGACCACCAGCTCAACACCCTTGATCACTGTGTCTACGACGCCACACACACACACACACAGGGTGTACGAGTGTCTTAAGAACACACACACACGTTACCATTACATAACTGTCCATTCTGGAGGAGCAGGGCCAGCTGGGAGGCGGAAAACACTTGAACCAAACACATACACAGGGGACACCAGTGTACACACACACACACACACACACACACACACACACACACACACACACACACACACACACACACACACACACACACACGACACAAGCTGCAGGATTTACACATGACCATATATGGAAAAAATTGACGGAGGTCCAAAGATCTCTCTACTATTACCCCCCCCCCCACCACTACCCAACCACTTGGGCTGGACGGTAGAGCGACGGTCTGGCTTCATGCAATTCGACGTTCAATCCCCGACCGTCCAAGTGGTTGGGCACCATTCCTTCCCCCGTCCCATCCCAAATCCTTATTCTGACTCCTTCCCAGTGCTATATAGTCGCAATGGCTTGGCGCTTTCCCCTTCCCAAGGCTCATCTACCTGAACATCTAGGTTCCCTCCATCTCTTTCTCTTCATTGTTTCTCCTCACCACCTTTTAAGTTAACGTTTCTCTTTTTTTATGTCTGGTCTAGCTGTTTCGCTGTGTGTGTGTACTCACCTAGTTGTGCTTGCGGGAGTTGAGCTCTGGCTCTTTGGTCCCGCCTCTCACTGTCAATCAACTGGTGTACAGATTCCCGAGCCTACTGGGCTCTATCATATCTACATTTGAAACTGTGTATGGAGTCAGCCTCCACCACATCACTGTCTAATGCATTCCAAGAGTGCGTGTGTGTGTTTGTGTGTGTGCGTGTGCACTCAAGATTGATTTGATTGTTGCCGCCGAAGGCGGCTAGTTTAATTGTGCACCCCATACTCATCCTGTGAGCGGTAGCGCAAAAGCATTACTCAAGAGAGAAGCAGCATCCGATCTCACAATAATGACCGTAGAGAGCGCAGGTAACCACGGGGGGGTGGGGGGGTATATTAAGGAAATGGAACAAGAGAATTTCAAGAGCGTATTCATAAGGGTTGGGACATAAGGTAAAGAACGACACACAAAAGGAAATCCGACCACTTTGGTTTTGTGATATATTTTGTAACACAGTTACATGTATAGTATATCTACGATGCAGTCTATATATATAATGTACAATGGTGCGTTCTCTGACGGTGCTGTAGGGGAGAACGCCCCTGCCACACCAGACCCCCACTACAATGGCTACAGACGCCGCCGCGTCAAGCACAGTTGTCGGCGGGGCGGGGAGTTAGGGGCCCTCACCCGGATCTTGTCGGGTAGCCCGCCGGGCCCCGCTCTGACCCCGTCTGCCAGGCCACCAACACTATACTTAACACTATATCCACACCTCCCGCCCGGCCCTTCCTCCTCCCCCACCCTTGTCACCGCTAACTTGGCATACTGATGACCCCAGCTAGCGTGCTTGCTGGGGTCATCCCAGCAAGCACTGCCCCTAGGCTCCAGTCGCGCCTGGAGGAGACCCCTGGAGGCGCGACCCGCCTCCAGGCGCGACCCGCATCCAGGCGCGACTGGAACAACAACGTTCCTCTGAGGCAGTTTCCAGTCTGTTTTTCAATACGCTGGTGCCATACCTGCTTGATGGGGTTCTGGGGGTTCTTCTACCCTCCAAGCCCGGCCCAAGGCCAGGCTTGACTTGTGAGAGCTTTATGAGATCTCTGTGAGAGCTCTGTGAGAGCTTTGTGACTTGTGAGAGTCATACAGTGATAATTAGCTTTATACAACACAAATACGGTACTCAACTTCACTAAGGTTATAATATTTTGAAGCCAATTAGCAACCTTAAGTGATGCTGTCTTTCCAGCCCTGGGCTTTCAGGAATTAGGTTAAAGGACAAGCTTCCAGGGCTTGTCTTCAAGGCCAGGTTCCAGGCCCTGGCTCCATGGACAGGTTCCAGGACCTGGCTCCATGGACAGGTTCCAGGCCCTGGCTCCATGGACAGGTTCCAGGACCTGGCTCCATGGACAGGTTCCAGGGCCTGAGGCTTTCTACTGATCTTAATTGGGCCTGATTCCAGAACCAGTAACCTGTTAATTACATGGCGATGATTTCGAGAGTTCGACTTCCACAGCCTTTTCTTGTCTACACAGCCATCACAACCAGGCTGATCCAGTAACCCCAGCAGGAACTTGTCTAATTCTATCTTGAAAGCTTCCGCTGTTATTCCACCAACATTTCTGGGAAGGTTGCAGGGCTACGATCAAATCCATTCTTCAAGACCTGATGCCTCGGACAGATACACTCGCTAGGTACCACGCAGCATCGGGGGGATGTCAGGGCCAGATACACTCGCTAGGTACCACGCAGCATCGGGGGGATGTCAGGGCCAGATACACTCGCTAGGTACCACGCAGCATCGGGGGGATGTCAGGGCCAGATACATTTGCTAGGTACCACGCAGCACAGGAAGCTCTAGCAGGGCATCACATGACAGGTACTACGGGGCGTATGTGTGTGTGTGTATACACCTGCCAGTCTCTGGGTTGTGGTGAGAGTGCCGTGACTGGTACCGGAGAGACAGGTGCTGCTTCGCCTTCCTTCCCGCCAAGGCTGGCCACCGCCGGCTCCACCTGCCAGGTCTGTGTACACACTCACCCGCTACATTACATTTCTTAACACGCTTCCAGAGTGTTCCAGGCCCATGTTGAATCACTCTGTGACGTTCCAGAGTGTTCCGAGCCACGTTGAGAGAGAGAGAAAGAGAGAGAGAGAGAGAGAGAGAGAGAGAGAGAGAGAGAGAGAGAGAGAGAGAGAGAGAGAGAAAGGAGAGAGAGAGGGGGGGGAGAGGGGAGGGATGTAGTAGGTATCATTGAGGACAAATATGTCGTTAGTCTGCACATTAGACAACCGACGGAGAGAAAGGCGGGGTCCAAGAGCTAACAGCTCGACCCTTCAGGCACAAACAGTAAAAAAAAAATAGTAAATGCACACCAGAGTATGCCATCTGCGGCCATGTTCACTCTGAATGATCTTGACTAATACAATAATTAAGGTTCGCCCGCTTACACTAATACCCGCTAACCACCTCATACCAACACACGCAACAGCACACACAAGCACGCAAAACACACACACACACACACACACACACACACACACACACACACACACACACACACACACACACACACACACACATGGAATGGAATGCTTTAGGCAGTGATGTGGTGGAGGCTGACTCCATACACAGTTTCAAGGGTAGATATGATAGAGCCCAGTAGGCTCGGGAATCTGTACACCGGTGATTGACAGTTGAGAGGCGGGACCAAAGAGTCAAAGCTCAACCCCCGCAAGCACAAATAGGTGAGTACAAATAGGTGAGTACACACACACACACACACACACACACACACACACACCACACACACACACACCACACACACACACACGCACTCAACGGCCCGTGGCAACACCCACAACTCAACAACACACTACAACTCAACAACACACTGACGACATCACCGCCATATAACACCCACTCCCAAGTTATAAAACCAAATAAAAACAAAAGAGGCGCGCCATTGAGGGCCGAAGGAGCCGGATCATCCACCTCAAACTCCCCCAGCATCAGGAA
Source organism: Procambarus virginalis (assembly GCA_020271785.1). Taxonomy (NCBI): domain Eukaryota; kingdom Metazoa; phylum Arthropoda; class Malacostraca; order Decapoda; family Cambaridae; genus Procambarus; species Procambarus virginalis. The sequence continues at coordinate 26,280,056 of WNGS01165523.1, read as the reverse complement.
GGGAATTCAAAGCTCCTAATCCATACACCAATCACTTGCGTCTCGTCGTCGTAAATTATAATCCAATCCTCCTTCGACCCACGGCAAATAAAAGAAACCCTTTTTTTACGATTCAGTCCTATAAAAAGCCCTCCCAGCAACCCACACCGCTAAGCAGAGCGACTATGTATAGCGGTTACTGCTAGGAAAACAAACACGCGGCCTATATCACAAAGCTGCGTGTGTATATATATATATAGGTTGTGATTATAAGCCTCTTGCAGTATATTACCATATGGTTATGAAGTAACTTGAGGGAAAACGGACCCTTGAAGGTTCAGGGGGGTCTTAACCATTTTTTGTATTGCGTTCGTAACGACGTCAATTGGTGTTAGGATGGGGTGGTGAAGGGTGTTTTGTGGTCACCCTTGCTAGGGTCCCGGGCCACGCCAGGGTCCCGGCCACGCCAGGGTCCCGGGCCACGCCCACTCCACCTGCTCACGTCAATATGTATGCTGTTAAACGTCAGGTGAGTGAAGCATCTATCCTATTTAATGGGTGTTGAATAGATGACGCCCTGCAGGGCTGTGTTGTGTGGGAGCAGTGTGAGAGGTGGTGGTGTGGAGCAGTGTGAGAGGTGGTGGTGTGTGAGCAGTGTGAGAGGTGGTGGCAGGTGAGCAGTGTGAGAGGTGGTGGTATGTGAGCAGTGTGAGAGGTGGTGGTATGTGAGCAGTGTGAGAGGTGGTGGCAGGTGAGCAGTGTGAGAGGTGGTGGTGTGGGAGCAGTGTGAGAGGTGGTGGTATGTGAGCAGTGTGAGAGGTGGTGGCAGGTGAGCAGTGTGAGAGGTGGGGTAGTGTAGGGGAAACAATCACCCACAATGAAGATCAGGTGTATAGTGAACAATCGGAACAATCCCCACGTCGGGGTACAAGCTGTGAGAGGTTGACGGAGTACAATCACCACCCATCATCCAGGGGCCAGATTCAAGAAGCAGTTACGCAAGTACTTACGAACCTGTACATCTTTTCTCAATCATTACCGGCTTTGTTTACAATTATTAAACAGTTAATGAGCTCCGAAGCACCAGGAGGCTGTTTATAACAATAACAACAGTTCATTGGCAAGTTTTCATGCTTGTAAACTGTTTATATAAATGAAACCAAAGCCGTCAAAGACTGAGGAAAGATGTACACGTCCGTAAGTACTTGCGTAGACTCTCTACAAGTCTAGAATATCAGCAATAATAATTATAACTTGATATCGACTGATAGTAGGAGATTGAGGACGACATCTCCGGTCCTTCAAGCCAGCATATCTCACCATACTAACAGTGTTAGGATTTTTAAAGTACACATGCATGCTTCGTCCCTAACTGCTCTAGCCAAGCCCAAAGCGTATCCTAGGCTTGTTCTAGTCCCAGCTGTCCCAAAGCTGTCCCAGTCCAAACCCCCAATACTGTCCCATTCCTGTCCCAATATAGTTCCACTCCTGCCAATTCCCCAACTCACCCCAGCCCTTCTCTAGCCCTGGCCGCAATCCCAGCCCTATCCTAAGGCTTCAGCCCTATCCTAAGGCTTCAGCCCTATCCTAAGGCTTCAGCCTATCCTAAGGCTTCAGCCCTATCCTAAGGCTTCAGCCCTATCCTAAGGCTTCAGCCCTATCCTAAGGCTTCAACCCTATCCTAAGGCTTCAGCCCTATCCTAAGGCTTCAGCCCTATCCTAAGGCTTCAACCTATCCTAAGGCTTCAGCCCTATCCTAAGGCTTCAGCCCTATCCTAAGGCTTCAGCCCTATCCTAAGGCTTCAGCCCTATCCTAAGGCTTCAGCCCTATCCTAAGGCTTCAGCTCTATCCTAAGGCTTCAGCCCTATCCTAAGGCTTCAGCCCTATCCTAAGGCTTCAGCCTATCCTAAGGCTTCAGCCCTATCCTAAGCTTCAGCCCTATCCTAAGGCTTCAGCCCTATCCTAAGGCTTCAGCCTATCCTAAGGCTTCAGCCTATCCTAAGGCTTCAGCCCTATCCTAAGGCTTCAGCCCTATCCTAAGGCTTCAACCCTATCCTAAGGCTTCAGCCCTATCCTAAGGCTTCAGCCCTATCCTAAGGCTTCAGCCCTATCCTAAGGCTTCAGCTCCAGACCTCTCGCCGTCCCTAGCCTGGCCCATCCCACACACACGACACTTAATGTCAGTCAACAACTTCAAAATCTGAAGGGAAAAAATGCAATATCGTGTTTAATATGTTTAGAGTGGAATATATGTGTGTAAGTATGTATATATTATATATATAAAATTATATGTGTGTATTTACTATTTGTATTTTACTATTTGTATCTGCAGAATCGAGCTAATAGCTCTTGGGCCCCGTCTTTCTAACCAATTATTTTTTCATATATTATGTCAACTGCATATATTTCTCTCTAAAACACACACACACACACAGGAATCAGCCTGTAACAGCTGTCTAACTCTCAGGTACCTATTTACTGCTAAGTGAACAGGTTCATTAGGGTGAAAGAAACTCTGCCCATTTGTTTCCGCCATGTGTGTGTGTGTGTGTGTGTGCGCGTGCATGCATGCATGCGTGCGTGCGTGCGTGCGTACGTGCGTACGTGCGTGCGTGCGTGCACGTATTTCAGACTTCTCCTTATCCTTAACAACCCAGTTGTTGACTGGTCTAGACTTTGAGAAGGCTGGGAAGCTACGTCAAATTTGTTATATATTACAAAGTTTGCGCTGAAAATTATCAGATGACGCTCAGAGTGACGCAAATTTCAAGTTACAGGTGTTAACAGTTATATATATATATATATATATATATATATATATATATATATATATATATATTATATATATATATATATATATATATATATATATATATTCCTTATTCATAGATTCGTGCCAGAATCATGAATCTAAATCTTTCTGTCGTTTTCACCGAAATATGTTTAAAAGAAAGACTGCTACCAATAATATATATATATATATATATATATATATATATATATATATATATATATATATATATATATATATATATATTGTTTAAAGGCGTCACGTGTTCAGAGTTGTTCATAAACAATATTCGGAGACGGGCAGATGAATGGAGGCGAGTGTTCATGCCTAATTTTGTCATATAATGTTTTGTTCCTTTCCAAAAGCATGTCCCGCCCATAATCCCCGCCCACGCCCCCGCCCACGCCCACCAACTCCACAGGTCATAAACAAGTAATAAATCCCGCTGCCATCAGATCCACACCGTAAATAATACTCATCAAAATACTAAGAAAACACATCCGGACATTTAGGGAGCAGCCTGCGAGGCCTCGTCCACACCACCAGAGGTCACCATAGGTCACTAGAGGTCAGCAGAGGTCACCAGAGGTCAGTACAGGTCACCGGAGGTCACTACAGGTCACCACAGGTCACTAGAGGTCACCAGATGTCACCACAGTTCACCACAGGTCACCATGGCAACTCTAACTAGTTATCAGGTGACCCAGGTCAACCAACAGTTCCGTGACCCAAGACCCCAGCTCCACTGTCACATGACCCGTGTGTGGTGATAAGGAGAACATCCACAGAAGCCGTAATGAGAGTTCGAACCCAGGCGCTGGGTTCGAACCCAGACGCACGCGGTCTAGACGACTACGCCGCCACGACACGGTCGAGGCGTAGTATCTACAATGTTATCTACAACGTATCTACAATGTTCTTTACCTGAGGGTGTGGTGGAGGGGAGGTGGGGGCCAGGGAGGCGCCGGGAGACCCGCTGGTGCTGCTGGAGGGTCGAGGTTCCTCTGGCGACCCGGGGTCTTCAGCGTTACGTACCTGGGGAGAGACAAGCTGCCATTATTAACATGTTAACACCACTAAGCCGCCGTCATTATTAACATGTTAACACCACTAAGCCACTTGTGCCCATCTTGCTCCTACTAGAGTTCAATGCCAAACAGACATCTTATAAATGTCTTAAGACTATGTTAACAACATTAGAGTAATTTGTCAACGAACTTGAATATTATACACCATACAGGTGTTATAATACATGATACAGGTGTTATAATACATGATACAGGTGTTATAATACATGATACAGGTGTTATAATACATGATACAGGTGTTATAATACATGATACAGGTGTTATAATACATGATACAGGTGTTATAATACATGATACAGGTGTTATAATACATGATACAGAGGTTAGATACAGTTCAACTTGAGCCCCCCAAACCCCCCACAAGGACCAGGAGACAACTTAGCAACGCAGGTAAACAATAACAGCGACGAGATGAAGAGTCACGATGATTACCAGAGGCACGATAAGAGTTCCATTACCAGCAGCTCACTATCGCACCGCTGCTCCAGCCTCGACGAGCACCAGTCTAGACACCTGGTGTGGCTGGGGCCGGCGGGCACGTGATGCCCCACTACCCCACGGGGTCTCTACACTACCCACGGGGACGCCGTGGGTAGTTACCACCAGGGGAAGACCCCCCAGCTCACCTCCACCACAGGGAAAAGACCCCAGTTTACACCTATCCAAATTACAAGTTAACAGTCCCCCCCAGAGTAATTTGCTGTTGTTGTTGTTGAAGACTCAGCTACTGGGAACAAAAAGTTCCAAGTAGCACGGGCTATGGTGAGCCCGACTTGCCTGGCACAGGAGCGGGGCTGTAACTTCAATAATTTGCTGTGATAAGATCAGCATTGATATGCCTACAGCCACTAGACGAGTCTCGTATCTACACCACACCACGAACTGATTGGAACTTGGCTAAATGTTCAATTAACACCGTGTGGGGTGAGTGTACCTGTATATGTATACTAGTGTAGGCTACTGTATCCCGCCTAACTGGTTGGTGTATTACATGACACAAAATGTATTGGTGATACAGTACTGCAGTTGCTACTGGTGATGATAATTATATTACAGAGGTAATTATTATATCATATTGACATCTGGTTTGTTTATTCGCCAAGAAGGGAAGATATACTCCGAGAGGTGTGGGGTCACTCCAGTGTGGGGTCACTCCAGTGTGGGGTCACTCCAGTGTGGGGTCACTCCACAGTGTGGGGTCACTCCAGTGTGGGGTCACTCCAGTGTGGGGTCACTCCACAGTGTGGGGTCACTCCAGTGTGGGGTCACTCCACAGTGTGGGGTCACTCCACAGTGTGGGGTCACTCCAGTGTGGGGTCACTCCACAGTGTGGGGTCACTCCACAGTGTGGGGTCACTCCAGTGTGGGGTCACTCCAGTGTGGGGTCACTCCACAGTGTGGGGTCACTCCAGTGTGGGGTCACTCCAGTGTGGGGTCACTCCAGTGTGGGGTCACTCCACAGTGTGGGGTCACTCCAGTGTGGGGTCACTCCACAGTGTGGGGTCACTCCAGTGTGGGGTCACTCCACAGTGTGGGGTCACTCCAGTGTGGGGTCACTCCACAGTGTGGGGTCACTCCACAGTGTGGGGTCACTCCACAGTGTGGGGTCACTCCACAGTGTGGGGTCACTCCACAGTGTGGGGTCACTCCAGTGTGGGGTCACTCCACAGTGTGGGGTCACTCCACAGTGTGGGGTCACTCCACAGTGTGGGGTCACTCCACAGTGTGGGGTCACTCCAGTGTGGGGTCACTCCACAGTGTGGGGTCACTCCACAGTGTGGGGTCACTCCAGTGTGGGGTCACTCCACAGTGTGGGGTCACTCCACAGTGTGGGGTCACTCCAGTGTGGGGTCACTCCACAGTGTGGGGTCACTCCAGTGTGGGGTCACTCCAGTGTGGGGTCACTCCACAGTGTGGGGTCACTCCAGTGTGGGGTCACTCCACAGTGTGGGGTCACTCCACAGTGTGGGGTCACTCCACAGTGTGGGGTCACTCCACAGTGTGGGGTCACTCCACAGTGTGGGGTCACTCCACAGTGTGGGGTCACTCCAGTGTGGGGTCACTCCACAGTGTGGGGTCACTCCAGTGTGGGGTCACTCCACAGTGTGGGGTCACTCCAGTGTGGGGTCACTCCAGTGTGGGGTCACTCCAGTGTGGGGTCACTCCACAGTGTGGGGTCACTCCAGTGTGGGGTCAGTCCAGTGTGGGGTCACTCCAGTGTGGGGTCACTCCACAGTGTGGGGTCACTCCAGTGTGGGGTCACTCCACAGTGTGGGGTCACTCCACAGTGTGGGGTCACTCCAGTGTGGGGTCACTCCACAGTGTGGGGTCACTCCACAGTGTGGGGTCACTCCACAGTGTGGGGTCACTCCACAGTGTGGGGTCACTCCAGTGTGGGGTCACTCCACAGTGTGGGGTCACTCCACAGTGTGGGGTCACTCCACAGTGTGGGGTCACTCCACAGTGTGGGGTCACTCCAGTGTGGGGTCACTCCAGTGTGGGGTCACTCCAGTGTGGGGTCACTCCACAGTGTGGGGTCACTCCACAGTGTGGGGTCACTCCACAGTGTGGGGTCACTCCACAGTGTGGGGTCACTCCACAGTGTGGGGTCACTCCACAGTGTGGGGTCACTCCACAGTGTGGGGTCACTCCACAGTGTGGGGTCACTCCACAGTGTGGGGTCACTCCACAGTGTGGGGTCACTCCAGTGTGGGGTCACTCTAGTGTGGGGTCACTCCACAGTGTGGGGTCACTCCAGTGTGGGGTCACTCCACAGTGTGGGGTCACTCCACAGTGTGGGGTCACTCCAGTGTGGGGTCACTCCACAGTGTGGGGTCACTCCACAGTGTGGGGTCACTCCACAGTGTGGGCCACTCCACAGTGTGGGCCACTCCATAGTGTAGATATAGTGAACATATACACCCAGGTTGGTCAGTAAGCTATAGTAACGGCCTTAATAACCAACTTCCTCCCTGGCGATCGACAGCCCTTAAAGTAGAATAGAAAACAAAGATCTCCAAAACACCAACAGGTAACCCGAGCCTTACCCGGCCCGGCCCGCTGGAGGAGAGCCGGGTCAGCGTGGCCCGTCCCATTAGCAGAGTGTCGCGAGGCACCTGCAGAAGCCCGTCCCAAGGGCGCCCGAGGCCGTAAACGTCCCTCACACCTGACATAGAGTCAGGTGTAGCCGTGGAGTCAGGGCCGTGGACGGCTCCCTCCTCCTCCAAGTCATAAACCGCCTCCATATTTTGCTTTGTAATATAAATGATGTTATGGTTTAAGAGCTCCGCTATTGTGCGTTGGTGGAGATGCTTATCGTCCACACACGGCTAATGTTTCTTGCTGTTCCAGATGCCAGAGAACTTGTGGGAGCATTTCAAGGTGTTTATGGAGCACTCTGTCGGGTGTCAGCCGTCTCGCTCAGGTAGCTCTTAGTCAACCCTTGTGTTTATTTGTTTAAACTTGAGAAATTTGTGGGTGAGGTTCATTTTCCGGGTTTAAATGGGTATTATTACAGTGTGTGCCTATTAGCATCACAGTGTGTGCCTATTTTGTTTGTCATTATGTTATTATGTTTATACATTATGTTTGTGACTCATCTTCAATGTATATACCTTTACCTGAATAACAAATCTAAATCTATTGGGATCCCAGTGTGTGCCTATTCACATAGTAGTGAGAACAAGGAGCTGGGATATGGGGAAGGTGCCCAATTACTTATACCATCGGGAATCGAACGCCGACTCTTCAAGAAGCGAGGCCTTCCCTCTACCGACCACCTCAAGTAGGATTAAACAGAGATAAATACATGGTGCCTCATCAGTCTTGGTTAGTCATAACCTCACCGAAGCCGCCCACAACAGTTATACCGCTCAAGCAAAACATAAGAGTAACAGTGGACCAGCTCTAGGCTCAATGCTCGTGCAGGAATGCAGGAATATCCCTCAACATAAAAGAAATAAATAACAAATAAATACATTAGTAAATAAAATAGCCTCGGTTATTAATATTATAACGTTCACCATAATCACTTTATAAAATTGAGATTTGCACAAAACGCAGAAATAGAGGACGAACGTAAATCAAGAGTCCAGTCCAATACGTTAGAGTTTAGAGGGAGGGGAGCGGGTAGTGGGGGCGTGGGTGTAGGGGGGTTCATGGGAGCGGGTAGTGGGAGCACGGGAGTAGGGGAGTACATGGGAGCGGGTACTAGGAGAACGGGAGTAGGGGAGTACATGGGAGCGGGTAGAGTGGGGGGCATGTGTGGGGGGACACCATACCTTACCAACAGAGGGTAACACTCTGCTCACCTTCAAAACATCGCTGCGTTCATGCAACTGTAGGAGCGATGCCCTGATGGTGGCGAACTCTTTTATGCCCGCCCGACCTCGATCATGCGCGGAGCCTTAAAGGTCAGATTTCCCGCCTTGGTACACGCGGGAGGCGACCATCGTGCCCGCCAGATAGCCAGCCCAACCTTCAAAAGCTTTCGATAAGAGCTTCAAGCGATATTACTGCTTCCCGCCGACAGAGTCGTGTGCTATCATGTACGACAACCTCCGGCGACCACTGGTGGCCCCCAGCGATCACTGGTGGCCCCCAGGGACCACTGGTGGCCCCCAGCGATCACTGGTGGGCCCCAGCGACCACTGGTGGCCCTCGGCGACCACTGGTGGACCCCAGCGACCACTGGTGGCCCCCAGCGATCACTGGTGGCCCCCAGGGACCACTGGTGGCCCCCGGCGACCACTGGTGGCCCCCAGCGACCACTGGTGGCCCCCAGCGACCACTGGTGGCCCCCAGCGACCACTGGTGGACCCCAGCGACCACTGGTGGCCCCCAGCGATCACTGGTGGCCCCCAGGGACCACTGGTGGCCCCCGGCGACCACTGGTGGCCCCCAGCGACCACTGGTGGCCCCCAGCGACCACTGGTGGACCCCAGCGACCACTGGTGGCCCCCAGCGACCACTGGTGGGCCCCGGGGATCTTACGACCCATGAGTAACCAGACCGCCAATGACGAATACCGACAATGAACACTCAAAGGAATGATGAAATAAAGGATAACAAAAACTAGGAAGAAAATAAAATAGTATAAATAAATAATGCAACAAGAGCGAGCGAAGTATATGCAAGAAACAGGCAAAAAAGTGCTTGGCAGGAGCCGCCGAATGCAACAAAGCAACACAGGTAAGCAAATCATGCCGGAAAATAATAGGTGATGAGACGGCGTAATGGTCGGAGCGTGACGGAGCATCGGTGCCAATTACCTGTCCCCAGCACCTGCCCTCACGCTCCCACCGCCAGCCTCCGGCCCTGACGGGCGCCACCATGGGACCCCGGCGCCACCTGGGGACCCCGGCGCCAGGTACATTAGTGGGGAGGCTCGCGGACCTCAATAACCCAGAGGGCGGCGACGTAAGCATAGGAGAGTAAGGTGCCCATTAGGAAGAAGCATCGCTGGGGGCAGGAGCGTCAAGGCGCCGACAGTACTAACAGTACTATACCGGGTGATGAGTGTGTGTGGTGAGGCGTGGACGCCACTGTGGAGGAGGACCTTCCGGCTGACGTCAACTTTGACGTCAACGTCAATTTTGACGTCAACATCCCCAACGGACAAAATATGATGAACTATAAATCATAGCGGCTCACAAATATTCACGTTTTCTATGCGTGGGTCGCACGGTTTGGCTAGGTTCAGGTGTTTGAGTACATCATTTTCTGTCTGTTTCCCCTCCAGGGAGCCAGGTTTCCCCTCCAGGAAGCCAGGTTTCCCCTCCAGGAAGCCAAGTTCCCCTCCAGGAAGTCAAGTTTCCCCTCCAGGGAGCCAAGTTCCCCTCCAGGGAGCCAGGTTTCCCCTCCAGGGAGCCAAGTTCCCCTCCAGGGAGCCAGGTTTCCCCTCCAGGGAGCCAGGTCATCTTCTAAGGTGCGTGAAGGCTTGGTAAATGGGAGAACAAATTGGAGAGCTAATGGAAGGACAAATGGGAAGGCAAATGGGAAGGAATGGGTGTGAGGCAGGACACACACAAGACGGTGACTAGCGCGTCAGGGGGATGAGAAACCTGGCGGCCTTATCTCTGTACAAGAGAGATCAGAGATGCGCATCTTGCTGGCCCACTCTGCCTGACTAGTACTAAATTGCTGGCGTGTAGCGGATCAGATGAGACGATAACAGAGCACCTCCAGTACACGTTGAAAGGTCCTGTGATACGCTGCCCACCCTCCCACTCTCCTCTCTCAAGGCTCAACAAAACCTGTCTCAACAAAGAGATGTTTGGGACGGTGTCTGCGCTCCGGAGCCGTCGTCTGGGACCCATTTATCGATAAGCAAATGCGGAAGATTATTCCACACCGGCGGTTACCCCCTGATAGCGAGTCCCCCCGCACCTTGCAAGCCTATCGCCACGATAAAGTTATTCTGACACAAGTGAACTGGCAAATCTTAGCCCGGGATCCTAGTTAGGTTATGGTAGGTTTAGGCTAGGTTATGGGAGGTTTAGGCTAGGTTATGGGAGGTTTAGGCTAGGTTATGGGAGGTTTAGGCTAGGTTATGCGAGGTTTAGGCTAGGTTATGGGAGGTTTAGGCTAGGTTATGGTAGGTTTAGGCTAGGTTATGGGAGGTTTAGGCTAGGTTATGGGAGGTTTAGGCTAGGTTATGGGAGGTTTAGGCTAGGTTATGCGAGGTTTAGGCTAGGTTATGGGAGGTTTAGGCTAGGTTATGCTTGGTTTAGGCTAGGTTATGCTTGGTTTAGGCTAGGTTATGGGAGGTTTAGGCTAGATTATGGTAGGTTTAGGCTAGGTTATGCTTGGTTTAGGCTAGGTTATGGGAGGTTTAGGCTAGGTTATGCTAGGACTTAGCTATGCTAGACTGGCCAAAGATTGGGTCTTCATTTTGGACTTATCGAATTTTCTTAAAAATGTTGTTTTCTCTTTATTAATTTTGTAATAATTTTTTTTGTAATTTTTTTTAGGTCCAAAACTGTAGCAGAGTAGTCTACGTCGTTGGCTCACAACTGAGGTATTCGGGTTCAATCCTCGGGACTGGTAGAAACGATTGGGCAAGTTTCCTTTCACCTGAGGCCACTGTTTACCTTGCAGTAAAAAGTTAGGCAACGCTGGAGTTAGGCAACTGTTGTGGGCAGCATCCCGGGGAAGCTCCATAGTTGGTCTATGGTGCCCTCGAGAACCAAGAGTCCAGGCTTCCTGTCCCCGAACACAGGAAAAATAACACAGGTGTGGGACAACGGTGAGAGGCCGAGGGGCGAGGAGTGGCCCCGAGGGGTGGGGAGTGGCCCCGGGGGCGGGGAGTGGCCCCGGGGGGGGGGGGGCGGGGTGGCCCCGGGGGGGGGGGGCGGGGAGTGGCCCCGAGGGGCGGGGAGTGGCCCCGAGGGGCGGGGAGTGGCCCCGAGGGCGGGGAGTGGCCCCGGGGGCGGAGAGTGGCCCTGATTATCACCAGTGGTACAGATCACCAGGTGCTGAGGACCTCTGAGTGGCTCCGAGGGGCCACTCTCCACCCGTCCTCCTACAACCTGTCCTCCTACAACCTGTCCTCCTACAGGATGTCGGAGGACAGGTTGTAGGAGATCAGGTTGTAGGAGACCAGGTTGTTGGAGGACAAGTGTAGGAGGACAGGTTGTAGGAGACCAGGTTGTTGGAGGACAGGTTGTAGGAGGACAGGTTGTAGGAGACCAGGTTGTTGGAGGACAGGTTGTAGGAGGACAGTTGTAGGAGACCAGGTTGTTGGAGGACGGGTTGTAGGAGGACAAGTTGTAGGAGACCAGGTTGTTGGAGGACGGGTTGTAGGAGGACAGTTGTAGGAGACCAGGTTGTTGGAGGACGGGTTGTAGGAGGACAAGTTGTAGGAGACCAGGTTGTTGGAGGACAGGTTGTAGGAGGACAGGTTGTAGGAGACCAGGTTGTTGGAGGACAGGTTGTAGGAGACCAGGTTGTTGGAGGACGGGTTGTAGGAGACCAGGTTGTTGGAGGACGGGTTGTAGGAGGACAGGTTGTAGGAGGACAGTTGTAGGAGACCAGGTTGTTGGAGGACAGGTTGTAGGAGACCAGGTTGTTGGAGGACGGGTTGTAGGAGACCAGGTTGTTGGAGGACGGGTTGTAGGAGGACAGGTTGTAGGAGGACAGGTTGTAGGAGGACAGGTTGTAGGTGGACAGGTTGTTGGAGGACGGGTTGTAGGAGGACAGGTTGTAGGAGGACAAGTTGTAGGAGACCAGGTTACCCTGGCGTATACAAGACGCCGTAAGCTGCGGGCGCACAACAGGCTCACCATAGCCCGTGCTACTTGCCCCGCTCCTGTGCCAGGTAAGTTACGGGCTCACCATAGCCCGTGCTACTTGCCCCGCTCCTGTGCCAGGTAAGTTACGGGCTCACCATAGCCCGTGCTACTTGCCCCGCTCCTGTGCCAGGTAAGTTACGGGTCACCATAGCCCGTGCTACTTGCCCCGCTCCTGTGCCAGGTAAGTTACGGGGTCACCATAGCCCGTGCTACTTGCCCTGCTCCTGTGCCAGGTAAGTTACGGGCTCACCATAGCCCGTGCTACTTGCCCCGCTCCTGTGCCAGGTAAGTTACGGGCTCACCATAGCCCGTGCTACTTGCCCCTCTCCTGTGCCAGGTAAGTCCACTACGGCTCACCATAGCCCGTGCTACTTGGAACTGGTTCCGAGTAGCTGACTCTATAACAACAACCGTAAACTGCGGGCGCACACACTCTAGATGACCCCGCGGGAGGAAGATAGCAGCGCCTGCTCAAGGCAGGCTGGGACACGCGTGATACTTATCATCACCTGCAACTTAAATCATGTTAATCTGATTTCTATAAAGGTTAATGCGCAGGTAAAAGTGCCTACTTAAACCCCCACACATAGACTAGTGCTAAGTCGCGTTCAAGATGAAGATCACACACAGTTTTTGAACGGCTAGAGAACAAGGGTCCTCAGGAAGCCCGTGGGATGGGTCCTGTGGCCCGGTGGGCTCCTGGTTTACCTCCCGGGCGGGACGGAATTGGTTGGGCATCTTTCTTTTCACCTGATGCCTCTGTTCATCTAGCAGTTAGGTAACTGTAGTGGGCTGCATCCTGAGGAAAATCATCATTAGCTGACCTAGGTGGACCTTGAGAAGCCTAAGTACAGGCTTCCTGTCCCCGGCAATGGTAATGATATAAAGTGAAAGTGATGACACGACTGGGTACGAGACCAGAACGGACCGACACGTCGTTGATTTAATTTAATTTCATGCGTTAATTGGAGAAGCAGCAGCGGTGCCAGTGGTGTGACAGCGACGCTCCGGACAGCAGACGTGACGCTCCGGACAGCAGACGGGACGCTCCGGACAGCAGACGGGACGCTCCGGACAGCAAACGGGACGCTCCGGACAGCAGACGCCGAGGAAGTAACAGTAGGAGAGAGAAGGTAAAACCTTTTCCAGCAGGAGGCCAGGGACTCGAACTGAGAGGTGAGGTCAGCGGGTCACACCAACAACTTCTCTATTCCGTCAACAGTTTGTTAGTGGAGGAGATTCCGCAGAGGGAGAACAAGGTAGTTCACTCTCCCCCAAACACTATAGCGCCCCACCATCTGGGTGTCTGATCCTTCATCACATCAGAGAACCAACGTAGCTGAGACTAAAATCGTTACATAGAATTGATCTATGGAAGAATCTGAGTGGCAGGAAGGTTTGGATCATCAGAGTTAATCAACCAAATAAACACTTTTTATTCTGTCAGAGAAAGAGGCGCCGATAGCACCAGCAAAATGAATCGGTGGAAGGCGCCGTAATAAATTATTAGCAAGAGGTCAGAGGGACTTCTCATAAGATGACGCTCCGACATATTCATTTCCAAGTAGGTTGTGCTTTAAAGATTACAATACCCATATGCAGGCGACGAGTCACAATAACGTGGCTAAAGTATGATGACCAGACAACACACTAGAAGGTGAAGGGACGACGACGTTTCGGTCCGTCCTGGACCATTCTCAAGTCGATTGAGAATGGTCCAGTTCTCAATCGGCTGGCTACTCCATGTAGGTACAATACCGGCTGTACCAGACGCCAGACAGCGTGGTAAATCCCAGTGTCAAGCAAATTGGAGAAAGTGTTCCTTGAGGACTGAACATTGGATTTGGAACTCACCTAAGATAATATTCATGGCGACCTGGACCAAGCACTAGCTACAAGTCAGTCATGGAGCTGTACACAGGCTGAAATCTCCAAGTCATGATGGTCTAAACCAGTTGCAACGTGCCAGTCATGGAAATCGGGACCAACTAGCTACAGGTCATGTCGTATACAAGCTTGAATATAGACACCTAATCTTTGAAGCGAAAACCACTTTGACAAAAACGTGCTGAATGTGTAGACAAATCTTACCAACAACAGTCGACTCGTGCAGGCGGACGAGTTCAAATCTGTTCACCTAGTGCGCGTCTGCCTTGTCTTTGTGTACCTGGACCAGGACTAGGCGAGTCCCTCAGTGCTCGCCTGAACACACCACAGGGACGTTGGGCTTGCTACTCCATGTATGTACAGCAGGCGGGCGTGGAGAGGGGCGCCGCCAGCAGGTGTCAACGCTACAGCCCGGGTCGGGAGGGGGTCCTCGCCACCACAACAAGAATTGCTTTTAACATGCTGGAGCGCTGATTGGTACTTCCTCAGGTGATACTACCGCTAGTCCTACGCCGCGATTCACCAAGCATACACGCAGCCCTATACATCTTTCCTCAATTATGTCGGCTGTTTTTACATTCATTAAACAGTTTATGAACTTCGAAGCACTACGAGGTTGTTTATAACAATAATAACCTTGCATTGTGAAGTTTCGAAATTTCTTAAACTGTTTAGATGTAAACAAAGCTGCCATGGTTGAGGAAAGATGTACGGGCTTCGTAAGTGGTTGCGAAATTGTTTGGTGAATCCTGGCTCTTGGACAGGCCACGGGGGGATGGTTCACGCTTCGGCCTTGACGCCTGTGCTGTTGCAGGCGCTAATGGCCTGGCGGGACGTGGGGCATTTACATTAATTATGGACTGGTCGTGCCCGCATGTACTTGCTCCAACCAGCGGGGGTGGGGTGGGGGTGTTGTGCCTGCCCTAACCTGAGTGGGGTGGGGGTTGTGCCTGCCCCAACCACGTGGCATACACCCTTGGCATAAGCTCCTAGTATTCGCCCCTGGCATTCGCCCCTGGCATACGCCCCTGGCGTCGACCTCGTCCACGCCTCGTGATAACACAGGCAAGACGGCAACAAACTCCCTTCAGTTCTTCACAGCTTCGCGATAATATCTTACGAGTGGACCGGCAGGATGGAGCGGGGAATCTCATGTGTGTTGTGAAGGACCTTGGGCCAGATTCACGAAGCTGTTACGCAAGTACTTACAAACGTGTACATCTTTCCTCAATCTTTGACGGCTTTGGTTACATTTATTAAACAGTTTACAAGCATGAAAACTTGCCAATCAACTGTTGTTATTGTTATAAACAGCCTCCTGGTGCTTCGGAGCTCATTAACTGTTTAATAATTGTAAACAACGCCGCCAATGATTAAGAAAAGATGCACAGGTTCGTAAGTGTCTGCCTAACTGCTTCGTGAATCTGGCCCCAAAGCGGCTGTGGTTCCAGCGCCACGGTGTTGTGGCTGGCGAAAGATACACACAAACATTGTCTTGATAGATTAAGATGTCAGAGGCGGATTTACAGAGTCAACTTGGGATCAGATAATGTCATCTAGCAAACACTACAAGAAAACATAACTCACAGACAACAGCTTTCACCCCCACACTGCTCCCGCCCACAACAAACTCTAAATAGAATTGATGGTGTGAGTGATGCTGCCTGTCGTTAAAACATTGGCCAATGTTTTTGTTTTTATTTTAGAACTGTGTTTAGGTCGCTTGCTATATGTTCCAAGTGTACCTCTCTAAATGCTTCACCCACGCACTGCAAGTACAAATAATTATCACCAGAACCAAAACACCTAACCTAACCTAACCTTGATTGTTGCCGCCGAAGGCGGCTAGTTTATTGTGCACCCCATACTCATCCTGTGAGCGGTAGCGCAAAAGCATTACAGAGGGCACAAAAGATCTTTATCAGACCTCATCTTAGATTATTACATAAACAATTTCATCTATCCTTCACACCTTATAGTTACAATGTCAGCTAGTTACAGAGAAAGTGCTATTTCAAGAGCTACATATTTACAGTAAGTCATCATACATTAATGGTAGGTCTTATCGCTAATACATAATAGTTTGACCAATGGGGACATTACAGAGTCATAGGGGAGCTTCTGTTTCTTGTTAGTCTTCAAAAATACACTACTTGTTTCTGAATCTCGTATGTCGTTCATCTACTGGAAGCGAAATGTGGATACAGTGCAAGTATTTCAGGTAATTTTACCATGGTAATAAGATAGGTTGCCATATCATACAGAGTGAGTTTAGATCTATCTCTAAATGGCTCAATTTTTGAACACTACAATCCAAGATATAGTGTTCTAGTGTGTGTCCCTGTCTTTGTCCACACACTTTACACTTTACTTCATCTAGATCCCTATACAAGCCGAACTGCCAGAGATACTTGTAGCCAAGTCTTATACGAGCTGTGACAACATCTGTTAGTCTACTGACTTTATTACTTGCCCCATACACATGTTTTACTTCACACATTTCAATGTGATGAACAATGGACCTGCTAATTCCAGTTTGCACAGTTCTACTTTCTTCAAATCCATCCAGGAGTTCTCGTCTAATGACACTTTTAAGGGACCTATTTGATAACTCAAGATTCCGTTCAACACTGTCTTTATTTACTGCAGCCTTAGCAAGGGCGTCAACTTTGTCATGTTCCTGCAGGCCAATGTGAGAAGGAATCCACAACATTTTATATTTACCCTCTTGCTAAGTATTCTTATATATCTACGTCTAGCTTCCAAGACAAGCACGTTATTACTTGATTGCAAACTGTTTATTGCTCGTAGTGAGGAAAGGGAGTCAGAAATAATTAAGCTGTCTACTTCAGTGTTGTCAATAATTTCGAGTGCTACCAGTATCGCTACCAACTCGGCTTGCATAGTGGACGCCCAGTTACTAATTCGGATATTCCTAACCTAACCTAACCTATCCTAGGTCCTTGCTATACACTAAATTATATTATACATTAATATTATAATCGATACAATATAAATGTTGGTTACACAGTTCATTAAAATTGATGAGAGCGTCTTTGGGATTTGCTTTTTTTTTTCGCATAGGCGGGTACAGGAACCGACGACTGCTGACCTTATACACAGAAATCACAATAGCGTGATGCATCAAATAAACAAATCCACAAGGGCCGTGACGAGGGTTCGTACCTACGTCCTCTCCTACGAGTTGTGTAAAATCCTGGTTTGTGTCTCGGAGAGGCTGCAGGATCCAAGTAAATTCAGTAGAATTTCTGGTTGCAGTCCTTTTTACCATGTCGTAGCTCAGTCGATTAAGACAGCGTCTGGGATGCTCTCGGACGTAGGTTCGAATCCTCGTCACGGCCCTTGTGGATTTGTTCATTTGACTGTTGACTTTGTTAGCAGGCTGAGAGCTTCCCCCTTCCCGTAGCTCATGGTAAGCTTTACCGACTAGTTTCTCTGTGAAGGGAAACCTTTCCTTTGCCTTTCCATTGGAGACTTTCAGCGCCGTGGAGAGGGGGGACCTGCTGCCTGGGTAACAGCTTCTTCCCCGAATCAACCTACCCTGGCTTTGCGCCCTGGTGAGGCCACTCCAGACCGACAACCAGAGCGCAACTCCATAGTCTCCTGAGACTGATGGATGCCTACTACTATGACCCGCCAAATGGCTAACAACCACGTACCCAATTACTGCTGGGTGAACAGATCAGTACCTAGGCAATCCTTCCTGACCAGGACTCGAACCCAGGACCAAATCGCTGGCAAGGCGCGGGACAGAGTGTTACTACTGGGCCACCATCGACTGTTTTACTTAGGTAATAGAACAACTCTCGAAACCAATGACAGGTATCCTTTCCAGGCGGGCGGGCGCCTGCTCGAAACTCCACTATCTCAGGTGTTCGGGTATGGTGAGTATGGGCATCCTGGGGTGCCGCGGGCAGCGTGCCCCGGATTGATTGATAAAGATTAAGCCACCCAAGAGGTGGCACGGGCATGAATAGCCCGTAAGTGCCCCGGAGACCTGCCCTGGTCTCCGGGTATGGAGAGGAACCTGCAGCCACCTAGCGATACACCGCCGCCTCACACCTCACCAGCGCTGCGAGGTAAATGACGCGGCTCATTTTGCCCTCAACAGACATTCACTCACAGTCGACTTTATAATGGTCCACGACGGACCGAAACGTCGTCGTCTTTTCATCTTGTAGTGTGGCTCGGTCAACAGGTGAGGCGTAGCCCGTCACCGTCACGCTGACGGGGGCGGAGAGGGCGGGTGCCACCCGTACGTCAGGTGGGGTGGGAAATTACAGAGGGCGGTGAAGCACCTCCCTCAGGGTGTGGCACCAGGGCACCGCCCGCCCGCGCCACACCCTCCCGGGGGGCACCTCCCCTCCTCTCAACCGCCACCATTACCATGGAAAATGAAACCATTAAAATACAGCGTAACGATAATGTTAACATTAGTTTAGGTGTGGCCGAGCCGTGTGGACGAGCCGTGTGGCCAAGCCGTGAGGCCGAGCCGTGTGGCCGAGCCGTTAGGGCGAGCCATGTGGGCGAGCCGTCAAGCAGAGCCGTGTGGGCGAGCCGTCAAGCAGAGCCGTGTGGGGCGAGCCGTCAAGCCGAGCCGTGTGGGCGAGCCGTGAGACCGAGCCGTGAGGCCGAGCCGGAGGCCGAGCCGTGAGGCCGAGCCG
>WNGS01165523.1:26228800-26253941 GCA_020271785.1 Procambarus virginalis | reverse complement strand
TACGAGAACAGAGCGTCAAGCCATTATGACTATATAGCACTGGGAAGGGGTCAGGATAAGGATTTGGGATGGGACGGGGGGAAGGAATGGTGCCCAAGCGCTCAGGAATTGAACGCCGACCTGCATGAAGCGAGACTCTTGCTCTACCGTCCAATCTCTGCCTCACTCACCCATTATCAACACTTCTCTCTCTCTCTCATCACCCACCATCAACGCTGAACTTAAACGAAACACAGGGTACAGGGACACACTCAGACCTACTAGATTGAAAACAACATGTAAAGGACCTGGGAATTATGATGCCTGACGACCTGACATTTAGTGAACATAACCGAGCAAATATAGCGGCGGCCAGGAAAATGATATGTATTATTAAGACAACGAACGGAGAACGTATAATCCAGAAACCCCACAGCAATGCAAATACTATTTAAATCACTGGTGCTGTTCTGTCTTTGTAGTGTTCGGTACTCACTTCCCTTTCAGAGCAGAAAGATCTCTGAATTAGAGGGAAGAGAACATATACGGCACGCATAGACACGATAAAACATCTTAATTATTGGGACAATCTCCAGTTCGATATGCGGCCGGACTGTTCGATATGCGGCCGGACTGTTCGATATGCGGCCGGACTGTTCGATATGCGGCCGGACTAGAGCCTTGTATATTAAGTATAACTGTGTGTTCTTGCCGAGGATGCTGAATTTTCTCAAATTATCTAAGGCTTTTTTTTTTAATTATTTATTCTGTCATTTAAATGATTTTGGGTTCCTGTTCCTTAATCTTGAGGCCCAGTATTCTGCCTACATTCGTATGTTGGATTCGGTGGATGTCAAGGTTAATTGCTCTGGATATTTGTTCCAATGTACTTTTGTTTGGAACTTTTGTTTGTTAGTACTTATTTTCCATTGTTTTTCAAATAATCCTGTTATCCTCCCCCCCTTTTGTTGGCCAGTAAGACGTCTTTGCTTGTCCTGGTTGGCAGTGTATTTGAGTTACATCGTCAACGTATGTGACGTATTCCCCCGTTTTGGGGAGGGTCAGGTGAGGTCAGGTGTGCATATGTTGAAACGAGTGAGCGACAGGCAGCTTCCCTGTGGCTACTCCACTTTCAGGTCCGTTATGTCACCCAAGTAGCTGCTAATGTTGAGTTTAGATGTTCTGTTGTCTAAGAAGCTGCATTTTGTGGCAGTAAATCTCTCTAAAGTCCTGGTTCAGATATCTTGCATTTTTGGCCCTTTATTTTTGGCCCTTCTAATGCCCTAACCATGCTCCAGCCCTCTGACTACCCCTACATGTACTCTACCCCTCCACACTGCTGGGGGAGGGTACAGTGCCTCGCCCAGCAGGTGGGGGAGGCACTGTACCTCCAACACCTCCCCGCCCCTCCCCAAAACAATCCCAAGGAAACATCCCCTCCTCACCTCACCCCCCACTCACTTCCCCTCCTCCCAGCAGCAAAACTCTGCCTCCTCACAGTCGCTGGCCAGCAGGCATTAGGATGGCCACCACTGTAGGCGACCACCTTGCTCCTTTAGGCTTGATTTGACGTTAAGAATTGTCATTTAGATACGAGGCTTCAGTTTGGACACGGCAGGCGCAGGGCAGCGTGAAGAGCATCGCTGTGTATACAACTTGCCAGACAAGCTCGAGTGGATTTTTGGGGCGACAAGTGAGTTTGTGGAGTATCGCCCCCGCTGGCTCCCCCGGAGGTCGTCCCCTGACTCCCAGGGGGTCGTCCCCTGACTCCCTGGGGGTCGCCCCCTGCTCGTCACTCCTCCATATCTTCTGACGCTTTCAAAACACACAATGCCAAAATCCCACGTCCCGGCAAAAATAAAGTGACATTTTGACGAGTTGGTCGCGCCCCTCAGCGGCAAGTTTGTAGTAACTAGAAATATAGTTTTGTCAGTGGTGTACAGTTTTGGGGCCCGCACGGCCAGCGTGGCTTGCGGGGGTCTGCGGGCCCCTTGCTGTCTGCGCGCATGGTCTAGGGTCTGGTTTGAACTGGGGCTGAACTGGGTCCCCTGCACCAGTGGCTTGGCCGCGGCCCTCCGCGCCACCATTGCTGGCCGTATTTGGGAGGTTGCTGGCCTGGTGGTGGCCTCTCCGCTGATAACAATAACAAAAACTCAGGCTCGTCCCGCTTCGCCCGTATCACGTTCCTTGTTGGATTAGCCTCGCCTCTGATTTATGCCACCCCGCGTCAGGGCTTAGGAGGAAGTGTGGGTATGGCTGCGACACCTTCTGACACCTGGTACCCTGGCCTGGGACACGTGGTTATACCTGGTACCCTGGCCTGGGACACGTGGCTATACCTGGTACCCTGGCCTGGGACACGTGGTTATACCTGGTACCCTGGCCTGCGACACACGTTATACCTGGTACCCTGGCCTGGGACACACGGTTATACCTGGTACCCTGGCCTGGGACACGTGGCTATACCTGGTACCCTGGCCTGGGACACGTGGCTATACCTGGTACCCTGGCCTGGGACACGTGGCTATACCTGGTACCCTGGCCTGGGACACGTGGCTATACCTGGTACCCTGGCCTGCGACAAACACACACACACGTTAAAAATACAAACTCTAGGAGGAAAAAAACAAGAGTAAATATGATCACACAAAACCACGACAGAAATATACAAAGTTGAGAAAAAGTGTTTTAAATCCTTCAATGTCTATACCAACGAAATAGACTCCAGTGTAGGACGCAAATGTGTCAAAAAATTGTTCGAATGTTCTCCTTTGCGAGTTGTAGACGTTTGGAACAATTTAAGTGAGAAAATGATGAAAGGCAAAGCCATCGGTAGTTACGAAGTGTCGTAACTACCGATGGCTTTGCCTTTCATCATTTTCTCACTTAAATTGTTCCAAACGTCTACAACTCGCAAAGGAGAACATTCGAACAATTTTTTTGACACATTTGCGTCCTACACTGGAGTCTATTTCGTTGGTATAGACATTGAAGGATTTAAAACACTTTTTCTCAACTTTGTATATTTCTGTCGTGGTTTTGTGTGATCATATTTACTCTTGTTTTTTTCCTCCTAGAGTTTGTATTTTTAACGTGTGTGTGTTTGTCGCAGGCCAGGGTACCAGGTATAGCCACGTGTCCCAGGCCAGGGTACCAGGTATAGCCACGTGTCCCAGGCCAGGGTACCAGGTATAGCCACGTGTCCCAGGCCAGGGTACCAGGTATAGCCACGTGTCCCAGGCCAGGGTACCAGGTATAACCGTGTGTCCCAGGCCAGGGTACCAGGTATAACCGTGTGTCGCAGGCCAGGGTACCAGGTATAACCACGTGTCCCAGGCCAGGGTACCAGGTATAGCCACGTGTCCCAGGCCAGGGTACCAGGTATAACCACGTGTCCCAGGCCAGGGTACCAGGTGTCAGAAGGTGTCGCAGCCATACCCACACTTCCTCCTAAGCCCTGACGCGGGGTGGCATAAATCAGAGGCGAGGCTAATCCAACAAGGAACGTGATACGGGCGAAGCGGGACGAGCCTGAGTTTTTGTTATTGTTATCAGCGGAGAGGCCACCACCAGGCCAGCAACCTCCCAAATACGGCCAGCAATGGTGGCGCGGAGGGCCGCGGCCAAGCCACTGGTGCAGGGGACCCAGTTTCAGCCCCAGTTCAAACCAGACCCTAGACCATGCGCGCAGACAGCAAGGGGCCCGCAGACCCCCGCAAGCCACGCTGGCCGTGCGGGCCCCCAAACTGTACACCACTGACAAAACTATATTTCTAGTTACTACAAACTTGCCGCTGAGGGCGCGACCAACTCGTCAAAATGTCACTTTATTTTTGCCGGGACGTGGGATTTTGGCATTGTGTGTTTTGAAAGCGTCAGAAGATATGGAGGAGTGACGAGCAGGGGGCGACCCCCAGGGAGTCAGGGGACGACCCCCTGGGAGTCAGGGGACGACCTCCGGGGAGCCAGCGGGGGCGATACACTCCACAAACTCACTTGTCGCCCCAAAAATCCACTCGAGCTTGTCTGGCAAGTTGTATACACAGCGATGCTCTTCACGCTGCCCTGCGCCTGCCGTGTCCAAACTGAAGCCTCGTATCTAAATGACAATTCTTAACGTCAAATCAAGCCTAAAGGAGCAAGGTGGTCGCCTACAGTGGTGGCCATCCTAATGCCTGCTGGCCAGCGACTGTGAGGAGGCAGAGTTTTTGCTGCTGGGAGGAGGGGGAAGGTGAGGGGGTGAGGTGAGGAGGGGATGTTTCCTTGGGATTGTTTTGGGGAGGGGCGGGGAGGTGTTGGGAGGTACAGTGCCTCCCCACACCTGCTGGGCGAGGCACTGTACCCTCCCCCAGCAGGTGTGGAGGGGTAGAGTACATGTAGGGGTAGTCAGAGGGCTGGAGCATGGTTAGGGCATTAGAAGGGCCAAAATAAAGGGCCAAAAATGCAAGATATCTGAACCAGGACTTTTAGAGAGATTTACTGCCACAAAATGCAGCTTCTTAGACAACAGAACATCTAAACTCAACATTAGCAGCTACTTGGGTGACATAACGGACCTGAAAAGTGGAGTACCACAGGGAAGCTGCCTGTCGCTCACTCGTTTCAACATATGCACACCTGACCTCACCTGACCCCTCCCCAAAACGGGGGAATACGTCACATACGTTGACGATGTAACTCAAATACACTGCCAACCAGGACAAGCAAAGACGTCTTACTGGCCAACAAAAGGGGGGGAGGATAACAGGATTATTTTGAAAAACAATGGAAAATAAGTACTAACAAACAAAAGTTCCAAAACAAAAGTACATTGGAACAAATATCCAGAGCAATTAACCTTGACATCCACCGAATCCAACATACGAATGTAGGCAGAATACTGGGCCTCAAGATTAAGGGAACAGGAACCCAAAATCATTTAAATGACAGAATAAATAATTAAAAAAAAAAGCCTTAGATAATTTGAGAAAATTCAGCATCCTCGGCAAGAACACACAGTTATACTTAATATACAAGGCTCTAGTCCGGCCGCATATCGAACAGTCCGGCCGCATATCGAACAGTCCGGCCGCATATCGAACAGTCCGGCCGCATATCGAACTTGGAGATTGTCCCAATAATTAAGATGTTTTATCGTGTCTATGCGTGCCGTATATGTTCTCTTCATTCCCTCTAATTCAGAGATCTTTCCTGCTCTGAAAGGGGAAGTGAGTACCGAACACTACTAAAGACAGAACAGCACCAGTGATTTAAATAGTATTTGCATTGCTGTGGGTTTCTGGATTATACGTTCTCCGTTCGTTGTCTTAATAATACATATCATTTTCCTGGCCGCCGCTATATTTGCTCGGTTATGTTCACTAAATGTCAGGTCGTCAGGCATCATAATTCCCAGGTCCTTTACATGTTGCGTTTCATCTATGAGTAGGTCTGAGTGTGTCCTGTACCCTGTGTTTCGTTTAAGTTCAGCGTTGATGGTGGGTGAGAGAGAGAGAGAAGTGTTGATAATGGGTGAGTGAGGCAGAGATTGGACGGTAGAGCAAGAGTCTCGCTTCATGCAGGTCGGCGTTCAATTCCTGAGCGCTTGGGCACCATTCCTTCCCCCCGTCCCATCCCAAATCCTTATCCTGACCCCTTCCCAGTGCTATATAGTCATAATGGCTTGACGCTCTGTTCTCGTAGTTCCCTTCCCTTCCTCCAGCAGCAGGGAGGGGCCGCCGGAACCTCATGCAAAAGTCGGTATTTACAGCGAGTCCGAATTGCAAGGAACAGATGATGTACTCATGGTAAAGAATTACCATGCACACAAACAACCCATAAGACAAGTACCTGATGTAAGCAGTTTGAGAAGAGCATTGTGTAGAAGGTTAACACCACAAGAATTCTTTGAACATTGAAGTCACTAAACATTGAAGCACTAATTCTTGTGATACAGTGTACTGCAAGTACGTACTTACGTACTTACAAGATGCAACGTGCGTACTGCACAACAATACAGTATATTTATTTATTTATTTATTTATATACAAGAAGGTACATTGGGATTGTGAGGATACATAGCGTAGTAATTACATTCTTGTAAAGCCACTAGTACGCACAACGTTTCGGGCAGAAACGTACATAATATTATACAGTACATTATACTCATCTATCTCCAACTGGTACTGTGAGGAGTACATTGTACTCACCAACAAAGATCATTTATTGCCTGAATCCACTCAATAAAACAGCTAAATAATTGCGATTGCTTAAACGTTTTTAATCTGTATTCCTAACATAATAATTTACACTTGGGAAATATTAAAGGGACTGGTTCTAAATCTGCACACGAAAATAGCTGCTCAAGACACCCAGGAGACATGGCAGAAAGAGCAACATAGCCCCGTTGAAAAGCACATTTGCAACACGTAATTCGGGAGAAAATTCAATCACTATCAAGGGCCCAAGACTTTCACACTCGCCCTCTGCACATAAGAGGCATATTTGTTTATTTTGTTAATTTTGCCCCGAGGGGCGAGTTTATTGGGCAGCGTCACTCATCCTGTGAGTGGACATACCGCCACAGTGACAGTATTGGGCAGCGTCACTCATCCTGTGAGTGGACATACCGCCATAGTGACAGTATTGGGCAGCGTCACTCATCCTGTGAGTGGACATACCGCCATAGTGACAGTATTGGGCAGCGTCACTCATCCTGTGAGTGAACATACCGCCATAGTGAGAGTATTGGGCAGCGCCACTCATCATGTGAGTGGACACACCTCCATAGTGACAGTATTGGGCAGCGCCACTCATCCTGTGAGTGGACATACCGCCATAGTGACAGTATTGGGCAGCGCCACTCATCCTGTGAGTGGACACACCGCCATAGCAGCATGTGCAACACTCCCCAATAGGAAGAAAACCCGCTGGGTTGTTCTTCATAACTCGCCGACCTCTCACTGTGTTCAAGAGAGAACTTGATAAAACACCTTCAAGGGATACCGTATCAACCAGATGAGATTCATATGTCAGACTGCGAGTAACAGCATCTAACAGCCTGATTGACCTGACCACCAACCAGGAGGCCTAGTCAAAAAACTAAGGCCGCGGTGGCGTTCATCCGCTGGAAGAGGAGTGAGGAATTATATCGTAGATTTAGTTTAAAAATATAAATTTTACCATCCTTTTTCGCATTTCGTAAATAAAAGGCGAGATACTGATTGGGTGTATAAATATGTTTTTATTGCCTACATGGACATTTGAGGCTCAGATTGGAGGTGTATTATGCGTACCTCCTGCAAGTGTTAATATTTCACCTTGAGAGAATTGTTCACGTGAGACGTTCAGACGTGCTAATCCAGGTACAGAGTGAGAGGAGGACGCCTCCACACTCATTGTACTCTACCTCCTCCTACTACGAGGCAGTGTTCACTTATGGGAGGAGTGTGAGGGGACAGTGAGCTGTGAGGGGACAGTGACAACAGTGAGCTGTGAGGGGCAGTGACCACAAAGAGCTGTGAGGGACAGTAACCAGACCCTGAGCTCTGATGTAACTCACGAAGCCACTATCTGGTCTGAGGTCGTAAATCAGATAGGCATCAGCTCCGCGCCCCACTCCCCCCAGATGCCCCGGTGATCCAGCAATATGCCAGAGATCCTGTAAGAGAGCATCCTGGGGAGACATGATGTATGGACCCGTCAAGAGAGCAGGTAGGGGGGCATTGTACCCTCCCCCAGCAGGTGTGGAGGACACTGTACCCTCCCCCAGCAGGTGTGGAGGACACTGTACCCTCCCCCAGCAGGTGTGGAGGGCACTGTACCCTCCCCCAGCAGGTGTGGAGGGTACTTTACCCTCCCCCAGCAGGTGTGGAGGGTACACTGTGTACCCTCCCCCAGCAGGTGTAGAGGGTACTTTACCCTCCCCCAGCAGATATGAAAGGCACTGTACCCCCTCAGCCAGCAGGCAGGTGTGGAGGATACTGTACCCTCCCCCAGCAGGTATGGAAGGCACTGTACCCTCCCCCAGCAGGTGTGGAGGGCACTGTATCCTCCCCCAGCAGGTGTGGAAGGCACTGTACCCTCCCCCAGCAGGTGTGGCTGCCGGAGCCTCGTTATCAAAACAGACAAAATACGGGAAGCGGGAGTGATAATGTTATCTCATCAGGAGCGTTTAATGTTACTAATTCAGGAGACGTCTGGCTCTGATTACTGGGGCACGGCCATGCCCCAGGCGGGCCTGGCAGCTGAGTGGACAGCGCTTCGGTCTCATAGTCCTAAGGTTCCGAGTTCGATCCCCGGTGGAGGCGGAAACAAATGGGCAGAGTTTCTTTCACGCTGAATGGGCCTGTTCACCTAGCAGTAAATAGGTACCTGGGAGTTAGACAGCTGCTACGGGCTGCTTCCTGAGGATGTGTAACAAAAAAAGGAGGCCTGGTCGAGGACCGGGCCGCGGGGACGCTAAGCCCCGAAATCATCGCGAGGTAACCGAACAACCCGTCCTCGCAAATTTATTAAGTCAATATTGACTTATTAAATATATGCATAGGTGACATACTTAACATAATAGTTTCCCTTGAAAATCTCCAAAGAAAACACCGACCTTACCTAACCTTGTTAGTATGTTAAGACAAGCATCTTATTACTTCGTAATTACAATTATTACCTAACTTATACCTATAATAGGTTAAGTAACAATTGTAATTACGAAGCATAAGATGCTTATTTTAACATACTAACAAGGTTAGGTAAGGTCGGTGTTTTCTATGAAGCTTTTCAAGGGAAACTATTATGTTAAGTATGTCACCTATGCACGCAACTAATAAGTCAATATTGACTTATTAGATTTGCGAGGACGGGTTGAACCGAAATGTACATACTAGAAAATGACAGCGGCTCACGAAACTGACATACTCTTCCGTTTTCTATTCGTGGGTTCTCTGGCAGGTTAGGATAGGGGCACTTTAGTACGGCCCCAGGAGCCCTGTCGTGCATGTTAGCCCCCAGGGAGCCCTGTCGTGCATGTTAGCCCCCAGGGAGCCCCTGTCGTGCATGTTAGCTCCCCAGGGAGCCCCTGTCGTGCATGCTCTTATGAGTCCAATCACGCATGAACTGAAATCCTTACGAGACACAATCAAAAATGGACCGAAGCAGAATTGAGCGGAGGAAAAGCCAGCTGAGAGAGAGAGAGAGACTTTACCTGAGGGTGTGGTGGAGGGGAGGTGGGGGCCAGGGAGGCGCCGGGAGACCCGCTGGTGCTGCTGGAGGGTCGAGGTTCCTCTGGCGACCCGGGGTCTTCAGCGTTACGTACCTGGGGAGAGACAAGCTGCCATTATTAACATGTTAACACCACTAAGCTGCCGCCATTACCACCATCACTGACAAGTCTCAGCAACGTTACCAATCTCAACATAATGCTTGTGGATAAACTGTACAAAATAGCCCCATACCCGAGGCGGAAAAGCGTTTCCTCGCATATTATGGTCATTTAAATTTAGAAATCTGAGGCTACTGACTTTCACAATTATCAATACAGATCACAAGTGGCTCTTGGGGTGCCAAGCTACGCTCAAGTCAGCTGCTGTGCCTGCGTAGGCCTATATATACTGTGGCTGCTTGGCACTATAGTCACGTGACTCCAAGGGTAATCTACCAGCCGTGAACAATCAAGTTGAAACGTTTCAAAAATCTATTTATCTACCAAAAGACAATGTAAAATAGCCAATTTCTCTTAGCAAACATTAGATAGGCCTACAGACTGATAATACTTTCTGACTTCTCTACGAGTGAGTATTATTTCTGTGTTCATTGACACCCACCATTACCTCCACCCACCATTACCTCCACCAAACCTCCAACAATATTAGTAGCTATAATTATTATAGGCAGAATGCACAAAAATCTGTGCAGTTGTATAAAAAAGCCTAGGTTTTGTACTATCGGAAATCTTAAGAGTTTTATAAAAGCGAAAGCATATTATCCAATTTGTCATAACCTTAAAAAAGTAGTCCTAAGCCATTTATATGAACCTTAAGACTAATTGGCACTTATATGTGCTATACTAGGCCTAGAGAAAGGTCCGGGTGTTGTCTTAATAACCAATCAGATCTGTCACCAAATGGTACAAATGGAATTGATTTTGGGTAGAAGATCGTGTATTTCTACATTCCTCTCTCGGTAACTGTGTGGAGTATAATGTTTGGATAGGTCAGAGACGCCATGTGATGAGGTGAGAGACGTCATTGATGAGGTGAGAGACGCCATGTGATGAGGTCAGAGACGCCATGTGATGAGGTCAGAGACGCCATGTGATGAGGTCAGAGACGTCATCTGATGAACACCTATCATGTCGCCGACCCACAACATAAAACACTCACGCTAAATAAACAAACATGTCCAAGAACCTTCCTAATGCCCACATGTGAGGTGGTCACCCATCCTGTAGAGCGCCCCGTCCAACGTCACACTGACGTTCAATTCCAGTTACAACCCTGAATATTGACATAAAAAACGGGCGTCGGTGGGGGGTAAATGTTAATTTATGCCTCCATGACCTCCTGTCAGACCAGAGAGAGGTACAGGTGACGGAAAGCCCTTGTCTTGGCCCGCACCAGCCCCTTGTCTTGGCCCGCACCAGCCCCTTGTCTTGGCCCGCACCAGCCCCTTGTCTTGGCCCGCACCAGCCCCTTATCTTGGCCCGCACCAGCCCCTTATCTTGGCCCGCAGCGGCCCCTTATTCCCTGCCCAAGAGACGTCCCATGCCCCAGAGATTACCTTCTTTACCACTCTAAGAGAAGAGGGGATATGATTTCAACACACAAGATACTGAAGGGAATACACAAGATTAGACTCTTTAACCCGAGAGAAAGTAGTGCAAGAGGCCATAAATGGCAACTGGGAAAAGCAAATGCAAGCACAGCGGACTATATGGTTTGTATGCCCTGTTGCTCGGTCCCCTGTTACCTTATAGTCTCCCCTACACATATTTTAACATCTTTAGATTTCGTTTTCTTTATTTCAAAAGTTCATGTGATTCCAAGAAGGCGAGTAAATGGATTCATGCCCGTGGGTGGGGTAGGTGAGTGAGGCGTGCCGTTAAGAAGGTCGGTGAGTGAGTGAGTGAGTGAGTGAGTGAGTGAGTGAGTGAGTGAGTGAGTGAGTGAGTGAGTGAGTGAGTGAGTGAGTGAGGCGTGCCGTTGGGACGGTACACTGTTCTTCCACCAGCCCGTCCTCCTAAAATTTCTAACGTCAAGAAAACGGTCAATTTAAATGAATAAATTCAAAAGAGCTGTGATGAGGGTTCGAACCTTCCTCACGGCCCCTTGTGGAATTATTCATTTGATATATCACGCTACTGTGAGTTCTATGTGTATGGTCAATTTAAAGTGTCCTCTCCTAATCTACCAGACTAAGCCAGAGGACCCAAAACAGAAAACGGGACAGTACGTCACTTTCGCGAGCCGCTTCCATTTTCTGGGACCACAATTTTTAGTCTTAATAACGCATACGATCGAAAAGCGACGTTCTTTGTAGGACAGGTTGTAGGAGGACAGGTTGTAGGAGGACAGGTTATAGGAAGACAGGTTGTAGGACAGGTTGTAGGAGGACAGTTGTAGGAGGACAGGTAGTAGGAGGACAGATTGAAGCAGGACAGGAAGTAGGAGGACAGGTTGTAAGAAGACAGGTTGTAGGAGGGCAGACTGAAGCAGGATAGGCAGAAGAAGGACAGAAAGTAGCAGGACAGGTTGTAAGAGGACAGGTTGTAGGAGGGCAGACTGAAGCAGGATAGGCAGAAGAAGGACAGAAAGTAGCAGGACAGGTTGTAAGAGGACAGATTGTATGAGGACAGGCTGTAATAGGACAGGTTATAGCAGGGACAGGTTGTAGTAGGCCAGGTTGGTGAAGGCTGACGGGTGGAGGGCCGGCCTCTACAGGAGACACACCAGCCAGCATAAGCATGAGAGTGGCGGGGCCCCGCGGCCGCCCGGGTGGGGGCTCACCACGCCAGCTCAACCTGGAAATAACTTGACTCACCATTACCATAACGAGACCAACAACACGCTAGTTCCGGGTCGCGCACCGCTGACTCATAGTAATTAGAGAAAGGTGTCGTGGGGGAGGAGGAGGAGGAGGAAGAGGAGAAGTGCAGCAAAGAGATGCCAGGAAGAAGGGACACGAGAAACAGGAAAATGAAGCAGGAAGTGAGTCAAGTCTTCAATCCTGTGAGTCATTTAGTTTTGGGGCAGCGTTGTTATTGGTGGCAGTGCATGGCACCCGAGTGTATGGCACCCGAGTGTATGGCACCCGAGTGTATGGCACCAGAGTGTATGGCACCCGAGTGTATGGCACCAGAGTGTATGGCACCCGAGTGTATGGCACCAGAGTGCATGCCACCCGAGTGTATGGCACCAGAGTGTATGCCATGCGAGTGTGTACGGGGAATAAGAGCGTTGCAGGTAGCAAAGGCCGGTGACCTCTGTGATACAGTGTGACACAGACCAGTGTCATGACACAGACCAGTGTCATGACACAGGCCAGTGTCATGACACAGTGTGACACAGTGTGGCACAGTGTGACACAGCAGGTTCAAGGTTGCATATAGTGTTCATGAAGTTATGAACATCTCTAATAAAACAAATGCCACAAATATCAATAAAATACAGTAACAAATAAAAACAAAGTTGAAATAAAAAAAGTGCTGTACTTTTGAAGTACAAAAAAGTACACGACACTGTCCAGTCACAAGAGACGTGTGCTCCCGAGTCCACTCCGTCAAAAATGCAGTGTTATAAGTTAACCACAAACGTCACAAACCTGACCTACCCACCTAACCTAACCTACCCACCTAACCCACCGAAGCCGGTCCCCATTAGACCCATAATAGCGTCAATATTGTGGTGTTTTTAATTTACCTAAAGCACCGCTATTTTTACGCTGGGGTTGACTGCGTAAAAAAATAGTAGTACGCTCATTAGACAGCCCGTCCTCGTCAACAATGACTAAATGCTCGCTAATGCGGCCACCAAACACCCTCTTTAGTAGTGAAAACGATTGGGCACACGACTCACAAATACAAATAATTGCCAACAGAGCCTAAACACTTAACTCAAAACTAAACATGGAACTCAAATATATAATAATATTAATAAATATCTGAGAAAAATAGTTTGAAAAAAACAATATGGTAAAAGGCGATGCGTACGGCCTTAGGGTGGACCGCCGCTTTAACGAGCCTGGCATGAGGACAGGTCGCAACACACTAGGGTGAAGGCAGAATAAAATGACAATAACGTGATATATCTTCGAGTCTATGGAGGTGGACGGCGGGATCGACTGGGCCAAGACGCCAGTCTGACCCGCCGTCCTACTCCAAAGATTTTCTTAACCTAAATTAACAACGGCCACCCCCCCCCTGACTAATACGATGCAACACAACAATTCCAAGAAACCCCCTGAATACCCTCCTAAACCCCCCCCCCTCCCTCAGCAAGATACCCACTAACTACCCCTAACATTCTACGGGCTCACCATAGCCCGTGCTACTTGGAACTTTTTGTCCAAGGAGCGAATCTTAAACAACAACAACATACCCCTAACAACATCTGTGCCAATGGCACTACATCGAAACACCTCACGCCAGAAAAACCTCGCAACACCCAACTCTCAGAACCATCCCCCCCCCTCCCCAGGGTGTTACACAAGGCCTTGCCCCTCTTCGAAGTCCGCCTGATCTTCGTAAACTGTGAAACACAGTGTTCTTGAGAGCGCCTTGGCCCAAGTGTCGCCAGGCGCGGGTCCCACCTTGCGTCAGCCGGGACACGCGGGTTAGGAAAACACATTTAACTTTCACTACATCCGATATCTTACGCGGCCGAGCCCGTTGTGCTCGACCCTGGCGCCTGGCCGCGGAAATGGCAGCCAAGCCATCATGGGGGGTCGTGTGCATGTTGTGTAAGAGTGCACGTGGCTGAGTGGTGCACCACCCGGCTCACACACACACACACACACACACACACACACACACACACACACACACACACACACACACACACACACACACACACACACGCACACACGCACACACGCACACACGCACACACGCACACACGCACACACACACACACACACACACCACACACACACACACACACACACACACACACACACACACACACGCACGCACGCACACACACAGGGTTGGGAAAACGCTCTAAAATTAGTTTATCTACATTTTTCAGCGATAAACAAAGCCTGTCTACAAGTTACTGAGTGACAGGCAGACAGACAGACAGAGACAACACGTTCACAGTAACAAAAAGAACGAATTTGTTGTATAATCACTGTAGGAGAAGACGGTAACTACCCAGTGGTCCGGGGTCAGACGACTTGACCTCAGACGACCTGACCTCAGCCAACGTTGCATAGTGAAGCCAGGTCAATAATCCTCACTACTTCCCTCTAGCCAATAATTGTGTCATTTGAAAAGAAACTCAAAACTAAGAATAAAACTAATGCAACACAAACAATTCAATGCACAATGCAAAACACCAAACATGTATTTTTATTTTAAAATGCCTGTATTTTATACACCAAAACTGGTGTATAAAATACAACATACAATTTGAGTATTTTGAAGAGAACAGCAGTGGATGGAGGGTCACGAAGGGAGATACGTGAGTGTCTGGTTGACACAGGTGCCTTGTAACCTGGATTTGGCACCGCTGCCAGCAGGTGGCACCCATGACCTATAGTAAGTGGTACAGTGTGGCTTAGGCACCTGCTTCATATAGGTTAGGCACCTGTTTCGTATGGCTTAGGCACCTGCTTCATATAGGTTAGGCACCTGCTTCGTATGGCTTAGGCACCTGCTTCATATAGGTTAGGCACCTGCTTCGTATGGCTTAGGCACCTGCTTCATATAGGTTAGGCACCTGCTTCGGATGTGCAGGTCCATCCTATTGGGTTACTGACCTCCTCTCACCTCACTGACAGGTCTACCCCCCCAGGCCTACTGCCCTACTCCTGTTATAACTATAATATACTGTCGTACCTGTTGCGTTTCAATGTAACTACCCTAAGGTGGGAATGTTTTGTTGACTCCATCTTTAAAGTTGTAGATGGAGGTGGCTTCCACAACTTCTTCTTGTAGAGCATTCCACTCATCGACCACCCGTATAGGTACGAGTATTTCCTTACATTCCTTCGAGTCACCTGTTGTTCTTCAGGAAGAGAGATGTGTGTGTTTTGGCACCAAGGAGGAGGGGGGATGGTGGCACCAGGGGGGGAGGGAGGAGCTGTTGGCACCAGGGGATGGCACCAGGAGGCGGCAGCTAACACCTGGCGGAGACACTGTGGGCAACACCAGGTTCCTCAAGGCACTGGCACTAGGGGCCTCCCTCTCCCACCTAGTTCAGTAGCCCAAGTTACTTCTCCAGTCTTCCCTGCCCGTGCCCGTGCCCGTGCCCAAGAAGTCTGTAACTCCACGGACGAAAACCTCCCAAGTTTCGGAAACACGTGTTTATTGGTTGAATGTCCCTGACGTCATTATAGCTGAAGCCTCGATCTTTAGAACACGGGATATCCGGCCACGTAACTCAGTTGCATTTGTGTAAACATTATGTAGAATGTTTAAACCCACAGGCCATAATAACATCCACAAATACAAATATGTGTTTTAACCTTTTCATCGCAATTTCCATCTAAACAATTTCTCGGTATTAATGGCAAGGCGTCGATTACACTTAACTGGTTTGGGATAATTATATAATTTTATTACCGAGAGTAGCCGTGACATCTGAGAGTGCGACCTCAACCACACATACACACACACCTGCAACACCTGCACACACACCTGAAACACGTGCACACTCACCTGACAAGGAACCATTCACATTACTTCATTGATTAACAAACGTTATTGACAAAATTAATATACAATTGTGCCTGTTCTGAGTACTTCAGTAAGGTGTTATTACTGTGAGACTATTTGTAGACTGAAGCCCATATATATCATGAGGTTACAATCTATATACTAAATTATATATATCTTTCATTTATGAAATTTAAATAAACCACACAAGGCAGGGAAGAATTCATAAGAGATAACGCTACAAAAAAAAGTCTTCATTCTTTAATATGGACAAGTATATTTGTCCATTTCCAAATATGTCCAAATATATGAGGAGATGTGATTGAGACATACAAAATACCCACCGGTCCATCGGGACCACTGGGACCACCAGACCACCAGGACCAGACGGCCTCCACAAGTCAGTCGTGTAAAATTAATCATTACTTCCACTAACTTTTCTTGCTGGCATTTGATCGGACACAAGTAGCCTGTATCAGCCTCGCGGACACATGTGAGTTCACTCATGGCTACACCTTAATGAAGGGTTTGTGGGAATATATATATATATATGCCGAGGGAGCCAGATATACTGAAGGGGCCGGATGTACTGAAGGAGCCAGATATACCTAAGCAACAGTCAGCTGGCCAGATAGCCTACAATTTGAGCCAACATGATTATGGATTGCAGGGTGCCTGCGTCTACGGAGGCAGGAATTAGTGCTGATCACAGAGATGGATGTACACACACAGATACTAGAACGACACACAGTGTTCCATCTCAAGCACCACCAGCATCTCCACCTGTTCCATCTTAAGTACCACCAGCATCTCCACCTGTTCCATCTCAAGCACCACCAGCATCTCCACCTGTTCCATCTCATGCACCATCAGCATCTCCACCTGTTCCATCTCAAGTGCCACCAGCATCTCCACCTGTTCCATCTCAAGTACCACCAGCATCTCCACCTGTTCCATCTTAAGTACCACCAGCATTTCCACCTGTTCCATCTCAAGCACCACCAGCATCTCCACCTGTTCCATCTCAAGTACCACCAGCATCTCCACCTGTTCCATCTCAAGCACCACCAGCATCTCCACCTGTTCCATCTCAAGCACCACCAGCATCTCCACCTGTTCCATCTCAAGCACCACCAGCATCTCCACCTGTTCCATCTCAAGCACCTCCAGGTGTTCCACAAGTGACCAAAGCTTCTGGTACAGGTAATCATAAATGAACTATGCATAATTACCTTAAGTGCACCTATATAATTACGACCACACCTGGACAAAGCGTATTTATTAATATAAATATTGGGACCGATGATAACACTGTCAATAAAAGGTCAGGACGAAAACTAGTGCTGGACGATCTTATCTCAAGACAGACATCAAACACCTCACTTGTCTTGACAAAAACACACAATTACCAGAGAGACAATCAGGCAGGCAGGCAGGCAGGCAGGCAGGCAGGCAGGCAGGCAGGCAGGCAGGCAGGCAGGCAGGCAGGCAGGCAGAGGCAGGCAGAGGCAGGCAGGCAGGCAGGCACACACAATAACTTCAACAAACCTTCAGGAAAACCGTATATATGTTGAGTGCCTCCGTCACCCCACTTCTCAGTTTAGAATATACAACAGGTGCCCACTCACGCTACATAAAAAGTCCTCATTCATAGCGGTATACTCACGAACTCTCAATAATTTTTTTGACATTGAGATATATACAAGAGTTGTTACATTCTTGTACAGCCACTAGTACGCGTAGCGTTTCGGGCAGGTCCCTGGAATACGATCCCCTGCCGCGAAGAATCGCTGTTACATCCAAGTACACATTTTACTGTTGCGTTAAACAGAGGCTACAGTTAAGGATTTGCGCCCATAAATCCTCCCCGGCCAGGATACGAACCCAATATACCAAGACTGTAATTTTTTGTTGAATTATCTGCATGTCTCTTGCAAATTGTCTATACAGTATACCTAGGTCATGAAAGTATTTGTGTACGTCTGGTACCATACTACTTGTGTAAAGGAGGAAATGTAGATGTTTATCTCTCAGAATGTTTGGTAATATGTTTATTGTTTGTGATGTGTGTGTCTATGTATGTATTAACACGATGTACTGAACGGGGTGAGAATACCTTGAGCTACCTCATCCCTTTGTGTGTATTTTACCTCAATAAACTTATTTCAATTTCAATTTCAATTTCTCAATAATATTCTCTCATTAATATCGGCGTGGGGGCCCCCAGCGTGGTCCCACGGCGCCTCTACACAAGTCACCAGGACAACTGTACAGCCTCGTCCTCTCCAGCGTTCACAACGTTACTAAGATGATGTACTAAATTGCCCTACCCTAACCTAACCGGGGACCAGCGAATAGAAAACGGGACATCACGTCACTTTGCGCAAGTCACTGTACCGGGGTCACATGACAGGGAACACGACGGTCCAATAGGTCGGGTTAGCGAGGTTCTGACGCTTCTCGTTAGGTAAATACCACTGTATTTTTGACGGAGTGGTAACGGAGAGATGGGAGTGGTGGTGAGGACGTTAGCGTCATTACCTGTGTGTGTGTGTGTGTGTGTGTGTGTGTGTGTGTGTGTGGTGTGTGTGTGTGTGTGTGTGTGTGGTGTGTGTGTGTGTGTGTGTGTGTGTGTGCATGTGCGTGTGGCAGTCGGTAGAAAGGTGGGACAATATCCTGCTTGACCCACTTGGCTCTATGTCTCAACCTTCCGCATTTTGTGTAAAATGTTTTAACGTGATATATTTGGAGTAAATACTGAAGACATACAATCGGATCGAACCCAAGTCCCTGGACTTCTCAGGCACGCGTTACCCACTGAACCATAATCTAACGTATTCTTATACATTTACATAACCATCACCTCCACTACACGTCCCATATTAAGAGAGAATGTCCCTTATCAACTCTGCACAAACTCCCACCCTACACTCACGGTCTCAACACCTGGTATATTCTCCGGTCCTCGTGGTCACCTGGTCCAGGGAGTGGCCCACGAGTCTTACTTTGCAATGCTGACCAGTGCAAAGTAATAAATATGATAATAAAGAGCTCGGACAAGCGCCAGAGAGATGACGAGAATATGCAGGCGATGAGTCACAATAACGTGGCTAAAGTATCTTGACCAGACCACACACTAGAAGGTGAAGGGACGACGACGTTTCGGTCCGTCCTGGACCATTCTCAATCGACTTGAGAATGGTCCAGGACGGACCGAAACGTCGTCGTCCCTTCACCTTCTAGTGTGTGGTCTGGTCAACATGACAAGAATACACAATGAAAAAGACCTGCCGCTAATTGTCCCTAATGATCAGAGCCAAATAGGGCGTGAACTGAGGCTCAAAACCCCACATATATGACTAGCCGAGACGGTCATAAGTCAGTATTTGACTTAATACATATTCCAACTGACTGACAAGCATTTCAAAGAGTATAATAATACCGGTATTTTCTGGCTGAACCGTCCGGGATTAAGGTATGGTAATTACTCGGGTCGAACCGGTCCTTATTGGTGCTATATGAGTAAGAGCACAGTCAGCCTTTGATATGAAGCCTTACGCTTCTTATGTTCGACTCAACCAGAGGGCGAGTCTTTCATTCAATACAAGTATAACTATCGTTCAGGCTTCGCTGCTATTTGGGCTGGACGGTAGAGCGACGGTCTGGCTTCATGCAGGTCGGCGTTCAATCCCCGACCGTCCAAGTATTTGGGCACCATTCCTTCCCCCCCATCCCATCCCAAATCCTTATCCTGACCCCTTCCCAGTGCTATATAGTCGTAATGACTTGGCGCGTACCCCTGATAGTTGATTCATTCAGGCTTCGCTGGGGCCTTGACTTGGAAATCGACTCCGGAACGGATATCCTTCAACAGCGGGTTCGGTAACCAAACTTTACGTACACAGAGCGAAGCGGTTGGCAGGAAAGAACACCAATGGGTTACATCAGGAAGGTTAGGTTAGGTTAGGTGAGGTAAAGAGCAAAGTGTTGAGTAAATCGGATTATTTAAGCTTCTTATATGGAAACAAAAGGTACTTATTAGGAGAAAGTGGCAAACCATTGCGACTATATAGCACTTGGGAGAGATAGGAGGACAAGGCTAGGATAGAAGGACGGAGTGAAGGGACGGTGCCCAGCCACTTGAACTATCAAGGATAGAAAGCCGACCCTGCAAGAGGCGAGGCCGTCGCTGTTCCGACCAGATCAAGACTTACAAAGAGTGTTTGTGTCACCTTACTGTAATGTGAAGACAAGGAATCACACCGGCGTGTTCCACAGATGATGTACAGGCTCCAAGTGTGATCTATTACACTGGCTTAACCTGGATGATACCTGATTGATACCTGGCTGATACCTGGTTGATAGCTGGCTGATACCTGGTTGATAGCTGGCTGATACCTGGTGGATACCTGGCTGATACCTGGTTGATACCTGGCTGATACCTGGTTGATAGCTGGTTGATACCTGGTTGATAGCTGGTTGATACCTGGTTCCTGCATCATTAAGTAGTCCACCACTCGTCGTTCCCTTAACAGCCAATTCATTAACATTTGAGATACTATTTTCCGTACATGTTTCACTGAGGTCGGCCTCTCAGAGACTGAACCTCCAGCGTCAACAGTAGTCAGTGTGTGTGTGTGTGTCACTGCTACAGGTCCCACTCCAAGTGGTGAACTACCCTCTTGCCCCTCCGTCAATTGCTGTGTTGAACAACTAAACAGTTTACTTTAATTACAATGGTAATGGTTTGTTTTCATTGTAAGCCATTGTAATTATTTATGATTTGTAGTTACCTCATCGTTTATCTTTGGGGCAACACTGGCTAAACTCCTTGGAGGCTGCTTTCACCAAGAACCTTTGTACCCAATTCTGTTTCTACAGCCGTTAAGGGCATAGTTCCCGTAATGATACAACAAGTTCTGTTATTGTAGATTTTTTTATTATTATTATTTTCTACCACAGACGTGGCCACACATTTACAATGCTAACCAGCATATATATATATATTTTCTTCTGTCCTCCATGGACAGGGTTAGAGATGTGTTAAACATATAGTTCAGGGGTTTATTGAACAATCAACCACAGAAGGTGATTCGGTGCCTTTAAAATGCTAAGCTAACCTACATACGTAAATACATAGATACACAGATTTACGTATGCCCTACATAAAGTGTTCGCTGTGTCTTTTACATAGTGTCATTAATGTGCATTTACAAAGGTGAAATGTAGTTCTGATCAGCTTTATTGTAGTACGCCCTGGTGTGTAGACTACACTAGTAAGTGAGCTACATTAAGATGTATTACTAGTGTAATACAGTGTACTTAGGTGTATATCTTAGTTATTACTGTGTGTATCACTGCGGGAAAATGCAATTAGGTATTTTGCATTTTTTTCCAACATGTAATTTATATAATTTGTTCCTTTATGTGAACGAGTGCAGGCGAGAGTGCACACAAGTGAAGAGTACAGTACACACAAGTGCAGGCGAGAGTACACACAAGTGAAGAGTACAGTACACACGAGTGCAGGTATTGATATGTATTTTACACACAATTTTTTTTTCACTGGGCCACATACACAATTGTTATGTCATATATGGATGACATATATGGACCCTTGGACCTTCGTGTACTGACCCGTATAGGATTTATTGTTCTTAATCTATAATAACTATTTCAGATTACATTTGGTGCCGCACCAACCCTGGCTGAGTGGGGGGGGGGGGGGTGAGGTTGGGGGGGGGTGAGGTTGGGGGGGGTGAGGTGGGGGGCAGTGGGGGTGGAGAGAAACAAGGCAGCAAGTTGAGGGGGGTGGGGGTTGAGGGGGGAGCTGGGGTACCTGCATGCTTGCCTGCGGAACGCCAGGCATTTCCTGTGTGTGTGTGTGTGTGTGTGTTGTGTGTGTGTGTGTGTGTGTGTGTGTGTGTGTGTGTGTGTGTGTGTGTGTGTGTGTGTGTGTACACGTACACACGAGGTCGCGCATGTGTGACAAGCAGTGGGGGGCGAGGGGGAGTCTTGGAGGGGGTTGTATGACCTCCTCTCACACGGGGGAAGCGTGACCTCCCTACAGGTGGGGAAGCGTGACCTCCCTACAGGTGGGGTAGTAGACACTGGTGTCACCCTGTCACACTGCCTCAGTCATGGAGCTGCATATATTATACTTCTGCCTTCACCACACTACACACCCTGGCTACCACACTACACACCCTGGCTACCACACACACACCCTGGCTACCACACACACACACCCTGGCTACCACACCACACACCCTGGCTACCACACCACACACCCTGGCTACACACCACACACCCTGGCTACCACACCACACACCCTGGCTACCACACCACACACCCTGGCTACCACACCACACACCCTGGCTACCACACCACACACCCTGGCTACCACACCACACACCCTGGCTACCACACACACACCCTGGCTACCACACCACACACCCTGCTACCACACCACACACCCTGGCTACCACACTACACACCCTGGCTACCACACTACACACCCTGGCTACCACACTACACACCCTGGCTACCACACTACACACCCTGGCTACCACACTACACACCCTGGCTACCACACCACACACCCTGGCTACCACACCACACACCCTGGCTACCACACACACACCCTGGCTACCACACCACACACCCTGGCTACCACACACACACCCTGGCTACCACACCACACACCCTGGCTACCACACACACACCCTGGCTACCACACCACACACCCTGGCTACCACACACACACCCTGGCTACCACACCACACACCCTGGCTACCACACACACACCCTGGCTACCACACCACACACCCTGGCTACCACACACACACCCTGGCTACCATACCACACGAGTGCAGGCTAGAGTACACACAAGTGCAGGTTAGAGTATATACCCACTTGAAGCACCACAAAATAAAGGCATTTGTTCTTAACATTGAATTTATCATTATTATTATTATTATTATTATTATTAATTTACAGCAGTTACCTTGGCTGTTGAAGGCCTGGGGTGTGCCTTGATGTTGGCGCACACTCTAGGTGCACACACACACACACACACACACACACACACATAGGGGGCCAGGTAGCCTGGTGGATAGCGCGCAGGATTCGTAATTCTGTGGCGCGGGTTGATTCCCGCACCGGCAGAAACAATGGGCAAAGTTTCTTTCACCCTGAATGCCCCTGTTACCTAGCAGTAAATAGGTACCTGGGAGTTAGTCAGCTGTCACGGGCTGCTTCCTGGGGTGTTGTGTGTGTGGTGTGGGAAAAAAAACAATTTCATTGCAAAAACACGACATGCAGAGCAACAACTCCTTGCATCTTATTTCTCAGCTTCGCTGGAATCAACACTTAATCAAGTTTCGTCCGTTTGACCGTGCCCGTCAAAGACGGCAGATGGAGAACGACTAGCAGCCACTAGTGGATGCCCTGAGGTTATACACCACAGGATCAGGTCACCGCCAGTAGGCAGGCCCCCAACACGTCCGGAAGAGTGACTCACGACAACCTTCTCGGAACGCCGCTGCCGCCGGACTGACTGAGATGATCCGCCAAGGTGGGTATCGGCACCCTCACTCGTCCGAATCATCTCATGCCAACCTCAGTAGCAACCCAAGCATCAGATTTAGTCAAGCACGTTGACTAAATCCATATACATTTATTTTTAGTTTACACGTCAAATGTAATTAAAGGTGAGTTTGCGTGCTGGTAAACGAGTGCGGTCACCAGGACTAACGCGGCTGGAAAACTCGACCAAGCAATCTGAACACAAGGAAGGCTTAGTATGAGTCAGCCTAATCACAATTCGGGTTCCAAAAACATTAAAGCGTTCTGAAGCCGTTTAATTAATAACATGGTGTGATTAATAGTTATTCACAAGAAATTGTGTACCCCTCGATCAAATATACCGCATGGATTATAATTTATTTGACCAAACATGAATGAATATAAATACACTGAAGTGGCTAAGTGGCAACACTTGTGATATCACACTAGCTCCTCCTCCTCTTCCGTGACGTCATTAATATGGGCGGAGTCTCCAAACTATGACATCATTGTTCCTCATTTCTAAGCAAATCATTGGCGGACTCTCGTGAGTAAAATATGACGTCATAACTTGCAAGATTATTGGTGAACAGTTGAAGCATTACGGTTACAATAGTTTTCCTAACCAACATCACCCTTCAGTCAAGCAAATGAGGTAAAACTGTTTTATTAAACAGTTTGTCAACTTAACCGACTCTAATAGGAAACTACAGTATAAAAGGTATATATTGTATTTTAATATTTTAGAATGGTGGTATGTGGTGAATACGAGGAGCCTGGCATGTAAACAAGACTACAGATGCACACCCACACAGCTGTTATCACGCTAGATAAGCAGGTTTCTACAGCACGTAACCACCCCTTGGCAAGTGCTTCCGTGGATACACATTCCTGAGAAATGTATCAGAATACATTTATGGAGAGGTCAGTTCTCAGAAGTGCTGGGAATTAATTGTGCGAGTACCACATTCCCCACCACACTCCGACACCCAGCACTGTCACTACCGTATCTCCTACAACCAGTCCACCGTAGTTAGTACCAAAAAATTAGACACAAACACATCCACGCCGCTACAATCACTGTCCACCGTAGTTACTACCAAAACAATTAGGCATTAATACGTGTCACGCCGCCACTCCCACCACACTCTTACATAAGGACTCGCCCTCCCTGGAGCGTGACTGTCCCCCACCTCCCACACAAGGGTACTACTGATCCCACCACCGCGTGACGACTTGTCGCCCCGCTGTAGTCACTCCACCACCGTCACACCTGGTGACGACCCTGTCTTACAAGCACACAATGCCAGAACAACGCCTCGAGATACAATGACCTCCTGCCCTTCACTCTCATACCAGTGCCCCAGCTGCCCTCTTTGAATTATATATATAATTCCCTGAAATATATATATATATATATAGATATATATATATATATATATATATATATATATATATATATATATATTATATATATATATGCGCAATTGACGATCA
This sequence comes from Procambarus virginalis, assembly GCA_020271785.1. NCBI lineage: Eukaryota > Metazoa > Arthropoda > Malacostraca > Decapoda > Cambaridae > Procambarus > Procambarus virginalis. The sequence continues at coordinate 26,229,052 of WNGS01165523.1, read as the reverse complement.
CGAAACACTGATCATTGGTATGCGAAAAATTCATAGAGAAATGGGAAAGGGAGATGAACGTTTCGGCCGATCAAAGCCGTTGTCAACACCACACTGAGAGGAACAGAGGAAGGGTGGAGGCCAACCTTCCACCCTTCACGTATGTGTATTCACCTAGTTGTGTTTGCGGGGATTGAGCTTTGCTCTTTCGGCCCGCCTCTCAACTGTCAATCAACTGTTTACTAACTACTTTTTTTCCACCCCCCCCCCCCC
>WNGS01165523.1:26142523-26154067 GCA_020271785.1 Procambarus virginalis | reverse complement strand
TACCAGGAGTAGGTGAGAAGGCGCGGGGAGACCCGCGCACTCCTCACACTTCACTACACCTGGCCCGCCTCGCACTTAACTACACCTGGCCCGCCTCGCACTTCACTACACCTGGCCCGCCTCACACTTCACTACACCTGGCCCGCCTCACACTTCACTACACCTGGCCCGCCTCGCACTTCACTACACCTGGCCCGCCTCACACTTCACTACACCTGGCCCGCCTCACACTTCACTACACCTGGCCCGCCTCACACTTCACTACACAAACATATAGCCCAGGTCTTGTAGCGTGCAAGTGATTGTCACCCGTAGGCTATGCATTTTAAAGCAATAATTACATTAGGACAGCGGATCGGCCGTCTGCGGGGTGGGGCTGCTGGCAGACTGGCGCAGTCCGCGTTATTAGTTGCAGCCTTGACCTCCCTTGCCGCAGTTCGTGCCGAGGTCTATCTTGCCCTCAAATTACAGAGCGGGTTGGTGATTGGTTGGTGCAGCCTACCAGCCCAGCTGACTGGAGCCATGACGTCAGTGTTTACAGGCGATCAGCTGGCATGGGGCGAGCAGCGGCAGCACCTTCCCTGCACACGCTCTCGCTCTTAGAGTTGATACACACTTGAGTTAATGTTCGGTGCTAATAAGCCGAATGGTTGATATTTTACAATGGTGAGCTAGTATGTAATTTGTATTAGGCCTAGGCTAATTAAGTACGTGAGTATCTTTAGGAGCTATCCAACATGGTCTACAAATATTGCATAGATTGAGGAATTAAAGTTTATTTTCGGTAAGGTCAGAAGTCATCCTGTTTAACCAATAATTATCGAGGAGTTTACCTCTTTCATGACTCGCTGGAAGCTTCTAGGTGACTGTTCTCCACCCCCCCCCCTTGGGCACCATTCCTTCCCCACCGTCCATCCCAAATCCTTATCCTGACCCTTCCCAGTGCTAAATAGTCATAATGGCTTGGCGCTTTCCCTGATAACTCACTTCCTCCCTCCCCCCTACCAGTCCCTAATCCTCGTCCTGATACTCTTGAACCTTCCCTCCCTCCCCTCCTGATCCTCCACTTGAACCTTCTCCCCCTTCCACATTCCCCCCCCCCCCCCTACTCCATGACTTGCCATGTGAATCAGGCAGGTTTAAGTATCAATATTCTCTTATTGATGTATACTGGGTACCTGGAGTAGTTTTGGGGTTCTACTCTCCAAGCCTGGCATGGGGGGCGAGGCTTAACCTGTGGGCATTTGGTTCCAAGAGGCTGTTGCTTAAAGCGGACGGCTGGCCCACAGCGAGGCGTTACCTGGCGGGATGGTGTTGATAGTGAGCAAGGTAGTGGGTGTGGTCGGTGGCATGATGAACGCCCGCGTGTGGCCTGTGTGCTCCCTGCTCCAAGCTCAGGACAAATACTATTTCTAGGGAACTTAATATACACGTGCGTCATTGTCAAGAAGCGTATGGCTGGCAAGGACCAGGTGGGCGCCTCCGGAGTCAAGGTCACTGAGGTAAAGGCAGAGGTGGGGGGGGGGGGGTCTTCACTACTACAGACCAACACAGGTTTCCAACTATTACTGAAAGTTGGTTTATATTTGTTCGTAGAGCGCGAGTGTGTGGCGCTCTCGCACTGTCTGTGAAGCTCCACCCACGGGTTTGAATTTTGGTTCTACGCGGAAATCTAAATTTGTATTAGACAATTATAGTGAGGAGTTCCAGGGATGGGAGTGGTGTGGCTGGGGAATGTTTGTCTGTTGGATGGTAGGAGCAGGGACGGTGTTAATGCAGCTGGTCCTTGTATGACTCCAAGCACACGCCTCGTGTATGACATGGGAGACATCTCCCGTCACGCAGGGTGCAGTCGCACCTCCACAGATCTCCAGTATCATCTATTGATACTGGTAATGGCTCAAAAAGGGCTATTCATGCCCGTGCCACCTTTGGGTGGCTTAATCTTCATCGATCGATCAATATGTATGACTATTTTGCCGTAATTTTACGTTTTGCATGTGTGTGGTTACAGCTTACAAGCCACTGCAAAGACCGACTCGCAGGAAGCGCTAGCACTGTCCTCGTCTACCCTGGCAAACTAAAGCATAGAAGCATGGCTCAGGTGTCACTGCCCGCTGTGTTCTGTCCGCATGTTGTCTTCCCAACCATCTGTTGTATGTGTTGAAGCTGTAGGATGGGATCGAACCCGCGCCCCTAAATTTCCCAGACAGAGGCACCACCAACTGGACCATAAAGTACTAAGTACCTAGAAAGTTCAGGGACGCGGGTTCGATCCCATCGTACGGCCTCAACATTTTCTCATAAATATATCACGTTTGTGTGCTCATTATGCAAAAGCTTTGTAATCTGTCGACAGCTGTGGCTGATCAAGCACCACATAAAATTAAAGTGGTGCTTATTAAAATTACACTTGTATAGTTATTGTGCCCCTTCTACCCTTAGGAAGTTCACACTGTCAGTTGTAGGTCGATCAACGTCGACTCTGACTCAGAGTGAAGCGGAATAAGTGGTGACCTTGTAAGTGGAGATGAGTGCGCGGTAGTCACTCTGTCACTCCCGGAGGGAGCCATTGTGCTGGTGCATGGGTCGTTTCGTCAAGGCTCTCACACACACAGCGTCACACCAGCGTCCCAGCTCTACCTACCTCAAGGTGGTATAGCACACTAATCACTTGCTCAGGAATTTGGAGGGTGGGGTAATAGCCAAGGCCACGAGGCGGACGACCCGCCATCTCTCGCCTCCCCAGGTGGCGGTGGTGGGGGTTATCTTGAGGTTATCTTGATGATTTCGGGGCTTAGTATCCCCCGCGGCCTGGTCGAGGACCGGGCCGCGGGGGATACTAAGCCCCGAAATCATCAAGATAACCTCAAGATAACCCCCACCACCGCCACCTGGGGAGGCGAGAGATGGCGGGTCGTCCGCCTCGTGGCCTTGGCTATTACCCCACCCATCCAAATTCCTGAGCAAGTGATTAGTGTGCTATACCACCTTGAGGGTAGGTAGAGCTGGGACGCTGGTGTGACGCTGTGTGTGTGAGAGCCTTGACGAAACGACCCATGCACCAGCACAATGGCTCCCTCCGGGAGTGACAGAGTGACTACCGGCGCACTCATCTCCACTTACAAGGTCACCACTTATTCCGCTTCACTCTGAGTCAGAGTCGACGTTGATCGACCTACAACTGACAGTGTGAACTTCCTAAGGGTAGAAGGGGCACAATAACTATACAAGTGTAATTTAATAAGCACCACTTTAATTTTATGTGGTGCTTGATCAGCCACAGCTGTCGACAGATTACAAAGCTTTTGCATAATGAGCACACAAACGTGATATATTTATGAGAAAATGTTGAGGCCGTACGATGGGATCGAACCCGCGTCCCTGAACTTTCTAGGTACTTAGTACTTTATGGTCCAGTTGGTGGTGCCTCTGTCTGGGAAATTTAGGGGCGCGGGTTCGATCCCATCCTACAGCTTCAACACATACAACAGATGGTTGGGAAGACAACATGCGGACAGAACACAGCGGGCAGTGACACCTGAGCCATGCTTCTATGCTTTAGTTTGCCAGGGTAGACGAGGACAGTGCTAGCGCTTCCTGCGAGTCGGTCTTTGCAGTGGCTTGTAAGCTGTAACCACACACATGCAAAACGTAAAATTACGGCAAAATAGTCATACATAATTGATCGATCGATGAAGATTAAGCCACCCAAAAGGTGGCACGGGCATGAATAGCCCTTTTTGAGCCATTACCAGTATCAATAGATGATACTGGAGATCTGTGGAGGTGCGACTGCACCCTGCGTGACGGGAGATGTCTCCCATGTCATACACGAGGCGTGTGCTTGGAGTCATACAAGGACCAGCTGCATTAACACCGTCCCTGCTCCTACCATCCAACAGACAAACATTCCCCAGCCACACCACTCCCATCCCTGGAACTCCTCACTATAATTGTCTAATACAAATTTAGATTTCCGCGTAGAACCAAAATTCAAACCCGTGGGTGGAGCTTCACAGACAGTGCGAGAGCGCCACACACTCGCGCTCTACGAACAAATATAAACCAACTTTCAGTAATAGTTGGAAACCTGTGTTGGTCTGTAGTAGTGAAGACCCCCCCCCCCCCACCTCTGCCTTTACCTCAGTGACCTTGACTCCGGAGGCGCCCACCTGGTCCTTGCCAGCCATACGCTTCTTGACAATGACGCACGTGTATATTAAGTCCCTAGAAATAGTATTTGTCCTGAGCTTGGAGCAGGGAGCACACAGGCCACACGCGGGCGTTCATCATGCCACCGACCACACCCACTACCTTGCTCACTATCAACACCATCCCGCCAGGTAACGCCTCGCTGTGGGCCAGCCGTCCGCTTTAAGCAACAGCCTCTTGGAACCAAATGCCCACAGGTTAAGCCTCGCCCCCCATGCCAGGCTTGGAGAGTAGAACCCAAAACTACTCCAGGTACCCAAGTATACATCAATAAGAGAATATTGATACTTAAAACCTGCCTGATTCACATGGGCAAGTCATGGAGTAGGGGTGGGGGGGGGGAATGTGGAAGGGGGGAGAAGGTTCAAGTGGAGGATCAGGAGGGGAGGGAGGGAAGGTTCAAGAGTATCAGGACGAGGATTAGGGACTGGTAGGGGGGAGGGAGGAAGTGAGTTATCAAGGGAAAGCGCCAAGCCATTATGACTATTAGCACTGGGAAGGGGTCAGGATAAGGATTTGGGATGGGACGGTGGGGAAGGAATGGTGCCCAAGGGGGGGGGGGTGGAGAACAGTCACCTAGAAGCTTCCAGCGAGTCATGAAAGAGGTAAACTCCTCGATAATTATTGGTTTAAAGAGGATGACTTCTGACCTTACCGAAAATAAACGTTAATTCCTCAATCTATGCAATATTTGTAGACCATGTTGGATAGCTCCTAAAGATACTCGCGTATTTAATTAGCCTAGGCCTAATACAAATTACATACTAGCTCACCATTGTAAAATATCAACCATTCGGCTTATTAGCACCGAACATTAACTCAAGTGTGTATCAACTCTAAGAGCGAGAGCGTGTGCAGGGAAGGTGCTGCCGCTGCTCGCCCCATGCCAGCTGATCGCCTGTAAACACTGACGTCATGGCTCCAGTCAGCTGGGCTGGTAGGCTGCACAACCAATCACCAACCCGCTCTGTAATTTGAGGGCAAGATAGACCTCGGCACGAACTGCGGCAAGGGAGGTCAAGGCTGCAACTAATAACGCGGACTGCGCCAGTCTGCCAGCAGCCCCACCCCGCAGACGGCCGATCCGCTGTCCTAATGTAATTATTGCTTTAAAAATGCATAGCCTACGGGTGACAATCACTTGCACGCTACAAGACCTGGGCTATATGTTTGTGTAGTGAAGTGTGAGGCGGGCCAGGTGTAGTGAAGTGTGAGGCGGGCCAGGTGTAGTGAAGTGTGAGGCGGGCCAGGTGTAGTGAAGTGCGAGGCGGGCCAGGTGTAGTGAAGTGTGAGGCGGGCCAGGTGTAGTGAAGTGTGAGGCGGGCCAGGTGTAGTGAAGTGCGAGGCGGGCCAGGTGTAGTTAAGTGCGAGGCGGGCCAGGTGTAGTGAAGTGTGAGGCGGGCCAGGTGTAGTGAAGTGTGAGGCGGGCCAGGTGTAGTAAAGTATGAAGCGGGCGGGTGTACACACCCGGAGGAGTGCGCGGGTCTCCCCGCGCCTTCTCACCTACTCCTGGTAACCGTCACAAAGTCTAAATTACAAACACCTTTATTTCAAATAGTCTAAATTCCTCTTATAATACATAAATGATCACGCAAAACTTACACAAAACACTACGCACAAAACTGCTCTAACAGACACGTGTTGGCGGAGGATCTGATACACATTAAAAGAAACGGCGGGCCTATAGTGAGCCATGCGAGGTAGCTGCTATTTATACCTCATCTTACCTATGAATGTGTTTGGGGAGTGTATGAGGGCGGGAGGAATGGTGGGCTGGGTAACCCGCGGGCGGGCGGGCGCTGGTGGAGCAGCCGGGTAATAATGGTGATGCACGCCCCCGTGTGGCGTCACTACCCACCTCCACGCTGGCACGGCTCATGCTAAGGGACTACACAGCCGCACCAGCTGCACACACAGCACCAGCTGCACCCACACACATACACCAGCTGCACCCACACACACACATACACCAGCTGCACCCACACACACAGCACCAGCTGCACCCACACACACACATACACCAGCTGCACCCACACACACACATACACCAGCTGCACCCACACACACACATACACCAGCTGCACCCACACACATACACCAGCTGCACCCACACACACACATACACCAGCTGCACCCACACACACAGCACCAGCTGCACCCACACACACACACAGCACCAGCTGCACCACACACACACACACGGCACCAGCTGCACCCACACACACCAGTTGCACCCAAACACACACAAACTTCATTGACAGTTGAGAGGCGGGACCAAAGAGCCAGGGTTCAACCCCGCAAGCACAACTAGGTGAATACATACACACACACACACACACACACACACACACACACACACACACACACACACACACACACACACACACACACACACACTCACACACACACACACACACACACACACACCAGCTCCACGTATTACAGAATAAAAGATTACTACACATACCCGAGAGGCAAGCAGGATAAGTTGAAAAGCTCAGGCACGATTAATGAAATACCCAACAGACAGGAGTCGGTGAGTGAAGGGGCGAGGAGACTGGGATACACTAACTATAGTGGGGTGCCTCAGGGGTCGGTGCTGGGACCCATACTAAATCGCACTGTGGGTATTCTACAGGAGCAGAGTCTAGATTTTGTGCCCTCCGTAATGCTTTTTGCGCTACCGCTCACAGGATGAGTATGGGGTGCACAATAAACTAGCCGCCTCCGGCGGCAACAATCAATATGTCCATGTTTGCAGACGTTGCAAAATGAATGAACAACAATTGGGGCAGATGAGGATGGTAAGATTCTCTAAGATGACAAGCTGCAAAATTGGTCCAAGAAGTGGCTTCTGAGGTTCGACACCAAGTTTAAGTTGATGGCAATGGGAACAGGTGACTGGACACCAAATACCCCGCGTACGTGAGACCAATTTTAGAGCATGCCGCCCCATCACAAAGCTCCCCATCTAAAAAAGAAAAAAAAAGTCACAAGGAATCTAAAAAGTTCAGAAGTTTACAGCAAGGCTCATCCCAAAATTGTGAAAATTGAAGGAACTAGCTCTGACAATGCTAGTAAAGAGGAGATAGGAAGGGAGGTATTGCCACAGGAGACATCTCCTGTCCACGAGGCTAACCATAGCCCGTGCTTCTTGCCCAGCTCCTGTGCCAGGTAAGTTACGGGATCACCATAGCCCGTGCTTCTTGCCCAGCTCCTGTGCCAGGTAAGTTACGGGATCACCATAGCCCGTGCTACTTGGAACTTGTTCCGAGTAGCTGAATCTATAACAACAACATAGACCGGAAATAGACGAAATGTTCCTAATGGGTACAGACAGCCTGAGAATCAGACGAATCATAGAAATGTTAGAAAGTTTTCTTTTGGCATAAGAGTAATGGGAAATGAAACGAACTAAAGGACCAGAAAGTAGAAATAAATTCCATTCATATTCTTTAAATATATGGTAGATAAATGGGCCGAGAGTCATTGTATCACACAAACCGGTGGCTAAAAAAACAGGGTCCAAGAACTAAGGTTCGATTCTGCAGGCACTGACAGGCGAGCGTGCGAGCGCGCACACACCCATACATGCTCACATACACGCGCGTGCTTGCTTGCTTGTTTGTTTGCTTGCTTGCTTGCTTGCTTGTTTGTTTGCTTGCTTGCGTGCGGGTGCGTCGCCAACGGCCATACCTCGTTGAAAACACCGCTTCTCGTCCGATCAGCGAAGTTAAGCAACGTTGGGTTGTTGGTTAGTACTTGGATGGGTGACCGACTGGGAACACCAAATGCTGTTGGCAATAATGTACAAGGGGGCTGGTGGCTGAATGGACAGCACGCTGGCCACGTAATCCTGTGATCCGGCGTTCGATTCCCGGCGCCGGCAGAAACAAATGGGCAGTTTCTTTCACCCCGATGCCCCTGTTACCTAGTAATAAATAGGTACCTGGGAGTTAGACAGCTGGTACGGGCTGCTTCCTGGGTGTGTGTGTGGGGGGGGGGGGGGTCCGTGGGCCCCAGTTGAGTGATTGACAGTTGAGAGGCGAGCTGAAAGAGCAGAGTTCAACCCCCGCAAGCACAACTAGGTGAATACACACACTTATTACAGTACATGTGTAATAAGAAATTACTTTCTGTAAGAAATTACAGAAAATTCTTCGTCGAATTGATCATAACTATGTAAAAAAAAATCTTTAGGTTATCTTGAGATGATTTCGGGGCTTTAGTGTCCCCGCGGCCCGATCCTCGACCAGGCCTCCACCCCCAGGAAGCAGCCCGTGACAGCTGACTAACACCCAGGTACCTATTTTACTGCTAGGTAACAGGGGCATAGGGTGAAAGAAACTCTGCCCATTGTTTCTCGCCGGCGTCCGGGATCGAACCCGGGACCACAGGATCACAAGTCCAGTGTGCTGTCCGCTCGGCCGAATATGACATTTTGTATAAACTAGACGTGAAATCACATTAAAATGAAGCTAGTTTTAGAAATGTTAACAGCACTGCAAACCTTGCCGAAAGTCATGATGGCTGGTGGTGGGGTGAGAGTCGAGGCAGCTGATGGCTTGGTTGTGTTCCTTCCTCCCTAGCCACGCACACTGATCCTCACACTTTGCTTGGTCACGGCCACTGTCTAGCTAAATTTTGACTTCAACAGAAAACGGGCCGTAGGTTTGGAGCCACAGCGGTTAAGTACTGAACATTCCAGGGTATTATCGGTTATCATAAAGCCACTTCTGCTCCCTTACTTACAAATATTATTACGAGGCGTTTCTCTCGTACACGTTCCAAACACACGAGGTAAACACTCGATAACTGAATATCCAAACGGCACAGTAATGGCTCGTCCGGCAGCTGGCTAACAACACCCTCTCTCTCTCCTCACCCGGCTAACTGAAACTCCCCTACCCTCTGCAGCCAATATATGCGTGAGGCTGGGTAAGCAGGAGCCCTGCATGACGTGGCTAAACGCACACGAGGGCCCACACACACAACACCTACACGCCCCACGATGTATATACACTCACTCCCAGCAGAATGTTGTCCAGAGTTGGCCGCGGGCCGGAGGCTTCTGGTAACTGTCTCTCTTGGAGCACACACCAAGTCTTTTTTTAGAGAATTTACTTGCCGTTTTTGTCCTTGTTGATTTGGTGAGGCGCCAGGACGATCACTCATCTCTAACTCGAGGTGGAAGAGACAACGAGTATCCAGCTAATGACCACCAATAACGGAGACAGGTGCCCGAGCAGAGTGCATTAGATAATACATAAAACTCATTGCCCCCGGAGCCGTTTTTCCCGAGGCAAATGTCGAAGTGCCGGGATGGGCGAGTGAGTCACTAATACTTGTGGGTATTGCGACAGCAGTGTCTCCCCCCATACTTGTTATGGCCCGGCTGACCAACACCCTCCTCTCAAGGTCGCCTCAGGCACTTCTCCCGAAAATTATATTCTGTATATGTTTAAGACTTGTCAGAAACGCTGCCGCTTATGGCGAAGGCCGCAAAGATGGGCAGGAACAGAGAGAGGCGCCCGCCAAGAATATACATAATACCAAAGGTTTACATTTTTAAAATCATTTCTGGGAATAGTGAAATAACCCCCTGGGCATCAACAAGTTTAATACGTATGCTGTTGAGCATTGTAAACAAATGACCTGAGCGGCTTGTAGCCGCGCAGGGGCCTGAGAGCTGAGTGGACTTCGGATTCGTAGTCCTAAGGTTACGGGTTCGAGCCCCAGTGGAGGCGGAAACAAATGGGCAGACTCTTTCACCTTGAACCAGGGGTTTTCTTTCACCCTTGAACCAGGGGTTTTCTTTCACCCTTGAACCAGGGGTTCTTTCACCCTTGAACCAGGGGTTTTCTTTCACCCTTGAACCAGGGGTTTTCTTTCACCCCTGTTCACCTAGCAGTAAATAGGTACCTGGGAGTTAGACAGCTGCTACGGGCTGCTTCCTGAGGATGTGTAACAAAAAGGAGGCCTGGTCGAGGACCGGGCCGCGGGAACGCTAAGCCCCGAAACCATCTCAAGATAAACCACAACACTACCTGCGCGGCTACGAGCCTACCCTAAGAAACTAACCAATTACATAAACATTCGGCTAACCCTGACGTAATATATAAACTAAATATCTCTAGTGTCATCAATTCTATATTCCAAATAATTAAAAAATCGCCATGGTCTTTACCACAGGGTAGTCCTGTCCCCCCCAGGGTGCCAGGGTAGCACGGTTCCTCCAGGGTGCCAGGATACCAATGTTCCCTCAGGGTGCCACTGTTCCCCCAGGGTGCCAAGTAGCCCTGTTCCCCCAGGGTGCCAGGGTACCACTGTTCCCCTCGGGGTGCCAGGATCACATTATGCTCTCCGTGTATGACTGAGGTCTTAAGATTAGACTGAGAACAAACGTAACTACTGGCATGGGAACAGAAGTATTGCTTCATGGAACAGATTACCGGGTAACACAACAGACCAGGGATCGGTTGGATGGTTTCAAGCGTAGGGTAGACATGGATATGAATGAGTTTGGGGATGAAATAGAAGCTGTCAAGCATGGATCAATAGACCTCGATGCAGTTCCGTAATTTTTATGTTCTTAGAAGGCGGCCTAGAGTGACTCGCTTAAGAGGCGGCCTAGGCTTAGAGTGACTCTCACTCTTCCACTGCTCCTCCCTCACACTCAACAAAGCACGCTAACTCTTCACCCTAGACAGCGTTGCTATTTTAAGATGAGTGTGTGGTAATGCTGCCAGCTAGCTGCCAATAGGCGGCTGGGCTGGCAGGGGGGGGGGGGGAGATGTGGGGGGGGCAGATAATAGGGAGGAGATGGCAGGGGGGGGAGGAGATGGGGGGAGGGGAGGAGATGGGGGGAAGGAGATGGGGGAAACAAGAAAATTACGAAAACGTAATTAATCCATTAATAAATATGAGGCCACACAATGGGCTCGAACTCGCACGCCTACCATTTTCCATGACAATTGTCTATGTTAGGACGCTTGGCAGCTGAATGGACAGCGCTTCGGATTCATAGTCTCGAGATTCCGGGTTCGGTCCCCGGTGAAGGCGAAGACAAATGGGCAAAATGTTTATTTCACCCTGATGCCCCTGTTACTAGCAGTAAATAGGTACCTGGGAGTTAGACGGCTGCTACGGGCTGCTCCCTGGGGGGGGGGGTGTAACAAAAAGGAGGCCTGGTCCTCGCGGCCCTGGAGACCGGGCCGCGGGGGCAGCAAAGCCCGAAATCATCTCAAGATAGGGAAAACCCATACCAGAGAGCGCCCCCTTGAGCGTACACACACACACCAGTCACCCAGTGAATGACACAGGGAATAT
>WNGS01165523.1:26103234-26134152 GCA_020271785.1 Procambarus virginalis | reverse complement strand
GTGTGTGGTGTGTGTGTGTGTGTGTACTCACCTATTGTTGTACTCACCTAGTTGTGCTTGCGGGGGTTGAGCTCTGGCTCTTTGGTCCCGCCTCTCAACCGTCAATCAACAGGTGTACAGTTTCCTGAGCCTAATGGGCTCTATCATATCTACATTTGAAACTGTGTATGGAGTCAGCCTCCACCACATCGCTTCCTAATGCATTCCATTTGTCAACCACTCTGACACTAAAAAAGTTCTTTCTAATATCTCTGTGGCTCATTTGGGCACTCAGCTTCCACCTGTGTCCCCTAGTGCGTGTGCCCCTTGTGTTAAACAGCCTGTCTTTATCAACCCTGTCGATTCCCCTGAGAATCTTGAATGTGGTGATCATGTCCCCCCTAACTCTTCTGTCTTCCAACGAAGTGAGGTTTAATTCCTGCAGTCGCTCCTCGTAGCTCATACCTCTCAGCTCGGGTACTAGTCTGGTGGCAAACCTTTGAACCTTTTCCAGTTTAGTCTTATGCTTGACTAGATAGGGACTCCATGCTGGAGCCGCATACTCCAGGATTGGTCTGACATATGTGGTATATAATGTTCTGAAAGATTCCTTACACAAGTTTCTAAAGGCCGTTCTTATGTTAGCCAACCTGGCATATGCTGCTGATGTTATCCTCTTGATATGAGCTTCAGGGGACAGGTCTGGCGTGATATCAACCCCCAGGTCTTTCTCTCTCTCTGACTCTTGAAGTATTTCATCTCCCAAATGATACCTTGTATCTGGTCTCCTGCTTCCTACCCCTATCTTCATTACATTACATTTGCTTGGGTTAAACTCTAACAGCCATTTGTTCGACCATTCCTGCAGCTTGTCCAGGTCTTCTTGAAGTCTCAAGCTGTCCTCCTCTGTCTTAATCCTTCTCATAATTTTGGCGTCGTCAGCAAACATTGAGAGGAATGAGTCTATACCCTCTGGGAGATCATTTACGTATATCAGAAACAGGATAGGTCCAAGTACAGAGCCCTGTGGGACTCCACTGGTGACTTCACGCCAGTCTGAGGTCTCACCCCTCACTGTAACTCTCTGCTTCCTATTGCTTAGGTACTCCCTTATCCACTGGAGCGCCCTACCTGTTACTCCTGCCTGTTTCTCCAGCTTATGCATCAACCTTTTATGGGGTACTGTGTCAAAGGCTTTCCGACAGTCCAAAAAATGCAGTCCGCCCACCCTTCTCTTTCTTGCTTAATTCTTGTCACCTGATCGTAGAATTCTATCAAGCCTGTAAGGCAAGATTTACCCTCCCTGAACCCATGTTGATGGGTTGTCACGAAGTCTCTTCTCTCCAGATGTGTTACTAGGTTTTTTCTCACAATCTTCTCCATCACCTTGCATGGTATACAAGTTAAGGACACTGGCCTGTAGTTCAGTGCCTCTTGTCTGTCACCCTTTTTGTATATTGGTACTACATTAGCAGTCTTCCATATTTCTGGTAGGTCCCCCGTTTCCAGTGACTTACTATACACTATGGAGAGTGGTAAGCAAAGTGCTCCTGCACACTCTTTCAATACCCATGGCGAGATTCCATCCGGCCCAACAGCTTTTCTCACATCCAGCTCCAATAGGTGCTTTTTGACCTCATCTCTTGTAATTTCGAACCTATCCAAGGTCACCTGGTTTGCTGCCACCTCTCCCAGCGCCGTGATATCTCCCTGTTCTATTGTAAAGACCTCCTGGAACCTTTTGTTGAGTTCTTCACACACCTCTTTGTCATTCTCTGTGTACCTGTCCTCGCCCACCCTAAGTTTAATCACCTGTTCCTTCACTGTTGTCTTCCTCCTGATGTGACTGTGTAGTAGCTTTGGTTCAGTCTTGGCTTTGTTAGCTATATCATTTTCATACCTTTTCTCAGCTGCTCTTCTCACACTGACATACTCGTTCCTGGTTCTCTGGTATCTCTCTCTACTTTCTGGTGTTCTGTTATTACGAAAGTTCCTCCATGCCCTTTTGTTCAGCTCTTTTGCTTTCATACATTCCCTATTAAACCACGGATTCTTCCTTTGCTGTACATGTATAATTGTTAGCTTGCACAAAAGTATGGTATATGCTTGTTTTTGTGCTGAGTGTAAAAGTGAAGACCTCGTGAGTGGACTCGTTGAGGTTGCAATCTTAGGATAGTCTGTGGGCGAATGGATGTTTATCATATCAAATCAACTTTGTTCACTAGTGTGTGGTAATCCAACCAGTCAATATTCTTCAAACATTTACATTCTAACAGGGTACTCATGTTAAAATAGTATATATATAATAGTTTGGATTCCTTGTAAAAAAAAAAACACGGGACATTGGCCCAGGCTAGTTTAAAACAATGAAAAATAACGGACAAAATCATTTGTAAACAATGGCGTAATTTGCATATAGAAAACAAAAAACGAAATGGAGTGTGTTGGCTTCAGTCCCGCATAGGATACAAATATTTCCACAATGCTGTCGTTTGTCATGTTTCTCTAATTCTTGTCCGTGTTGTGTGAAAATCCCAGTGAAGGTTCACAAGGACCCGGGTCTCGCACCAGTGACCATGTCAGCTTCCCGTCTTGTTATTGTCGCTCAACAGTGTCTACGACAACAGCACTTGTAGGATAAAGGACTTGCGTTGTAGCTTTGAAAATGTCTGTGCGTTGGTTTGTATCTTGGATATGTTGTTCCTGTTTGTGAATGTTCGCGCGCGACCGTAAAAGGTATCTATTAGTGACTATGGGGAGCACTAGCCTCTTCTAGATCTTTATCCCCCTCGCTTCCGAGTATTTTTGAACATGGTACGGTTTTTAATATTTTGATTTAAGTTGTATGTTATGCTTGCTTTTGAGATTATGGTTTCAGGTGGCAGCCGCGACATCTTTCAGTGAACCCGTTCTCCAAATAGCACAACGCGTTTTTGAAGTATACTTTACCTAAGGCAACCAACTGATGTACAAGAATTTTTAGCGGCTCTCGAAATTTAAGTAATGGCCCATTTTCTGATCGTGGGTCCTCGGGTTGGTTGGTTCGGGTACTTTAGTACAACAGTATTGTGACGTTGGGAATGCTAAGGCGAACGAGCCGTCTCAGTGCATTCTACTTGACACCCCGCACATAGTGCAAATGCTTACGACTTGAGCATTGATGCTTAGATCCACTCTCATCGATGTTCTTTTGTCTTATTTTCTCTGTTTAAAGAGGGTGTCCATTTTCTTTCTTGTATTTGTATGCATATAGGCAAATTATTACAGGGCAAATAGGTTTTAGAGAACAAAATATTCATATATATTCTTCGAGGCCATGGGTCCCACCAATTACACCAGAGATGGTACCCTTTAGTATATACTGTAATAAAATAAAATATATTCATTATAAAGAATAATGAACAAATCCACAAGGGCCGTGATGAGGGTTCGAACCTATGCACGGGAGAGGTCCATGTCGCTTCATGCAGGTCGGCGTTCAATCCCCGACCGTCCAAGTGGTTGGGCACCATCTTCCTAAATCGTTATCCTGACCCATTCCCAGTGCTATACAGTCGTGGTGGCTTGGCGCTTTCTCCTGATAGTTCCTAGATAGTTCAAAGCTGTCACACTTGAAACAATTGTCAAGTGTGAGGGGTTCGAACCCTCATCACGGCCCTTGGGGATTTGTTCATTTGATATATCAAGTTATTGTGATTTCTGTGTGAACACAGAATAATGTTTCAATGTGAAGATCCGTATAATAATAATTATCAAGACATCACACGAGAGGATGTTGTGTGGTTCCGGCATCCTCACTTGTTATTCCTTTTGATTAGAGTCCGGTTCAGGTTGTGATCACTCGTGTCCTGACTTGGATCTGAAAAAGTATTAGGACAGATGTATTAAAGTGAACCGGACATGCACGAGAAGCGTTAGCTGCTGTCGTGTCAGTCCGTGCAATGTATATAGCCTGTTGCATTAGCCAGTAGCCTAGTGGTGTTCAATACTTGAATTCTGACGTGCAGCCCGTCCTCTCCAGCGTTCACTACGTCGTGTACTAAATTGCCTGAACCTATATTAACCGATGACCCAAGCCGATATGTGATTTTTATTATGAGAGTTTTTGGCCTGAGGAGATTTATACGTAAAGATGCTGGCCCATGGAGGTGCCTATCTTGCACGTGAGGAACTTTCACAGCACGCGTGTCGTCTCTCGAACATAAATCAGCGCACACGATCCCATTAACATAACAAAAGTTTATACGGCAGATTATTATAATCCACTGGGGTGGGATTTTCTCATGGCTCTTCATTCATATGGAGCGCGCGCACCGCCAACCAGGAACTCTGTGCTGCTCAATGATTAATTTATACTCTCTGGCTCCCACGCTTTGTAGATGACCTTTGATACTCTTGTTAATGCCTATTTGTATGATGGTTTTTTTGCTGTCTGTTCACTTGAGTGCAGAATGACTAGGTTAAACAAGTGTTTTTTGTTAGGTCTATTGTTCCCAGCGGTGTGCTCCCAACCTTATGCACTCGCATAATGTTAATTATGCAGACGGAGGTTTGAGTTTCAGCTCTCTGGTCCCACTTCTCAACTTTCAATCGACTTGTATACAGATTCTCGTCCGGCATATCTACATTTTAAACTATTAATGGAGTCTTCCTCTACCACAACACTTTTAAGTGTATTATATAGATTTTTTATTATAGAGCACTTTTTTTTTTTTGGTCGGTTTCGTAGCTCATTGAGTACTTGGCGTGTACCTGTTGTTGTCGACGACATGAACCACATATTCTAAATAACCTGTCCTTATCTACCGTGTAATTTGTTTTTAGAATTTTGTATGTGGTAATGTCTTGCCTATTTTTTAGTTAATTTCATTAGTTCTAACTCATACTTCACGCCTCTGTTACTAATTAAGTGGACCCTCAGCCTCATCCCTTGAACTTCATTTTGTGAATAACGAAGTAAGGACTCGTTAGAGTTTAGTGTCAGTCATATTACCAAAATTAAACAATGTTTGTGGAATGTTGAAAAACAATGTAGTGGTGAGTCAGATTACAATTTGTTGAAATTTGGTGCCAGGAGGAAGTCACAGCTTTGTGTCATCTTTTGCAGACGACCTGAAATTCAGGATGAAAATTACCAGACGACATTAAAAACTACAAGCCGATGTTAATAAAGTTTACGATTGGGCAGCAGAAAATAACATGAGGTTTAACAGTGATAAATTCCAGATACAGTAGTTAAGTATGGTAAAAAATAAGACCTTAATCAAAATACAGGGTACAAAACACAAGCAAATCTGCCCATAGTAGGAAAGTAATATTTAAAGGGTCTGGGAATATAGTCTGACGACCTAACGTTCAGGGAGCATATTACAATGCTCATATTATTCAAATCACTGTTGCTGTCCCTTCTTGATTACTGCTCCATACTCGCTTCCCCCTTCAGAGCAGGGAAGTTCGCTGAAGTAGAAGGTGCGCGCATAGACATGATAAAGCTCCTATACTATTGAGATCGTCTCGAAGCTCTCAAAAGGTACTCTAGAAAAGAGACGAGAGGTATCAAATAATATATAGTTGCAAAATATTGAAGAGCCAGGACCCAAATGTGCATAGTAAAGTACCATACTGGAGTGAACGATAAGGACGGAAATGCAGAATATAGTGAAGAGTAGAGGTGCCATCTTCTTGAGGTTATCTTGAGATGATTTCGGGGCTTTAGTGTCCCCGCGGCCCGGTCCTCGACCAGGCCTCCAACCCCAGGAAGCAGCCCGTGACAACTGATTGACTCCCAGGTACCTATTTACTGCTAGATAATAGGGGGATTAGGGTGAAAGAAATTCTGTCCATCGTTTCTCGCCGGCGTCCGGGATCGAACCCGGGACCACAGGATCACGCATCCAGTGTTCTGTCCTCAGCCACCAGCTCAGCCACGGTGCCATAGGCACACCAGGAGAACATTATGGACATCGGAGGTCCTCGGTTGTTCAATATACCCCAGCAATTATAAGAAATATTGTCGGAACAAAAGTGGAAGTCTTTAAGAAAAAATGGACAGTTTTCTGCAAGAAGTTCCGGACTGTTGTGAATATGTGGGCCTGCGGGCCGCTCCAAGCAATAACTCGTTGGATCAAGCTCTCGCAAGCCAAGCTTGGGGGAGTAGAAAAACTCACAGAATCTCACCCCAGGTACAAGTCAGGTTCCCTCATCCTGTGCCACGAAGTTACAAAAATCACACACACAAATCTTTCATATTATCAAAATTAAACAGTGGTGATAGGATGTTGAAAAAAAGGTAGGCCTAGCCTTTTCTAAAAAATATATATAAATAGGCCTATATTATAGAGTAAATAGGCGATCGAGGTTGAGTTTGTTTTGGACGGTCAGCTATTAACCATGACCGGCATTAAGTTCCCCATTGGTTTATAATTAAATAATGCAGCACTCAATTAATCTTGCATATTAAAAATTCTCAAGCCAGGCTTGTTGCACTTTAATTTGATGTGATTAGTTTGAGTATTTTTATATTTTTGTTAATTTGTAACACCCAAGGTCTTTGGCATTTGTCAATATTGTTATATAAAGTTTTGTTTCATGCTATGTTATTGTGAGACACAAATAATATCTTGAGCTGATGTCAGGCAAAAGTCAAGGTTACTTGAGGTGGGATGCTTGTGCTTACTGGGGACTCTGTCGTAGACGTTACTGCGATATCGGGGGGAGTACTTAGAAGTAGAGATGTGGGCTGGCATTCGGGTCGTCCCGCGGTGCTTCTCAGAGCTGGACAACCGCAGACGCCGAGCTGGGGCGCCCTCCCAAGCCAGCCCGCACATTAACCCGTATTTGTGGAAGCCTTGCCAGAGATCATCTGCCCCAGCCTCACCCGCCAACCCCTCTCGTTTGATTTTGTATTTTTAATGTGTATGACCCTCTGTCCTGCGTGACAGTGAATACTAGCATTATCCTCACTTTAATCAGACTATCAAAATCCTCAGATTAGGCAAAATTGTAATTAATTTTGTCAATAAAGATGTTAATAATAATAATAATGTATTTTTAAACTTTTATTAACTTA
This sequence comes from Procambarus virginalis, assembly GCA_020271785.1. Taxonomy (NCBI): domain Eukaryota; kingdom Metazoa; phylum Arthropoda; class Malacostraca; order Decapoda; family Cambaridae; genus Procambarus; species Procambarus virginalis. The sequence goes on along the minus strand of WNGS01165523.1, from coordinate 26,127,104 downwards.
TTAGAGCCCATAGCTATCCTGTGGGCGGTAGGTAAAAGGTTTCACATAGCCAGTTAGTTCTTCTGTACGTTAATGTTTATAAGTTGTAAGCTTTTTTTGTTGACCAGACCACACACTAGAAGGTGAAGGGACGACGACGTTTTTCATCGACTTGAGAATGGTCCAGGACGGACAGAAACGTCGTCGTCCCTTCACCTTCTAGTGTGTGGTCTGGTCAACATACTTTAGCCACGTTATTGTGACTCATCGCCTGCATTTGTAAGCTTTTTCATTTGGGCTGAACTAGTTACAACCTCATTTATTTGTTGGTATTTATATACAAGAAGGTCCGTGAGAAGAGGCCTGGTCTCTGACCTCCGGAATCAACGCAAGGTGCACTTGTGAGAGTACGTGACATTGGTGTTGAGTATTACAACTTTTGCAAAGCCACTAACATGTATAGTGTTTCGGACAGAGGTCTTATAATAATGTTAAGTCATATAAGTCATAACTCATAAGTCTTACAATAGCAGGCGAGATCAAATATGAATAATATATAGTGTAAATTGAATGGTGCGCGATAATCGTACAGGATCTACATACAGCGATATGATGCAGGGTGTATTCAGGCTGACCGACAAAACGGGAAGGAGAGGTCTTTGTACCGAGGTGGGAGAGAGAACTGTAGCCTCGTGGGGGAGGTTGTTGAAACGTTTTGAACTACAGGCGGGCCCAGTCCAGGGAACGTTGCTTGTGCTTGAAGGATAAAGGGAACGTTTGGCGGTTGTTGACTGGTTCAGACCAGGAAATGTTGGTGTTTCACGGGTCCAGACCAAGAAACGTTTCTGGTGACAGTACGCGCCTCCTTTATGAAGTGGAGCAAAAGGAATGGCGATCAACTAGGCATCACTCTCACCAGTCATATGTTTGAGAGGCTGCTAACAAGGCAAATTATAACTTTTATTAAAATGACTGGTCTATACCCAAGTCAACTCGGCTTTAATGCAGGAAGATTTTGTTTTTCTCTCCAACTAATTGGTCATTAGGACAGTCATGGAAGCACTAGTAGAGGTGGGTACTTTCACCGTGCCTTGGGAGCGATTTCGTCTGGGTTTATGCGCTGGTCACGGAGGATTGACTGGGCACGGAGGATTGACTGGGCACATTTACCTTAACTATTCACTTCTGTTCATCCAGCACTAATTAGTGAACTGGTTATTAACCGATTGGCGGGTCGTGTTCCTGGGGAGGCTAGTAGGATAAGGTTTAAAATGAGCTATGGGAAGGAAAAACGAACCAAAATACAAACATTATCTACAAAAATTTTGCAAAAGCATTTTATTCATGTCATAAAGTAGTAATAGCCCTCAAAGACTTGGAGAACAGCTGGTAAGGTAGAGAAGTGAATTTAGAATCTTGTAACAAATCTCCAAGTGAGATAGTAGGTCAAACATAACCCTGCCCGAGTACGATGGGAAGCTGAGGTCCCTCGGACCATTATTTCTACCATATCTACCTATCTAGACAGCAACACAATAGTCAGTTTTGCGGCATTCTTCGATGATGCCACTAAAATCGGCATGAAAAATCCCTTGGAGGATGACACGGCGAAATTATATATAGATATCACCAGAGTTTTCGGATGGGTAACTGGGAGCCTCATGATGTTTATGGGTGACAAATTCCAAACTCTTTGCTATGGAAGGACGAAGACATTACCTGTATGTTTACAATATGTTCACGATACAAAGCTCAATCAGATCGGTTCACAGAAGGGAGGTGACCAAGTCAAAGATCTTTGACAAAATATCAGATAACCTAACGTTTGAACTGCCAAATAAAGCTTACGTAACACCAGCCAGGAAAATAATCAGGCGGATGATGAGAACCTTCCAAACAAGGAGTGCACTATTAGTGATAGTAGTACTCTTCGCAGCAATGATGCTTTCTCGTTGGGATAGTTTGTTGTGCTACAGGGCAGGCGGGGATAGCTAAGCAAGCGTATATGCAGAGATCCCTTACTTCCGGCAAAGAGTCAGTGAAGCACTTAAACTATTAGGATCTCCTCGAAGCTCGTAAATTGTACTCCTTGGAGGATCTTGAAGACAAGATGTTATACATTATAACAGTATGTTATACATTCAAAATATTGAAAGGTCAGGCAATACATCTGCTCAATAAAACATATTTATTTGGAATGATTCATATAAGTGTTGAAATAATGCCAACGAAAAGTATAGGTTCCATAAGCACAGTAAGATAGTAAGTTTCAAGTAAGAAAATACTTGAGGTTGAAGAGGTGTGGTAACTCCGAAGCGTCAGTACTGAAGTTAACTGAATCACTGTGTAAATCATCCTGGTGTGAGCACCCGCAGTCCACAACTCTTTATCTTCTCACCATCAAAATGAGGAATATATCAGAGCTGTAAAGCTGGCATACCGGAAAAGGTTTATGATAAATATGAATGTTTCACTAGGGAGTCATTAATAGGCGGAAAATTCTCAAAGAAAATATAACTGTCACACGAGGAAAAAGTGAAATCGTAGAAGCAAAATGCCGATTCATGGAAATGTCAGTAAAGTAAAAAAAAAACAAAAACAAAGTGGACTCTGCCCATGACTTGACATGCAGCCCGTCAAGGCAGAGATGAGCAAAATAATATTTAAAAGATACAGGAATGGCGGAAAGCGACAAGGAAATGTATGAACGAGTCGATGAAATGATTTAAATAGCCACCAAACTAGAGCTTGACTAAGTGCGGAAAATAAGCAGTTAAAGGAATTAACAATGACATAGAACATTAAAATAAATGAAACCTGAGAACACTTGAAAATAGAAGATGGAATACAAGAGGCAAGTGAAGAAGTTTTTCAAGTTTTTCTTGCCCGAAACGCATTGCGTAATAGTGGCTTTAGGCATTGTATGTACTATCTCTATCTATAATCGATCCACTTATGTAAAATCTCTCTATGTATGTACCTTTCCTGAATAAACATATTTATTTATTTATTTATTATAAGTGCTCAACATTGCTGAATTTGAGAGGTGGGACTCAGGAGCCGAGGTTCAACCCCGCGCAAGCGGAGATACAGTGGGGTGAATACACAGGCACGGTACCACGAGACGGGACATGCCCTCGCCATAACAATGGTGACTGATATCATTACATCCTGTGACGTTCAGTTATCTCAAGCGGTTCCCACACGCGTCATGGCGGTCTCGGCATTTTAAGCAGGTAAACTTAAGTGTGAATTCCGCTACTGGACGGCTACGCTGGGCAGTCCATAATGTCACCTTTCAGCCTTCCTGTCTGAACCGTGAATTGTAGGAAAGCTAGGAAATTACTCATGAGTCAAGATATACTCACGGTGAGGGGTAAGCAGTGTGCGATCGAGTGAGTAAGGGCATGAGTCGCTCTCCATTGCTGTAATGTTGTTGTAATTGTGAAAGCCTGGAGCAATTTGTGTCTAGGGGTTACGAGCAAACTGGACTGGATTTCTTAATATAACTCACATTAGAGGAACTGTATGAAGTAACCATTCTCATTATACAATGCATATCAGTGCATGGTACCTAGGTAAAGGGAGTCAGTTGTTTAAAGTAGCAGGAGGGTTGTATTGGCCAGAGTAGCATGGAATAATGTTAGAAGTTGTAGCTTGTGATGATGAATGTAGCAGGTCACCAGGAGGCTATTTTAGGTTACTAGCGGTGATGATAAAGATAACAGTTGGAGCACCGGATGTTGGAGAGATGGTTATAAATCCCTCCACCCCCCTCTCCTGAACTCTGCTTTGGTGAGCCCCTGACAGGTGCTCATGCATTGTTGGAGACCTGAGCGGGGGAGGGGGGTCAGTACTGGGGGTAGCAGCAGACCATCACCTCTACGGAAAGTCTTGCGTCACACGTAGTTGCACACTCCCTTATATGCACACTCAGAGTCGTAGTCCACAGACCTGGGATCGATTCCCAGGACTATGTATGTAATGTATGTCTGTATATAATATATGATGGAGAAAACAGATAGGAATTCAGTATATTAGACAACCAACGGTTATAAAACCCAACAGCTCAATCCTTGACGCTCACACAGTAGTAAACACACTCGCACACTTATTCTGTTGTTAGTGCTCAGTTACCCTCTACAGGCATATATATATATACTGTAATAGATCCAACCCTGTTCATTATTGACAATAAGATGTTTATGCACTAGCTACCATGATATGAATGACCGCTACAATACACTAAACAATAACACATGTACCCACACACCGGGACATCCGTTTTCTGTTACAATGACGTCGTAACCCCCCCTCTGTGTAAATCTATTAATTCTGGATTAATACTTGCACTAGCATATCCTTACAACCAGGTAGACAAGACGGCTGTCGTTTCAAGTATAAATAATATATTGGAGGTCTAAATATACGAGAAAATGTCTTGTTATAACGTGAGTAGAATACGCTTTAAATTCCTATAAGGCGGCATCAGCGCGAGGTTGACTCATGAGGCTTGCCGCAGGGTATATAGCCGACTCGGGGCACCCAGCTTGTCCAGTGTCCCATGTTGTCTGTGCTCTCTGGTGGTGGCTAGGGCGTGTCGACGCTTCCTTCTCCTCCCACACATCTAACCCAAAACTCTTACGATGTTGTTCCAGCACAGAGAGGAGTTCTTCGTGCCTAGGATGGGATACTTAAAGGATTATGTAAGTTTTGTTTTCAAGAGTTGTAATGGTGGATTTGTCCGATGTTATCTGGTGGTATATTGAGTGGTTCGGGTCCGAAGGGTGGCGGTACAGGTCGGTATTTATGTTATCGCTCGCATTTGTTTGTATAGATAAATAGTGTTGATAAGATTAGAGAACAAGACCTTGGTTAACGAGACACGCCCCGGTAGAGTATGGGTTACCCCTTATGTTATGACAATGTGCCGCCTATTGTATATATGGTAATTTATCTTATTGGTGGCGGAGTCTGGAATTTCGTTGGTATTCACAATTTGGTTTAATATTGTTTTGCTAACTGCGCCATAGTTATCACTAGTGATAGTTCTATAACGTTATAGTTATCACGTTAACTCACGTGATAAATCACGGTAGGAAATCGTGTTAATTTTATTTCACTAGACTTAGTGTTAGCATCAGCAGGAAGGCTTGTACGCTGTGAATTTGGGTCGACGTTGAGTTTGATGTTAATTCTTGCATAGCCTAATGGTGCACATACCAGTGACTGATTAGGACATTAGATGCACATACCAGTGACTGATTAGGACTGGAGGTGCACATACCAGTGACTGATTAGGACTGGAGGTGCACATACCAGTGACTGATTAGGACTGGGGGTGCACATACCAGTGACTGATTAGGACTGGAGGTGCACATACCAGTGACTGATTAGGACTGGAGGTGCACATACCAGTGACTGATTAGGACTGGAGGTGCACATACCAGTGACTGATTAGGACTGGAGGTGCACATATCAGTGACTGATTAGGACTGGAGGTTCACATACCAGTGACTGATTAGGACATTAGATGCACATACCAGTGACTGATTAGGACTGGGGGTACCAGTGACTGATTAGGACTGGAGGTGCACATACCAGTGACTGATTAGGACTGGAGGTGCACATACCAGTGACTGATTAGGACTGGAGGTGCACATACCAGTGACTGATTAGGACTGGAGGTGCACATACCAGTGACTGATTAGGACTGGGGTGCACATACCAGTGACTGATTAGGACTGGAGGTGCACATACCAGTGACTGATTAGGACTGGAGGTGCACATACCATTAGGACTGGAGGTGCACATACCAGTGACTGATTAGGACTGGAGGTGCACATACCAGTGACTGATTAGGACTGGAGGTGCACATACCAGTGACTGATTAGGACTGGAGGTGCACATACCAGTGACTGATTAGGACTGGAGGTGCACATATCAGTGACTGATTAGGACATTAGATGCACATACCAGTGACTGATTAGGACTGGGGGTGCACATACCAGTGACTGATTAGGACTGGAGGTGCACATACCAGTGACTGATTAGAACTGATTAGATGCACATACCAGTGATTAGGACTGGGGGGGGGGTCGCGGAGTGTAGCAGCGCCAGTAGCTGTATGGTAGGGGTGTGCGCGCCGGGGGCTTGTCACGTGAGTCAAGCAATTGTTGTCCTCACCCGTCGCGCACTTCCTCTCTGCTTGTGGCTCCCCAGCTGTTCAATGTGTAATTCAATAAATCGCAGCGACTTCCTTTATAACATTACTTTTATCAACATTGATCACATTACATGGTCGAGAGACTACACAAGTGAACGTGCGTTTTTATAGTGAAAGTTCATAACTGTTCACGCAGTAAAATTCATATCTGAAGAGGGAACCCGTTCTATATTATATGGCACGTGAGGACATGTGAACTGTTTGGTTGGTAGAACACGTGGCTGAATGACCTCGGGGTTTAACGCGAGCTACGTTGTAGTTGTACGTAGCTATGTTATACGTTATAATGGACCACAGAGACATTAGAAAGAATTTGTTCAGTGTCAGAGTAGTTAACAGGTGGAATGCATTAGGCAGTGATGTGGTGGAGGCTGACTCCATACACAGTTTCAGGTGTAGATATGATAGAGCCCAGTAAGCTCAGGAATTTGTATACCAGTTGATTGACAGTTGAGAGGCGGGACCAAAGAACCAGAGCTCAACCCCCGCAAGCACAACTAGGCCAGTACGTAAGCTGTCAGTACACTTCATACTTTTGTTTTTATTATAATGAATCGACCAGTCCATCATCAACCATCAACAATCAATACCATCAACCAGGTATCAACCAGTCCGTTAAAATTTGTCCTTTAAAAGTCTGTTTGTCCTAATTAAGTGATCCTGAAGTTTCCCACGTATCAGCCTCGATAGGTTAGGTGGGTTGCTTAGGTACGTACGCTGCTGGTTAGGAAAATCAGATGATTTTTTTATGGAGTGGCAGATCAGAGGCCGGGCTCAGGGAGTGGAAGAACTCGCGAAACCCTCTCCGGGTATGTTCCAGGTATCAGGAAACCGGGCCGTGTTCCGGGCTGTAGCAGGAACTGACGGCTCCTTGTCCCGTTCCTTCGGGAAGTGTCCTAACACGTTCTTGGTCAGTATTGCAAAGTAGAGTAATGGACCATCCTGGAAGTGATACCTTACCCTGAGGCTACCTTACGATGGTTTCCAGGATCAACGTCCCCGCGGCCCGGTCTCTGGCCAGCCCTCCTGGTCGGTGGTCTGGTCAACCAGACTGATGGACGCGGCTGCTCGCAGCCTGACGTGTGAATCACAGCCCGGTTGATCAGGTAACATCAAATTCGTATTTATTTTTTGTATGGTTGTAAAGGGCATTCATAACTAACTTGATTACCTCGAGATGGTTGTGAGGATCAATGTTTGCACGGCCCGGTCTCCGACCAGACCTAGTCAACAACGGTTTATTTAACCCAATGTACATTAAAGTATGTAAACTATTAGTTTAGATAAGACAAATTGAATAACCTAACATTGATTATTGCAGTTATAAAATATACTGTATAACAAGACCCATTATGATATTCTCGAGTGAAATATAAATTTATCGGAAGTAATGATTAAAAATCTAACATTTGATGGATACTAAAACGTATACCTCGCATATATGTCGCTATCATTCGCTCGGATCATCAGAGATTCGAACTCTGATCTCCAAAGTACGAAACTGTTGTACCAACCAGTCCATGGGTGATATTACCCACGATATTGTGAATTGCATCTTGTCAGAGGCAGCCGCTTCTGAGTGGTGAGGAAGTCAACTTTGAAGGTGGGTGGGGTTGTTGGGGAAGGGGTGTGCTGGTGGGGGGGGGGGCTGAAACAGGAAGGGCTGAACTCTGATCGTTCGTTGGCGGGGGTGAAGACTAAGCGTTGCTTCAGCACACCTCAGTATTGCTACTCATTCCTTCATACTAATCAGCCCCTTCCATCACTCCTCGGCTACCCCCCCCCCTCCTCCCTCTTCCATCACACTATTCGCCTCCCCCCTCTTTCCTCTCTCCTCGGCCCCCTTTTCACTCAAGGCTCCACCTTACCTTGAAGTTACTTTGAGATGATTTCTTGGCTTAGCATCCCCGCGGCCGGTCGTCGACCAGACCTCCTCGTTGCTGGACTGGTCAACCCACGTCACTAGACTTGTATTAACTAGCTACAAGCATGGGAATACCTGGAGTGGGTTCGGGGAGTAGTTCTACCTCCCAAGCCCGGCCTGGGACCAGGCTGGACTTTTGATACCTTGGTCCAACAGGCTGTTGCTTGAAGCGGTCCGCTGGCCCACGTACCCACTACAACTCGGTCTGACATGCCTTGCAGGAACTATCTTTTTCTCTCGGACTCGTCCACCTTTTGTACTGGCAATATTTCTTATTCTTGCTGGGAGGGTGTTGAATAGCCGTTGACCTCTGCTGTTCAACAGTGCTGCGTATGACGCGCCTACTCTGCACTGCGTATTTTCCTCATTGCCTACCAAATCTTTCGCTCCAGTATGTTGTGTATGTTATTTTATTGTGCAAATTTGGGACCAGACCTTCCATGTAGTCTCTCATATCTTGGCCATCGTGATGGGATCCCTTATGACGTGACGGGAAGAAGACGGACGTTTACAACAGGAGTTCTGTGGTGTCACTCGTAAGGTTGACGGGAAGATCCGTTGGGATGACGGGAAGACATTGAGCTACCAATAGCCTAATTGATCCCTGTAATCTTCGGAATATCTCAAAGATGAAAAAGAGGGACAAAATTACCGGTGTACTAGTTAGCACTGGGTGGAGACGAAGTATGGATGGTGAGGTGTGTGGCGAACTGTGATGATTGTAGCTCGAGTGTCTCCCCAAACAATACCTCGTGCAAGCAATTCCTGCAGGAGGTGTCCCCCGCTTGAAGTGTTGACTGTACGTGCTTCCTAATATTGGTAGGTCAGACGGCCGAGTGAGCACACGGGAAGGAGACTGGTGGAGTGTTGATATGAGTAAGAGTAGGTGAGGAGGAGGTTCATAGCGTGGGAGCTTATCACCCACCACCTGTGTTATCTCGCATTCCAGTCCTGAGCCTCTGGGAGGATTTGGGGGGGGGGACGGGTGGGTGGAGGTGTCGTGTAGCCTCGGTGACGTAGCTCTGACGTAGCTCTGACGTGGCAGTGACGTAGATCCATTGTGTTAAAATGTTGTCGTTCAAGTGTGAATGAAGCTTGAGCGCTAGCAGCAGATGTAGCGGAATGGGTGGAAGAGTGGTATCTACTGCCATATTGCCTCCGCTTATGGTACTGGACCTTATGAATGGCTTTCTTGTCCATGTAGTGTGTGTGGGCTAAAATTATACTCGAATGTGCGTGTTTTATGTAAAGGGACTCGAGTGGCTATGTTACTGGTTTCAAGTGTATACGCGTGTATGTTTGCTTCGTGAATCGCCTTGTTTCTGTACTGTATTTCTTACCACCTGTTTGTGTTGTGTGGGCGTATAAGGAAAGGCCAAGAGACAGACATGCTTCGTCTTATGAAAATAGAAACATTTTCCTAGTGTGTTTTCCGTTAGTGGTGGTGTGAGCAACGGTCAGTAGAGCCCCAGTGTTGGGTCCCATGACATGTTGGAGACATGTTAAAGAGACATGCTCGTAGCCAGGCAGATCTGTAATCTGATAACTGGGCTTGGCGTTACGATGCTTGCAACTCGTGAATACTTGGGCAGGAGGGGAGATAGAAATGTGATGTTTTCAGAGTAGAGTGTGGAGGTAGACAGAATCAGACAAGTAAACTAATCTAAACAATCGTATCTCGTTGCCAACTAACACCATGTTTTTTGTGCGGAGACTGTTGGAAAATATGTTGGCTGCAGTTTTTTCCGTACTGGGTTCCCAGAACACCATCATTCCCCCCCCCCCCCCCGCACTCACCCACTACCCACCGCCTTTTGTTATGTTTTTTTTGGTTAATATGCGGTATAAACCGAGTGTCTCGTGGCCCTCTAGTGTCAATTTTAAGAAATAATTGGGTTATATTTACAATTTTGATATTTATTTTAAATGCTGATATCCAAGACGAAGTTTGAAGTAAGGTCAATGATGCAGCTTCGTCAATTACAACTTTAAATGACAGGTATTTCTGTGAATGTGTGTACCTATATACCATGGACTAGTGTAGGTAGTTAAGAGTGCAGTGATTGGCAGCCTCCATGGCCCATTACCTCTACGGGGAAGAAAGAGGTCAGGCCACCGATGGTGACAACCCTTCCCCCTCCCCCTTCATCAAAGACGCTGGTAGACGACACCTTTGTATTGTATGTTGTATAAGCAACGATGGCTAAAGCCTGAGCCTACCAGAGTAGTTGTGAGGTACTGGAGGAGCTGTCTGGGAGAGGTACTGGAGGAGCTGTCTGGGAGAGGTACTGGAGAGGTGCTGGAGGAGCTGTCTGGGAGAGGTGCCGGAGGAGCTGTCTGGGAGAGGTACTGGAGGAGCTGTCTGGGAGAGGTACTGGAGAAGCTGTCTGGCAGAGGTACTGGAGAAGCTGTCTGGGAGAGGTACTGGAGAAGCTGTCTGGGAGAGGTACTGGAGGAGCTGTCTGGGAGAGGTACTGGAGAGGTGCTGGAGGAGCTGTCTGGGAGAGGGCCGGAGGAGCTGTCTGGGAGAGGTACTGGAGGAGCTGTCTGGGAGAGGTACTGGAGGAGCTGTCTGGGAGAGGTACTGGAGAAGCTGTCTGGCAGAGGTACTGGAGAAGCTGTCTGGGAGAGGTACTGGAGAAGCTGTCTGGGAGAGGTACTGGAGGAGCTGTCTGGGAGAGGTACTGGAGGAGCTGTCTGGGAGAGGTACTGGAGGAGCTGTCTGGGAGAGGTACTGGAGGAGCTGTCTGGGAGAGGTGCTGGAGAAGCTGTCTGGGAGAGGTACTGGAGAGCTGTCTGGAGAGGTACTGGAGGAGCTGTCTGGGAGAGGTTCTGGGAGAGGTACTGGAGTAGCTGTCGGGAGAGGTACTGGAGGAGCTGTCTGGGAGAGGTACTGGAGGAGCTGTCTAGGAGAGGTACTGGAGGAGCTGTCTGGGAGAGGTACTGGAGAAGCTGTCTGGGAGAGGTACTGGAGGAGCTGTCTGGGAGAGGTACTGGAGGAGCTGTCTGGGAGAGGTACTGGAGAGCTGCGCAACCTCCCTTCTCGGCTAAAGCGTCGAATTGTTTACTGAAGTAATCAGTCTGTTAACAAGTTTGGGTGTTAGTATTTAAAACGCCGTAATGTTGATGTTATTCAATACATCGTCCTCAATAGTTGAGGTGTGTGTTTGTATTCGTATATCTCTGGTTAGTCAATTGCATTTGTTAATGGAGAGCAGGTAGAGAGGTCGGGCTGGGGGTCATCGCTCGTTAAAGTTCCCCCCCCCCCCCCCTGGAACTTGTATATTGCACCACGGGGGATTCATGAGGAGTGATTTGTCCGTCGTAGATAACATCCCGGGCTGGTATCTCGTACAACTTTTAATATGGTACCGAATTGTGCTTTTTTTAAACTTGATGCAGGTCGTCTGGTACTGCTTTTGGGTAAAAGTACTTGTAGGGTCCTGATGGTCCGGTCGGTAGACTTCGTGAGAGAAATCAAGGGAGGCGCGCGGGTTTGATCCTCTCCAAGATTATGGAATGAGAACAAATGTGTAGAGGTAATGGTTGCTCGTCCAACCCTCGGGTGTGTTTAGCTTGTGTTCTTCAGTTTCACTGAGCAAGTCTCCCTGGCAACCTACTTTAGATTATCTGATAGGCTTAGTTGGCTCATCAACCTTGATGACAAGGGATAAAAGTTGTTATACCAACTTTACTTAATTAGAAGTACTTGTTTATCAGGCTTTACATGACTTTTTCCTCAGTTTAGAGGCGATTCACGGATCTTATTAGTATCCCATTACCAACTACAGAAAATGTGAAAAAACCTTGAAAGAAAACTTGGTTGCCAAATAAAATATAAAAAAATGCCCTTGGCAAATTCTAACAGATTCCAGAATATTTATTTATTTGAATACAAATTTAGTATGAATTGCAGTAATGAATGGCGAAGTCTTGCTCGAATGAGGCGACGATGTTCTTGTATAGTAAACTTGGATACAGATTGTTTACACGACTTAAATAATTAAATAATCCTGGAAATAATTGGCATGTGTTGTAAAGTTTTTAGCTTTTTTTTTTGGGGGGGGGGGGAAGCTGCTTAGATTAGAATCGTAAAATGTATTTGTAACTACTATACAAATCATTACAATAATGGCTGGACCTCCTATTTACCACAACCACTTGTTTGTATCCATCACCACCTGTTTTGCTTGGATTCACCATCAACCCCTGCCTGTTTGTATCCAGATAGACACGTGGAAAGTATTACGAAGACAATAGTTGTTGAAGGAACTCGTGTTTGTTTCAGTAGTGGACATTTAGCGAGGGTCCGAGTCCTAAGGTAGGGTCCGAGGGTCCGAGTTTAAGGTAGTGCATATAATTGGTGTGTGTAGTGGTGGTGGGGGGGTGAGGTAGAACATTGTGTGCCTGGGGTGAGCGGGCCTCCCGGCTTATGTTGTGCTGTGTGGCCGTGGCCGCCTCCATGCATGAGATGGGATGTCAAGCGGATACGCCCACCCACACACCACGGGGTTCGTTAGTGCATTGCTACGCAACTCTTATAGGCTGAAGGATTTTAGTGCAGGTGTGACCGACACACACGCACGCCAATATATAATATATGGACCAATATATATAAGGGCCTGGCAGCTGAGTGGACAGCTCTTCAGATTCGTAGTCCTGAGGTTCCGGGTTCGATCCTCGATGGAGGCGGAAACAAATGGGCAGAGTTTCTTTCACCCTGATTACCCCTGTTACCTAGCAGTAAATAGGTACCTGGGAGTTAGACAGCTGCTACGGGCTGCTTCCTGGGGATGTGTAACAAAAAGGAGGCCTGGTCGAGGACTGGGACGCTAAGCCTCAAAACATCTCAAGATAACCTCAAGAAGATAACCAGTGTATATAATAATCTAAACGGGAGGATGGGCTTAAATGAGTTAAATTTCAAAAGTATAGTAACATGTAGCTCAGTTCCTGTTCACAACAATGTGAAACCCGCCACACTCCGTAGATTTAGTAAGGTTTGAAAAAAAAAAAACATTCCAGGGGTTGTTGATGGCTGTGGGAATGCTGGCTTCGGGTTTCACGCCGGGAATGGCGGCGTTGATGGCGGTGCTTCAGTGTTTTCCTTCAGTGATGTTGAGGGAGATTGAAGTTGGTTGACGACTGAGTATGCAGTGTATATCTTCTCTCCCTTTATTTAGGCGATTTTTTTAAAAGGCTCATCCTTATTGGTCCAATCTTACCTGATTTGGTCAGGTCCAAGTGCTGAGCAAATCCGTGTCTCGGGTGATAGGGTATGGGTGAAGAGAATCATGGTGTTAAGTAAGAGTAGTGACGGAGTACGCATCAGACACTAGAGAAGACCTGTACAGCTCCTGTCTATGACACATATGTCACACGCCACTCAGACCTCAGGAACTTGAGAAAAAGTACGCCCAATACGAGGCAGCTCCTGTTCATGTGTGTGTGTGTGTGTGTGTGTGTGTGCGCGCGCGCGCGCGCACGCGCGCACACACACACACACACACACACACACACACACACACACACACACACACACACACACACACACACACACACACACACACACACACACACACACACAGACACACACAGACACACACAGACACACACAGACACACAGACACACAGACAGAGGTAGGCCAGGGGGCCAGGTAGCCTGGTGGATAGCGAGGGGGCCAGGTAGCCTGGTGGATAGCGAGCAGGATTCGTAATTCTGTGGCGCGGGTTCGATTCCCGCACCCGGCAGAAACAAATGGGCAAAGTTTCTTTCACCCTGAATGCCCCTGTTACCTAGCAGTAAATAGGTACCTGGGAGTTAGTCAGCTGTCACGGGCTGCTTCCTGGGGTGTGTGTGTGTGTGTGTGTGTGTGGTGTGGAAAAAAAAAGTAGTTAGTGTAGTTAGTAAACAGTTGATTGACAGTTGAGAGGCGGGCCGAAAGAGCAAAGCTCAACCCCCGTAAAATACAACAACTAAGTGAATACACACACACACACACACACACACACACACACACACACACACACACACACACCACACACACACACACACACACACACATCCATACATCTAACCTACAATATATAGTGATGCCACGTTCATGTCACCCGGTAATTTGTCTCATAAATCTGCAATGCTATTTCCAACCCAGAATTTCCCCCAAATAGCCTGGCGGGGACACGGAACTTTACAGTACAAAGGTCGTGGTATAAACAACTGTCATGAGATATTATTAATGGGCAACGAGATGCAGTGATAGGTTATCAGCGTTGGAATCCGTGTGTGGTGAATCATGTGAAGGCAGCGAGGCGCAGACACGGCAAGAGCATGTTAAGGGTAGGTGGTGTTATCGGGGAGGCGGCCGGCGAGGGGGTGGTACTCTCACGTCCGTGTGAGTAATACACAACCGGAACTGAGGAGATATCGGGTAGTGAGGTGCAGAAGAGGTGGCGCCGGGGTATATTAGTGGAGGGTTGGGTGTGCGGGTGCAGTGTGTGTGGAGTGGTGGTAGTGGCAACCTATGGTGTCCGGTTGCAGTGTGTATGCAGTGGGTGGAGGTAGCAACAACCTGTAGTGTCCGGGAGCAGCATGTGTAGGTCACGTATGTTATTCTGATGGAGTTTAAATGTCAGCGAGGTATTGATCAGGGTAGTGAAGGGGCGAGGTAGGTGATGTAAGGGTTAGTGTGGGTGTAGTACACTTCTAGGGGAACTGCGCTCCTCCGCCACTTGTCAGCTTGTTGCTCACAGAAAGCAAAACATCACTGGTGTTTGGGTGTGTTGCATAAGCGGAGCATCCGTTGCTAAGCTCTTAATATTTTGATACACATTATTCTGATGATATCCTGTTGTTAGGTGCAGCTTACAGCTGCTGTCCGGGTTGTTAGACACGCGTGTTGCTATACGAGCACATGGTTCATCACATGTGTACACACAAGGTCGCCAGTACTCGCAGCTGGACTAATCAGGTAACGTTTACTCTGTGGGTGAATATAGCGTGCGTGGTATCGACTCCAGGGAGCCAGTACAGTACTAACTCCAGGAGGAGACTGGTGGAGCAGTGTGTGGTGCTGAGAGTGCCACCTGTCGGGGGTGCCCGAGCCACCTTCACCCTCTCGCCTGGCACCATGAGCTGGTGGAACGGCTACAGGCGACGCTCACCTCTCGACAGAGTCAAGGTAATGGTGACACGCACGCGGCCGTCGGCCTTCAGGTAGGTAACTGAGGCGGATGACGGAGTCCGGTTTGTGGTGGTTTGGTGTGTGGCCGACCCTACGCGCGGTCAGCCGTGTTATGTGGGACGGGAGGTTCAGAGAGGGATTTGTGTGGGACGGGAGGCTCAGAGACGGAATTTGTGTGGGACGGGAGGTTCAGAGAGGGAATTTGTGTGGGACGGGAGGCTCAGAGACGGAATTTGTGTGGGACGGGAGGTTCAGAGAGGGAATTTGTGTGGGACGGGAGGCTCAGAGACGGAATTTGTGTGGGACGGGAGGTTCAGAGAGGGAATTTGTGTGGGACGGGAGGCTCAGAGACGGAATTTGTGTGGGATGGGAGGTTCAGAGAGGGAGGGATTTGTGTGGGACGGGAAGAGTATAAACAAAAAGTAAGTACAGTCAAAATAAAACAGTTCGGAGAATTCCACCTCTGGTCGATATTGTGATCCCACTTTCAGTGTCTCGTGTTATCTGGCAACGGTGAAGTTTACGGCCATGTTGTTGTTACTTTAGATTCAGCTACTCGGAACAAGTTCCAAGTAGCACGGGCTATGGTCACCCCGTAACTTACCTGGCACAGGAGCGGTGCCTGCTAAATACGGCCATGGCTGTACACGAGTGATTGGCCACGGTGGTGCCATGTGGGTCATGTTCTGTGTGGGGTGATAGAGGCCTGCATGCTTCAGTGAGGCAGTAGTGGTGTTCTGGGAGCGGGAGATGATGTCTGGGGTTTGGGGTGGTCACAGTCGGCACTCACTCCTATCTAACTGGCACTCTTAATTATCGGTGCCACTGTCGCGTGGCCTTTCACGAAGCAGGCTGGGGAGGGGGGGGGACTGGGATGAGGGTTTCATGCCGGGGCTGCATACTCGAGCGTGGGTCTCGCATAGGTTGTCATGTAGGGGGTAGGAGGGTGATGGAATTGAGTGTATGGTGTGAAGTGGTTGGGGAGGGGCTGAGTGGTATAGGGTGGGGAGTAATAATCGTAGGTACTTCAAGGTCACCTAAGACTCTGGTCACGTGCCGTAACCAGCTTGTTATGGGGTGCCGTAACCACCTTGTTACGTGATCCGTCGCATGCTCCACACAAAGCAATCACAAGCATGACAGTGTAGGGAGCATGGGGAGAAGTGTGGACACGCTGCGGGACGAGGGACTGCAGATTAAACACACAAAAGACGGTTACAAGGCAGGGCCCTAGAGCTGAACCTCCATCTCTGCCAACTTAACTGGGTAAGAATAGATTAGAACACATGCACAGTGCACCGAAGTAGAGCCCCACAAAGTGCACCTCAACCAATGGGGGCGAGAGCTGGACACCCACTTTTTTTTACCTCAACTTCCCATCCATCACACTCCGCTCCCTATCCTCTGACGCGTGAGTACACTCGCAGCAACATTGGGTTTACTGCTACACAATTCCAGTTGTCGTGTCTGTCAGGTAGCACACTAGCACGCCATCCACACACCAGATGAGAATATATATTTCAAGGTAGGCAGCACGCGCCTCAAACGTGACCACTTGAGGTAGTAGCGGCGGGCGCTCGTCCCGCTGATGTGTGCCGAGGCGTCCGCCAGGTTTGGGAAGGGAGGCGTGGGGATGGGACGAGTGGGAGGCGCGTCCATCACGTTACGTAGGGAAGGTGGTAAGCCCTTCCCACGCCGGGGTATGGGAAGGGGCTGGCAGAATAGGATGATCACCAGGGTCTGGAAGCAACAGGCTGGGGAGGGCGAAGAGTGATACAATTAGTGACGCGGTCTACACCTGACCCTGAGGACGGACTGTTTTTTGTTTTGCGGATTTGTCAAGATGTGAAATAACTTTAATATAAATGTTGAGATGTTGATTGACAGAGCATGGGAGGAAGAATAAGTGAGTGTAGTCACCTAGGGGTACTTGCGAGAGTTGAGCTTCGGCTCTTTGGCCTCGACTGCCAATCAACTGGTGTACAGGTTGGTGTGCGTGTATAACTGTGTATTACTCTGTATGGAAAAATATTTTACCTTTTGTTACGAGGCAATATTGAGGCCATAAATAATAAATGTTGCTCGACTTTCATGTTTTTATTGGCGTGTTCATTGGGTCAACTTGGAACAAGTGTCACCACAATCGCAAGCTCTCACAATGTGTAAATATAGCGAGGATAATGACATGAAAGACGGTATGATGAGGATAGGTCAATACGGACAGCTGGCCTCCATCCCCACTCCCTCTGCCTATGTCTGTCATCATACCTCCCTCTCACATTCCTCATCTCCCAATCCCCCTCCAACCTACTAGTGCGGGCCAGGCGTGGGGCGCCCGTCTTGGGCCACACACTCCCGAAGCCATCACAGTAGGCCACTATGCTGGCGTGTGAGCGGGCCACGCCCCTCGCAACAGGAAGGTGGTCCTACGGCGTGAGTATGGATCGCCGTCATGCGGAGGGCGGAGCATGCTCAGTGTGGCAACTGGCACACCCGTCCTCCAGTGATGGTGGAGGCGGGAGTGATGCTGGAGGTGCCTCGCCCAGGGCCGCTCGGGTCCTGCCCAGACCTCATCTCTTGCTTGGTCACAGGGCGCGCCCCACACTACTCCCTGTTAGGAGTTCCCGTCGATGGAGGTGATCGTAGTGAATAATGCAGACGACGTGGCACATTACTGGCCGAGCTGCTTTGTGGGCTGCTTGAAGGTCTGTCGCTCAGTCAACACTTGGAACACATGTAAACATATCTGGTGCCGGCAAAGTTGAGAGTCGCGCCTCGTGGCGCATATCTCCTCCACCAAGTTCCTTTTGCTTCACAACATAACCCATAAACTGTGTCGTAGTTGAACATTGTGTGACAGTGCCTGTAGCGAGTACTAGTCACTGTAACGAGTGCTGTTTGAACCCCAAGAGTGTGACTGACTGTGAACAGTGAACCCCGACCACACAGTAGGAGCTGCTTCACTGGTAATGCTGGTTAAAGAAGTTGAGCTGAGTTGTGAGGAGAGTGTAGAGCCATGCTTGTCGTGAGGACCAGTGAGTACAGTGTGGCGAGGTGGTCTCTGACGCCTGCTTCTCTCCACCCTCACCTGGGGGGCTTAACTCTAATTAATTTGATTATTTGTTTCTCCTGTCCCCGGTGTTCCTTCCCTCACCTTGTAGCAGAAGGAGAAGGGGTTAATATGTAATTGAGTTAATTAATATGAAGAGTGTGAATTCAAATTAAGACCGGTAATTGTGACTACATTCATTATTTTATGTACTTGTTACTTCATTATATTATAGGGGAAAAGTTAGAATCATTTTACTTTTCTAGTTGACTTTATCTAGTTATTACCTTGTTATTTCCCATCACATGACACTAACGGCGCCCACTCTTACCTTGATGAAGCTGCTTGCTCGGGTTTGTAGGTATACGTTAGGAAGATCAAATACTACTATAGTAGTTAACCCAAGGTCGTCGAAGGTGACGCCCGGAAGACGAGTAGTAGTTTGACCCAGAATGTAGCACTTATTAAAATTGTGCAGATATTATTATCCAGTGCCTAGTGCAGCAGTGTGAGGGCGCAGCATCACTAGAAGTGACCAAGAACGCACGTTAGATTGCTCGCGCACGCACGCGCGCGCGCACGCACGCACGCACACGCACACACACACACACACACACACACACACACACACACACACACACACACACACACACACACACACACACACACACACACACGCGCGCACACACGCACACGCACACGCACACGCACACACACTCACTCACTCACACTCACTCTGCTCCAATCATTTTTCTCGTAGATCTATCGCATTATTTCATCAGTATATCCGCCAGAATTCTACCAGCTGCCTACTGGTCCCCCTCCAGGTGTGGTTTGCCCCCCTGGTTGATACCTGGTCCTCCGGGAGGACGGCTCCCCCCCCCCCCCCCCCGGCGTGCGCTTCAAAAATTGAACTGAAAACTGTGCCCCGAGTTTTCTAATAACCAATGGGCTGCATAGTTTGTTTCGTTCAGTTTTCCACATATTGACCTTCCTCTGACTGCCAAGCCAATGCTTCTAGCCGGTCATTACTCGTGGTTAAACAGGTTGTTTGTTCAGGTCCTCTGTTCTTCACACTTGTTCTTGTTCAAACTTCGTCTCTTGTCCTCCGACACCAGACGTGAACAGGCACCGGACATCACCCTTGTTACAACCTGCTTGACCCTCTGTTCTTCCCTCGTCTGGAGAAAGTTATCTTGAGGTTATCTCGAGAGGATTTCGGGACTTGGCGTCCCCGCGGCCTGGTCCTCGACCAGGCCTGGTTGATACCTGGTTGATGGGGTTCTGGGAGTTCTTCTACTCCCCAAGCCCGGCCCGAGGCCAGGCTTGACTTGTGAGAGTTTGGTCCACTAGGCTGTTGCTTGGAGCGGCCCGCAGGCCCACATACCCACCACAGCCCGGCTGGTCCGGAACTCCTTGGAGGAATAAATCTAGTTTCCTCTTGAAGATGTCCACGGTTGTTCCGGCAATATTTCTTATGCTTGCTGGGAGGACGTTGAACAACCGTGGACCTCTGATGTTTATACAGTGTTCTCTGATTGTGCCTATGGCACCCCTGCTCTTCACTGGTTCTATTCTGCATTTTCTTCCATATCGTTCACTCCAGTACATTGTTATTTTACTGTGTAGATTTGGGACCTGGCCCTCCAGTATCTTCCAGGTGTATATTATTTGATATCTCTCTCGTCTTCTTTCTAGTGAGTACATTTGGAGAGCTTTGAGACGATCCCAATAATTTAGGTGCTTTATCGCGTCTATACGTGCTGTATATGTTCTCTGTATTCCCTCTATTTCAGCAATCTCTCCTGCTCTGAAGGGGGAAGTGAGTACTGAACAGTACTCAAGACGGGACAGCACAAGTGACTTGAAGAGTACAAGCATTGTGATGTGATCCCTGGATTTGAAAGTTCTCGTAATCCATCCTATCATTTTTCTGGCTGTCGCAATATTTGCTTGGTTATGCTCCCTAAACGTTAGGTCGTCAGACATCATTATTCCCAAATCCTTTACATGCTGTTTTCCTACTATGGGCACATTTGATTGTGTTTTGTACTCTGTATTATGTTTAAGGTCCTCATTTTTACCGTACCTGAGTACCTGGAATTTATCACTGTTAAACATCATGTTATTTTCTGATGCCCAGTCGAAAACTTTATTAATATCAGCTTGAAGTTTTTCAGTGTCTTCAGCCGAGGTAATTTTCATACTGATTTTTGTGTCATCTGCAAAGGATGATACGAAGCTGTGACTTGTATTTTTGTCTATATCTGATATGAGAATAAGGAAAAGCAGCGGTGCAAGGACTGTACCCTGAGGTACAGAGCTTTTAACTGCACTTGGACTAGATTTTATATGGTTGACCGTTACTCGCTGAGTCCTGAGTCCTGAGTGAGGCCTCTTTTTTTTTTTGTTACACACCCTACCCCCAGGAAAAACATTCCGTAGCAGCTGTCTAACTCCCAGGTACCGATTTACTACTAAGTGAATAGGTGCATCAGGGTGAAAGAAGCTCTGCCCATTTGTTTCCGCCTCCACCGGGGATCGAATTCTGAATCTCGGGACTACTAATCCCGAGCGTTGTCCACTGAGCTGTCAGGCCCCTTATCTCCCCGGCACTGATTTTCTTCTCGGTCTGTACTATATTTCCTTTCCCTTGATTGCAATGCCCTCTTTTCCTTCCGCTATACACCTTATCCCTCCCCATCTATCCGCCAGTCCACCCACCCTTCCTTCTGCTTGCAGGCACGTCTGGGCGTATTCCACTAGACGCAATAGAGATATCATTGTTTAGTTCGCTGCTTGAGTTTTTGGCGAAGGACGTGACGTCCAGTTGTCCTGTGTAGGCTGTCTTCTTAAGCTCGGGTGCGAGATCGATCTCATTGTATGGCATCAATTTTTCTCATGGGTACATTGCGTTTTTTGTGGTTTTGCTGTGTAGTGTTTGTGTGTTGGCCAGCCATGTTGGTATTCCTGTGTAGTGTTTGTGCTGGCCAGCCATGTTGGTATTCCTGTGTAGTGTTTGTGCTGGCCAGCCATGTTGGTATTCCTGTGTAGTGTTTGTGCTGGCCAGCCATGTTGGTGTTCCTGTGTAGTGTTTGTGCTGGCCAGCCATGTTGGTATTCCTGTGTAGTGTTTGTGCTGGCCAGCCATGTTGGTATTCCTGTGTAGTGTTTGTGCTGGCCAGTCATGTTGGTATTCCTGTGTAGTGTTTGTGCTGGCCAGCCATGTTGGTATTCCTGTGTAGTGTTTGTGCTGGCCAGCCATGTTGGTATTCCTGTGTAGTGTTTGTGCTGGCCAGCCATGCTGGTATTCCTGTGTAGTGTTTGTGCTGGCCAGCCATGTTGGTATTCCTGTGTAGTGTTTGTGCTGGCCAGCCATGTTGGTATTCCTGTGTAGTGTTTGTGCTGGCCAGCCATGTTGGTATTCCTGTGTAGTGTTTGTGCTGGCCAGCCATGTTGGTATTCCTGTGTAGTGTTTGTGCTGGCCAGCCATGTTGGTATTCCTGTGTAGTGTTTGTGCTGGCCAGCCATGTTGGTATTCCTGTGTAGTGTTTGTGCTGGCCAGCCATGTTGGTATTCCTGTGCTCAGCTTTAGTGAGCCACCGAAGCCTCGTAACCAAAATGTCACGATGTGCAGCCTGACATATGATTACGAGTAAATGTTTATTAATTGATAGATTAACGGATAAAATTGTGGGCAATAGTGATGAGTGAGAAGGCAGCCAGAAAGTTGATTGATTGATTGATAAAGATTAAGCCACCCAAGAGGTGGCACGGGCATGAATAGCCCGCAAGTGGTAGCCAGGAAGTAGTGCTGCGAGGCTGTGGGAGGTGACCAGTGTTGACGAGGGGGGCTGGCCCGACGCGCCCCGTTAAAGCGTGGTTCAGCCGACCTTGTCAACCCTCCATAAAAACCTGCCAGTGAGGTGACCCTCGTCTCGGCCCGCTTCACTTACAATACGGAGGCATTCCTTTGCCCGCAGGGGCAGGCGAAGGCTGGTGCTGGCGGAGGCCCAGTAGCCGCCACCAACCAGGAAGTGCACCAGTGTGAAGGGTAACTGGTCGTCTCGGCCTCCGTGTAAACTGTCTACGTTGCCTTAATGGCTCCCCTTGTCAATGACAATAACTTTGAGCAAAGAAAAATTAATCACAAGATCAATGCTTATTAAATCCACTGTAGGTGTGGAGGGGGGGGGGGGTGTGCATGTATGAAATATGAACGCGGCAAATATTAGATTGGTAACGGAGTGGTAGCGACCTGGGGGGGGGGGGGGTCCAGGGCAGCTTCTGTTGCATGAACAAATCCACAAGGGCCGTGACGAGGATTCGAACCTGCGTCCGGGAGCATCCCAGACACTGCCTTAATCGTCTGTTGCATGTATATATGCATTCTGTTGCATGTATCTCTTCTGCATAGAGAAGCATGTAGTCCCAAGTGGTTTTGCGTACCCATAAGCGTACGCACCTCGACAAATCCACGTAACTCATTGAGACCGGTGAACATTTTTCCGAGAATGATACAATTGAATCTCTTAAATTTATGCAAAGCACCTCAATGTATGGGATGGTGTTGATGGCGTGCATATTGATGTGTTTACAGGCATGGTGGCAGGAGGGGGTGAGGCAGGACTGTTGATAACACTCACCAGTGCTGTGTTATCGTGATGTGGACATGTATAATTAGTGGAGGATTTACACTTGCTCCCACCGGAGGAACAGTCACGCTCATAACCTGCATTAATTTTAAGCAACATATTTAGGATAGTAGCGGGTTCTTAAGACGTTCAGGCCTAGCTCATTTTGAAAAGACGTTCAGGCCTAGCCCAAGTTAGACAAGGTTTGAGGACGAGACAAGGGAGGAGACGCGAGAGACTGGCCACGTCTTGACATTACTTACACGTGTAAACAACTTAAAACAACCAGTATATAGAAGCATATGTAGGTCAGGCCAACTGTCCAAGCCTTGGAGGAGCTGGTGCCTACACCACCACCACAACAGTTGTCAGCGGGTGAGCCAAGAGACACAACAGGTGTATCATAACCAAGCTGATGTTGGCCCCACGTGAGGCAGGCAACTCCAACCTTGGCTTGGAAGGCTACCATCCTCTTAGCGTTTTCTCACCTTGGAAACGGTGTAAAATGCTCATAACATTAATGCCGCTGAGAAGACCCACTACAGTCAAGGCCGACGTACCTGGCTAACTCATTACAGCCAAACAGAAAAAGAGGAACAAAAACCTTGTAATGGAATGTTTGAAACATATTGGTTGCAGTGGGCGAGACGGTAGAGCCTTTGTTGATGGTTTGGCGTCCCGTGACTGTGGGGGGGCACGTGACTGGTGCCTTGACTGTGGGGGGGGGGGGGCACGTGACGGGTGCCGTGACTGGGGGGGGGGGGGCACGTGACTGGCACATCGCACTCGGTATGCGCACGCACATGTATATAGGCATTGTGTGTAATATATATTAGGGAGAGAGGTGGTACCGGGTCTGTCTATTGACAGTTGAG
>WNGS01165523.1:26077029-26093659 GCA_020271785.1 Procambarus virginalis | reverse complement strand
CTCATGCGCTATGGAAAAAAATGAAAATTAAAAACGGAAAACCACGTACAAAACTCAGCAAATCATAACATAAGAAACGAAAAGGCAATGTAAGGATCTGGGTGTACTCATGTCGGAAGACCTTACCTTTAAAGAACACAATAAGTAGCCGTCACAACTGCAAGAAAAAATGACAGGTTGGATAACAAGAAATTCACACTAGAGATGCTATACCGATGATGACACTTTTCAAAACGCTTGTGCTCTCTAGAGTGGAGTACTGCTGCACAATGACAGCCCCTTTCACTGATGGTGAAATTGCTGACCTGGAGAGCGTGCAGAGATCCTTTACTGCTAGAATCCACTCGGTAAAACATCTAAACTATTGGGACCGACTAAAGAGCCTAAATCTGTATTCCCTTGAGCGCAGGCGGAGAGATACATAATAATTTACACGTGGAAAATATTAGAGGGGCTGGTCCCAAACCTGCACACAGAAATAACATCACATGAGACCAGAAGAATGGCAGGATGTGCAGTGCAGAATACCCCGTGAAAAGCAGAGGTGCAACTGGTACTCTGAGAGAGAACTCTATCAACATCAGAGGCCCGAGACTGTTCAACACGCTTCCACTACACATAAGGGACATAACTGGCAAACCCCTCACAGTGTTCAAGAGAGAACTGGATAAGCACCTCCAAAGGATACCTGATCAACCAGGCTGTGACTCATACGTCAGGCTGCGAGCAGCCGCGTCCAACAGCTGGTTGATCAGTCCAGCACCAGGAGGCCTGGTCGATGACCGGGCCGCGGGGACGATAAGCCCGGAAGCACCTCAAGGTATCCTCAAGGTAGGGTCCGAGTTTAAGTAGTGCATATAAACTGGTGTGTGTAGGTGGTGGAGGGTGAGTTAGAACATTGCGTGTGCCTGGGGTGAGCGGGCCTTCGGCTATGTTTTGCTGTGTGGCCGTGGCCGCCTCCATGCATGAGATGGGATGTCAAGCGGATACGCCCACCCACACAACACGGGGTTCGTTAGTGCATTGCTACGCAACTCTTATAGGCTGAAGGATTTTAGTGCAGGTTGTGACCGACACACACGCACGCCAATATATATATATGGACCAATATATATATAAGGGCTGGCAGCTGAGTGGACAGCTCTTCAGATTCGTAGCCTGAGGTTCCGGGTTCGATCCTCGATGGAGGCGGAAACAAATGGGCAGAGTTTCTTCACCCTGATTACCCTGTTACCTAGCAGTAAATAGGTACCTGGGAGTTAGACAGCTGCTACGGGCTGCTTCGTGGGGATGTGTAACAAAAAGAGGACTGGGACGCTAAGCCTCAAAAACATCTCAAGATAACCTCAAGAAGATAACCAGTGTATATAATAATCTAAACGGGAGGATGGGCTTAAATGAGTTAAATTTCAAAAGTACAGTAACATGTAGCTCAGTTCCTGCTCACAACAATGTGAAACCCGCCACACTCCGTAGATTTAGTAAGGTTTGAAGAAAAAAAACATTCCAGGGGTTGGTGATGTGTGGAATGCTGGCTTCGGGTTTCACGCCGGGATTGGCGGCGTTGATGGCGGTGCTTCAGTGTTTTCCTTCAGTGATGTTGAGGGAGATTGAAGTTTGGTTGACGACTGAGTATGCAGTGTATATCTTTTCCCCTTTATTTAGACGATTTTTTAAAAGGCTCATCTTATTGGTCCAATCTACCTGATTTGGTCAGGTCCAAGTGCTGAGCAAATCCGTGTCTCGGGTGATAGGGTATGGGTGAAGAGAATCATGGTGTTAAGTAAGAGTAGTGGACGGAGTACGCATCAGACACTAGATAAGACCAGTACAGCTCCTGTCTATGACAGATTGTCACACGCCACTCAGACCTCAGGAATGAGAAGAAGTACGCCCAATACGAGGCAGCTCCTGTTCATGTGTGTGTGTGTGTGTGTGTGTGTGTACACACACACACACACACACACACACACACACACACACACACACACCACACACACACACCACACACACACACACACACACACACACACACAACATCCATACATCTAACCTACAATATATAGTGATGCCACGTTCATGTCACCCGGTAATTTGTCTCATAAATCTGCAATGCTATTTCCAACCCAGAATTTCCCCAAATAGCCTGGCGGGGACACGGAACTTTACAGTACAAAGGTCGTGGTATAAACAACTGTCATGAGATATTATTAATGGGCAACGAGATGCAGTGATAGGTTATCAGCGTTGGAATCCGTGTGTGGTGAATCATGTGAAGGCAGCGAGGCGCAGACACGGCAAGAGCATGTTAAGGATAGGTGGTGTTATCGGGGAGGCGGCCGGCGAGGGGGTGGTACTCTCACGTCCGTGTGAGTAATACACAACCGGAACTGAGGAGATATCGGGTAGTGAGGTGCAGAAGAGGTGGCCCGGGGTATATAGTGGAGGGTTGGGTGTGCGGGTGCAGTGTGTGTGGAGTGTGTGGTAGTGGCAACCTATGGTGTCCGGTTGCAGTGTGTATGCAGTGGGGGGGAGGTAGCAACAACCTGTAGTGTCCGGGAGCAGCATGTGTAGGTCACGTATGTTATTCTGATGGAGTTTAAATGTCAGCGAGGTATTGATCAGTGTAGTGAAGGGGCGAGGTAGGTGATGTAAGGGTTAGTGTGGGTGTAGTACACTTGTAGGGGGACCGCGCTCTCCGCCACTTGTCAGCTTGTTGCTCACAGAAAGCAAAACATCACTGGTGTTTGGGTGTGTTGCATAAGCGGAGCATCCGTTGCTAAGCTCTTAATATTTTGATACACATTATTCTGATGATATCTTGTTGTTAGGTGCAGCTTACAGCTGCTGTCCGGGTTGTTAGACACGCGTGTTGCTATACGAGCACATGGTTCATCACATGTGTACACACAAGGTCGCCAGTACTCGCAGCTGGACTAATCAGGCAACGTTTACTCTGTGGGTGAATTTAGCGTGCGTGGTATCGACTCCAGGGAGCCAGTACAGTACTAACTCCAGGAGGAGACTGGTGGAGCAGTGTGTGGTGCTGAGAGTGCCACCTGTCGGGGGTGCCCGAGCCACCTTGACCCTCTCGCCTGGCACCATGAGCTGGTGGAACGGCTACAGGCGACGCTCACCTCTCGACAGAGTCAAGGTAATGGTGACACGCACGCGGCCGTCGGCCTTCAGGTAGGTAACTGAGGCGGATGACGGAGTCCGGTTTGTGGTGGTTTGGTGTGTGGCCGACCCTACGCGCGGTCAGCCGTGTTATGTGGGACGGGAGGTTCAGAGACGGATTTGTGTGGGACGGGAGGTTCAGAGAGGGAATTTGTGTGGGACGGGAGGCTCAGAGACGGAATTGTGTGGGACGGGAGGTTCAGAGAGGGAATTTGTGTGGGGGGAGGCTCAGAGACGGAATTTGTGTGGGACGGGAGGTTCAGAGAGGGAATTGTGTGGGACGGGAGGCTCAGAGACGGAATTTGTGTGGGACGGGAGGTTCAGAGAGGTAGGGATTTGTGTGGGACGGAAAAGTATAAACAAAAAGTACAGTCAAAATAAACAGTTCGGAGAATTCCACCTCTGGTCGATATTGTGATCCCACTTTCAGTGTCTCGTGTTATCTGGCAACGGTGAAGTTTACGGCCATGTGTTGTTACTTTAGATTCAGCTACTCGGAACAAGTTCCAAGTAGCACGGGCTATGGTCACCCCGTAACTTACCTGGCACAGGAGCGGTGCCTGCTAAATACGGCCATGGCTGCACACGAGTGATTGGCCACGGTGGTGCCATGGGTCATGTTCTGTGTGGGGTGATAGAGGCCTGCATGCTTCAGTGAGGCAGTAGTGGTGTTTGGGAACGGGAAGGGAGATGATGTCTGGGGTTTGGGGTGGTCACAGTTGCACTCACTCCTATCTAACTGGCACTCTAATTATCGGTGCCACTGTCGCGTGGCCTTTCACGAAGCAGGTGGGGAGGGGGGGGGGGACTGGGATGAGGGTTTCATGCCGGGGCTGCATACTCGAGCGTGGGTCTCGCATAGGTTGTCATGTAGGGGGTAGGAGGATGGAATTGAGTGTATGGTATGAAGTGGTTGGGGGAGGGGCTGTGTGGTATAGGGTGGGGTAATAATCGTAGGTACTTCAAGGTCACCTAAGACTGGTCACGTGCCGTAACCAGCTTGTTATGGGGTGCCGTAACCACCTTGTTACGTGACATCCGTCGCATGCTCCACACAAAGCAATCACAAGCATGACAGTGTAGGGAGCATGGGGAGAAGTGTGGACACGCTGCGGGACGAGGGACTGCAGATTAAACACACAAAAGACGGTTACAAGGCAGGGCCCTAGAGCTGAACCTCCATCTCTGCCAACTTAACGGTAAGAATAGATTAGAACACATGCACAGTGCACCGAAGTAGAGCCCCACAAAGTGCACTTCAACCAATGGGGGCGAGAGCTGGACACCCATTTTTTTACCTCAACTTCCCATCCATCACACTCAGCTCCCTATCCTCTTACGCGTGAGTACACTCGCAGCAGCATTGGGTTTACTGCTACACAATTCCATTGTCGTGTCTGTCAGGTAGCACACTAGCACGCCATCCACACACCAGATGAGAATATATATTTCAAGGTAGGCAGCACGCGCCACAAACGTGACCACTTGAGGTAGTAGCGGCGGGCGCTCGTCCCGCTGATGTGTGCCGAGGCGTCCGCCTGGGTTGGGATGGGACGAGTGGAGGCGCGTCCTCACGTTACGTAGGGAAGGTGGTAAGCCCTCCCACGCCGGGGTATGGGAAGGGGCTGGCAGAATAGGATGATCACCAGGGTCTGGAAGCAACAGGCTGGGGAGGGCGAAGAGTGATACAATTAGTGACGCGGTCTACACCTGACCCTGAGGACGGACTGTTTTTGTTTTGCGATTTGTCAAGATGTGAAATAACTTTAATATAAATGTTGAGATGTGATTGACAGAGCATGGGAGGAAGAATAAGTGAGTGTAGTTACCTAGGGGTACTTGCGAGAGTTGAGCTTCGGCTCTTGGCCTCGACTGCCAATCAACTGGTGTACAGGTTGGTGTGCGTGTATAACTGTGTATTACTCTGTATGGAAAAATATTTTACCTTTTGTTACGAGGCAATATTGAGGCCATAAATAATAAATGTTGCTCGACTTTCATGTTTTTATTGGCGTGTTCATTGGGTCAACTTGGAACAAGTGTCACCACACTCGCAAGCTCTCACAATGTGTAAATATAGCGAGGGTAATAACATGAAAGACGGTATGATGAGGATAGGTCAATACGGGCAGCTGGCCTCCATCCCCACTCCCTCTGCCTATGTCTGTCATCATAACTCTCTCTCACATTCCTCATCTCCCCAATCCCCCTCCAACCTACTAGTGCGGGCCAGGCGTGGGGCGCCTGTCTGGGCCACACACTCCCGAAGCCATCACAGTAGGCCACTATGCTGGCGTGTGAGCGGGCCACGCCCCCTCGCGACAGGAAGGTGGTCCTACGGCGTGAGTATGGATCGCCGTCATGCGGAGGGCGGAGCATGCTCAGGTGGCAACTGGCACACCCGTCCTCCAGTGATGGTGGAGGCGGGAGTGATGCTGGAGGTGCCTCGCCCAGGGCCGCTCGGGTCCTGCCCAGACCTCATCTCTGCTTGGTCACAGGGCGCGCCCCACACTACTCCCTGTTAGGAGTTCCCGTCGATGGAGGTGATCGTAGTGAATAATGCAGACGACGTGGCACATTACTGGCCGAGCTGCTTTGTGGGCTGCTTGAAGGTCTGTCGCTCAGTCAACACTTGGGAACATGTAAAACATATCTGGTGCCGGCAAAGTTGAGAGTCGCGCCTCGTGCGCTATCTCTCTCCCCAAGTCCTTTTGCTTCACAACAGAACCAATAAACTGTGTCGTAGTTGACATTGTGTGACAGTGCCTTGTAGCGAGTACTAGTCACTGTAACGAGTGCTGTTTGAACCCCAAGAGTGTGACTGACTGTGAACAGTGAACCCCGACCACACAGTAGGAGCTGCTTCACTGGTAATGCTGGTTAAAGAAGTTGAGCTGAGTTGTGAGGAGAGTGTAGAGCCATGCTTGTCGTGAGGACCAGTGAGTACAGTGTGGCGAGGTGGTCTCTGACGCCTGCTTCTCTCCACCCTCACCTGGGGGCTTAACTTTAATAATTTGATTATTAATTTGATTGTTTCTCCTGTCCCCGGTGTTCCTTCCCACCTTGTAGTAGAAGGAGAAGGGGTTAATATGTAATTGAGAGTTAATTAATATGAAGAGTGGGAATTAAAATTAAGACTGGCAATTGTGACTACATTCTTTATTTTACGTACTTGTTACTTCAATATATTATAGGGGAAAAGTTAGAATTCTTTTACTTTTCTAGTTAATATTATTATCTAGTTCCTAGCGCAGCAGTGTGAGGGCGCAGCATCACTAGAAGTGACAAAGAAGCACGTTAGATTGCACACGCACGCACGCGCGCACGCACACACACGCACACACGCACACACGCACACACGCACACACGCACACCACGCACACACACACACACACCACGCACACACGCACACACACACAACACACACGCACACGCACACGCACACGCACACACACACACACACACACACAACACACACACACACACCCACACACACCCACACACACACGCACACACGCACACACACACACACACACGCACACGCACACGCACACGCACAACACACACACACACACACACACACACACACACACACACACACACAGTCACTCACTCACTCATCACTCACTCACTCTGCTCCAATAATTTTTCTCGTAGATCTATCGCATTATTTCATCAGTATATCCGCCAGAATTCTACCAGCTGCTACTGGTCCCCCTCCAGGTGTGGCTAGCCCCCCCCCCCGGGGAGGTTTGCCCCCTGGTTGATACCAGGTCCTCCGGGAGGACGGCTCCCCCCCCCCCCCCGGCGTGCGCTTCAAAAATTGAGCTGAAAACTGTGTGCCCGAGTTTTCTAATAACCAATGGGCTGCATAGTTCGTTTCGTTCAGTTTTCCACATATTGACTTCCTCTGACTGCCAAGCAATGCTTCTAGCCGGTCATTACTCGTGGTTAAACAGGTTGTTTGTTCAGGTCCTCTGTTTTCACACTTGTTCTTGTTCAACTTCATCTCTTGTCCTCCGACACCAGACGTGAACAGGCACCGGACATCACCCTTGTTACAACCTGCTTGACCTCTCTTCTTCCCTCGTCTGGAGAAAGTTATCTTGAGGTTATCTCGAGAGGATTTCGGGACTTGGCGTCCCCGCGGCCTGGTCCTCGACCAGGCCTCTTTTTTTTTTTTGTTACACACCCTACCCCCAGGAAAAACTTCCGTAGCAGCTGTCTAACTCCCAGGTACCGATTTACTACTAAGTGAATAGGTGCATCAGGGTGAAAGAAACTCTGCCCATTTGTTTCCGCCTCCACCGGGGATCGAATTCTGAATCTCGGGACTACTAATCCCGAGCGTTGTCCACTGAGCTGTCAGGCCCCTTATCATCCCGGCACTGATTTTCTTCTCGGTCTGTACTATATTTCCTTTCCCTTGATTGCAATGCCCTCTTTTCCTTCCGCTATACACCTTATCCCTCCCCATCTATCCGCCAGTCCACCCACCCTTCCTTCTGCTTGCAGGCACGTCTGGGCGTATTCCAGTAGACGCAATAGAGATATCATTGTTTAGTTCGCTGCTTGAGTTTTTGGCGAAGGACGTGACGTCCAGTTGTCCTGTGTAGGCTGTCTTCTTAAGCTCGGGTGCGAGATCGATCTCATTGTATGGCATCAATTTTTCTCATGGGTACATTGCGTTTTTTGTGGTTTTGCTGTGTAGTGTTTGTGTGTTGGCCAGCCATGTTGGTATTCCTGTGTAGTGTTTGTGCTGGCCAGCCATCTGGTGTTCCTGTGTAGTGTTTGTGCTGGCCAGCCATGTTGGTATTCTTGTGTAGTGTTTGTGCTGGCCAGCCATGTTGGTATTCTTGTGTAGTGTTTGTGCTGGCCAGCCATGTTGGTATTCCTGTGTAGTGTTTGTGCTGGCCAGCCATGTTGGTATTCCTGTGTAGTGTTTGTGCTGGCCAGCCATGTTGGTGTTCCTGTGTAGTGTTTGTGCTGGCCAGCCATGTTGGTATTCCTGTGTAGTGTTTGTGCTGGCCAGCCATGTTGATATTCCTGTGTAGTGTTTGTGCTGGCCAGCCATGTTGGTATTCCTGTGTAGTGTTTGTGCTGGCCAGCCATGTTGGTATTCCTGTGCTCAGATTTAGTGAGCCACCGAAGCCTCGTAACCAAAATGTCAGTGAGCCACCGAAGCCTCGTAACCATATGTCAGGCTGCACGATGTGCAGCCTGACATATGATAAGAGTAAATGTTTATTAATTGATAGATTAACGGATAAAATGTGGGCAATAGTGATGAGTGAGAAGGCAGCCAGAAAGTTGATTGATTGATTGATAAAGATTAAGCCACCCAAGAGGTGGCACGGGCATGAATAGCCCGTAAGTGGTAGCCAGGAAGTAGTGCTGCGAGGCTGTGGGAGGTGACCAGTGTTGACGAGGGCTGGCCCGACGCGCCCCGTTAAAGCGTGGTTCAGCCGACCTTGTCAACCCTCCATAAAAACCTGCCGGTGCCGTGACCCTCGTCTCGGCCCGCTTCACTTACAATACGGAGGCATTCCTTTGCCCGCAGGGGCAGGCGAAGGCTGGTGCTGGCGGAGCCCGGTAGGCGCCACCAACCAGGAAGTGCACCAGTGTGAAGGGTAACTGGTCGTCTCGGCCTCCGTGTAAACTGTCTACGTTGCCTTAATGGCTTCCCTTGTCAATGACAAAATAACTTTGAGCAAAGAAAAATTAATCACAAGATCAATGCTTATTAAATCCACTGTAGGTGCGGGGGGGGGGGTGTGCATGTATGAAATATGAACGCGGCAAATATTAGATTGGTAACGGAGTGGTAGCGACCTGGGGGGGGGGGGTCAGGGCAGCTTCTGTTGCATGAACAAATCCACAAGGGTCGTGACGAGGATTCGAACCTGCGTCCGGGAGCATCCCAGACACTGCCTTAATCGTCTGTTGCATGTATAATGCATTCTGTTGCATGTATCTCTTCTGCATAGAGAAGCATGTAGTCCCAAGTGGTTTTGCGTACCCATAAGCGTACGCACCTCGACAAATCCACTTAACTCATTGAACATTTTTCCGAGAATGATACAATTGAATCTCTTAAATTTATGCAAAGCACCTCAATGTATGTGATGGTGTTGATGGCGTGCATATTGATGTGGTTTACAGGCATGGTGGCAGGAGGGGGTGAGGCAGGACTGTTGATAACACTCCAGCCAGTGCTGTGTTGTCGTGATGTGGACATGTATAATTAGTGGAGGATTTACTGCTCCCACCGGAGGAACAAGTCACGCTCATAACCTGCATTAATTTTAAGCAACATATTTAGGATAGTAGCGGGTTCTTAAGACGTTCAGGCCTAGCTCATTTTGAAAAGACGTTCAGGCCTAGCCCAAGTTAGACAAGGTTGAGGACGAGACAAGGGAGGAGACGCGAGAGACTGGCCACGTCTTGACATTACTTACACGTGTAAACATACTTGAAAACACCAGTATATAGAAGCATATGTAGGTCAGGCCAAGACTGTCCAAGCCTTGGAGGAGCTGGTGCCTACACCACCACCACAACAGTTGTCAGCGGGTGAGCCAAGAGACACAACAGGTGTATCATAACCAAGCTGATGTTGGCCCCACGTGAGGCAGGCAACTCCAACCTTGGCTTGGAAGGCTACCAGCCTCTTAGCGTTTTCTTCACCTTGGAAACGGTGTAAAATGCTCATAACATTAATGCCGCTGAAGAAGACCCACTACAGTCAAGGCCGACGTACCTGGCTAACTCATTACAGCCAAACAGAAAAAGAGGAACAAAACTTGTAATGGAATGTTTGAAACATTGGTTGCAGTGGGCGACGGTAGGGCCTTGTTGATGGTTTGGCGTCCCGTGACTGTGGGGGGCACGTGACGGGTGCCGTGACTGTGGGGGGGGGCACGTGACGGGTGCCGTGACTGGGGGGGGGGGCACGTGACGGGTGCCGTGACTGGGGGGGGGCCGTGACGGGTGCCGTGATGGGGGGGGGGGGGGCACGTGACTGGCACATCGCACTCGGTATGCGCACGCACATGTATATAGGCATTGTGTGTAATATATATTAGGGAGAGAGGTGGTACCGGGTCTGTCTATTGACAGTTTGAGTATCGTAGTAAAATATTAATAGCATCATCCTGCAACTTGAAACTAGATAAGAGAGGTAAAGTCTCATTATCAGATAAGATTTAGGTGTGACTCATTCAAGTTACACCCAAGCCTGGCACAGGTGTGTGTGTGTGGTGTGTGTGTGTGTGTGTGTGTGTGTGTGTGTGTGTGTGTGTGTGTGTGTGTGTGTGTGTTGTGTGTGTGTGTGTGTGTGTGTGTGTGGTAGTAGTAGAGGATCAGCAGGGACTACAACGACAGGTGATCAGCAGGACGGAGGAAGGGCAGGCTATACTAGGGTGGAGGTGCCACCGTGACGAGTCAGTAACTGGAGAAGTGGATGTGAGGCACCACAGTGCCTAGTGGAGTGATGTACTGCCGCTCTGGCTACAAACACTGCCCCATAAACAACAGCTAAAGTGGAGGTTGTTTGGCCTGCTCCGGAGGATTGTTTATATCCCGCCGTAAAGTGGAAGTTGCCTAAGAGCGCGTGCCTGTTGCCTAAGAGCCCGCGTGACGCGTGCCTGTTGCGCGCGTTCACAAAGCACTGGCTCTGACCTCAAGCTGAAGAGTGACCCCTCCAACAAGCACTACTGGGGATCTGTAAGCTGAGATGAGGCCTCCAAAGCTTCATGTACTGGAACTAGATATTGACGAGTGCTGACCCATTGTAGAGAGATGTAGGTACTATGTAATTTGATCGCCAAGGTGTTCAGGGTTTCCAAGGGCAGGGGATCGCGTTAAGGAGACGGAAGAGAGGTGTATGTTAGTGTGCATGGCGAACAAGGAGTGGAAGGTTAGATTCCCTGAATTCTTGCTTGCCAGATGAGGTGTTAGAATCTGTTAGCCGGGGAGGGGGATATGGGGTCCCTGCCAGCTAGAAGGGGAGGAATCTGGACCTTATACCAATAGAGAGGTATAGCAGGAAGTGCAAATAACCCCACTGAAAAGCAGAGGTGCAGTAGGTACGCTCGGAGAGAATTTCCATCAACATCAAAGGGCCGAGACCTTTCAAAACGCCCCCTTGAAAAACATAAGGGGCATAACTGGCCGATCTCGCACGGTGTTCAAAAGAGAACTTGATAAACACTTCCAAAGGATGCCTGATCAATCAGGCACTGATTCATACGTCAGGCTGCGAGCAGCTGCGTCCAACAGTCGAGCAGACCACCAACCAGGAGGCCTGGTTAGAGACCAGGCCGCGGTGACGTGATCCTAGAAACCAACGCAAGGTAGGGGAGTCCCTCGTGCGGTCAAGGTTTGGCTTTAGCTGGCGTTAGTAGCTCGATTATGGGGCCGTGGAGTGCTTTTATCGGCCGCTCACGTGTGCTTGTGTTCTGGTGGAGAGTGACTAAAACGCTTCTGTTGTTCTCCTGAGGGTGGGTGAGATGCTACAGCCACAGTGAAGGCTCCTGAAGCTTGCCTAAGCTTGTTTCTGGCCTTACTATAGCGGCAGAGTCTTGCGTGACGAATGCTAGGTTGCAAGGAGCGTATCACAGTAATTGTCTACTTAGTAAATGCGTGTTGAAAAGTAACATGTGCGGATTATGATTGTAGTTGAGGACGCAGGTAGAGCACGTGTGAAGGTGGCACTTGTAAGTGGGGATGAAGGTGGCACTTGGTCAAGGGCAGGGCTAGGAGCACGGGGAGGAATATTTTTAGCTTGGGAGCACTGGAGGTGGGAGGGAAGGTCAGCGGTGTTATGATGACACGCTGGGCCACCTGGCTCCTGCCTCTGGTGCGCTGCTCTTAATGTCTAGCATAACACGATCTCTCTCTCTCTCTCTCGCTGGCTTACAAGTGCTGTAGTTATCTCTGGCTCAGTCGTCGCTGGCACTTATTAGCCACACCATACTTTATATAAGTGCCGTGTATGGCAGCGAGTGGCGGGGTGTTGTACATGTGACCACAAAAGATACACTGACGAAGAACATCTGGAGAGTAGTAATATATAAGCTTGAGGTTAACAATTTAGGCGCTGTTAGGAGCACGGACTGGCCTTTCTATCCTCGTGCTTCCTTGTAGCTCCTACACTATACGAAGACGCAGATGGCGGACTCGCTCATCCTCGTCTCCAGCTTCCATCCGCGTCCCATTGTCCAGTTGATTCTTATTTTGAACATTGCCACTTTGCCCTTTCTGTCAATTGTCTGAAATATATTGTACGTCAAATGAGGAAATCAGTGCGTGTGACGCATACAGGATGAACAACCCAGCGGGTTTTCTTCCTATTGGGGAGTGTTGTACATGCTGCTATGGCGGTGTGTCCACTCACAGGATGAGTGGCGCTGCTCAATAAACTCGCCCCTCGGGGCAAAATTAAAAAAAAAAATGCGTGTTGCGTGCTGCACAAAGCACTGGCTCTGACCTCAGGCTGACCTGGCCAACACGCACTACTGGGGGATTGGTTCACTTGATGTATCACGCTATTGTGATTTGTGTGTGTATTGTACGTCACATCTCCATTTTCTTATTTTCTGTATTGTAAGTTTGTAGTTCTTGTTGGTGAGGACTTTAAGCTGGGGATGCACAATTAGGTGTTGGTCTTGTGTAGGTTCTGTATAATTATCTGAAAGTCTCTTTATATAGGTTCTTAAAAAGTGATTCGACCCTCGCTGATGACGGCTGGTGTCTAATAACTATCTTCTTGACCTATGCAGGCGATGAGTCGCAATAACGTGGCTAAAGTATGTTGACCAGACCACACACTAGAAGGTGAAGGGACGACGACGTTTCGGTCCGTCCTGGACCATTCTCAATCGACTTGAGAATGGTCCAGGACGGACCGAAACGTCGTCGTCCCTTCACCTTCTAGTGTGTGGTCTGGTCAACATATCTTCTTGACCTCGCCATAACTGCCTGGCCTCCAGATCTTCCTGTGTAGTGTCATAGTCAAACTCTTCTCGTCAGCTTCGTATCGTCAACTAGGAATGCAAATGATGATGTTTCCTCAACCAGGTCATTTACACAATCTCTATTCCCTACCTAATTGCTAGGGAGCCGGTCGGCCGAGCGGACAACACGCTGGACTTG
Organism: Procambarus virginalis; assembly: GCA_020271785.1. NCBI lineage: Eukaryota > Metazoa > Arthropoda > Malacostraca > Decapoda > Cambaridae > Procambarus > Procambarus virginalis. Next base: position 26,080,327 of record WNGS01165523.1, on the reverse strand, counting down.
TGATCCTGTGGTCCTGGGTTCGATCCCAGGCGCCTGCGAGAAACAATGGGCAGAGTTTCTTTCACCCTATGCCCCTGTTACCTAGCAGTAAAATAGGTACCTGGGTGTTAGTCAGTTGTCACGGGCTGCTTCCTGGGGGTGGAGGCCTGGTCGAGGACCGGGCCGCGGGGACACTAAAGCCCCGAAATCATCTCAACATAACCTCAAGATACCGTATGGTGTACTCGCTACTCTTATACGGAGGACATTTCTGCTTGTGTCCGAGACATTTTGGTTTTAAACGTTCCCTCGTCCTGGTTCTCCACTTGTATAACTTTTGCTTTTAGTTCACTTTATTAATAACTTTAAATATCTTGTATTTTGTGACCGTGTCTTGTGTGTCAGTTTCTTGAGATTTATTGGTTGTTACAGCCTGTCCTAATAACCTGCTGCATCTATCGTGGGTGCTTAAGGTAGGGACGCCTTGCTAGCACGTCACACTCTAGTATCGGTCTGGCGTACGTGGTGGATCATATTCTGAAGGGTTACGTGTTGAGTCTTGTGTGATGTAACTGAAGTAACGGAACGTCAGTGTGGCTGATGTGTGAGGCTGGCTGCGAGAACATGAGGCTCCAGTTCACAGTTACCGGCTGCTCTACTTTACATTGTCTTTTCCAGTTCCGTTGTTGGTCTGGGCTGTCTTTGTTGATGCATTCATCTAGTTGTGCATGCGGGAGTTGAGCTCTGCTCTTTCGGCCCGCCTCTCAACTGTCAATCAACTGTTACTAACTACTACTAACTCAACCAGGTCATTCCCTTCCCCCCCCCCACACACACAGGAAGTAGCCTGTAACAGCTGGCTAACTCCCAGGTACCTATTTACTTCTAGATAACAGGGTCATCAGGGTGAAAGAAACTGTCCATTTTGTTTCTCGCCGGCGCCGGGAATCGAACCCGGTCCACATGACTACGTGTCCAGCGTGCTGTCCACTCGGCCACCAGCGCTCCCATTCGCTGGTGGCTGAAAACCCCCCAATGTGTGGGGTCATTGATCTCTATATCCCCCGTGGATGCTGCCAACACCACACATGGCGGGTTTCTACTCTGGGTACGACCCTGACTGGATGAGGGGGGCGGGGACGTGGGCCTAGTCGGTGTTTTAGAGTGCAGGGAGAAGGGGTTGAGGGGGGTGGGGGATTATTTTTAGGGGGGGGGAAGTTGTGCTAATGCCTCGCATCTTTGATTCCTCGCTCTCTCTCCCTTCCTCGCTCTCTCTCCCTTCCTCGCTCTCTCTCCCTTCCTCGCTCTCTTCCCCCCTTCCTCGCTCGGCTACACATCACTCTCGGGTCTTACCAGTTGAGACGATGACACAGGTGGGTGTTTATATAGTCATTAAGGGCTTAGTACTGTAGTCCCCTCCCGGGTGCTTGGTCACCCCCGCCCCGCCCCGCCCCGCCCCGCCCCGCCCCGCCCCGCCCCGCCCCGCCCCGCCCTAACACTCACTCACCATTACTGAGAGAATTGTTAAATTATTGTTTCTTGTATAAAGTACGGTATTACATTTTGATTGTGTGTGGAGGGTAGTTTTGGGTAGATTACAGGTATGTGGTGGTAGATTACAGGTATGTGCTGGTAGATTACACATGTGCGAGTGGATCATTGGTATGTGCCGGTAACGTTACAGGTGTGGGTTATAACCAGGGCGAGTTACGAGTGTGTACCAGGTGGGTGTGAGGAGGGCTCGGAACATTGTGCGGATTTATGTTGACTACTCACGAAGGGCCGGTCTGCCTCTGCCCTTCCCTCCCTCTGTACTATCCCTCCCTTTCCTTCTACTTACCCTTCCTCTGTTCCTTCTCTCTACCTCCTCCTCCTCCCATAACCTTATGGTAATCTGGAAGGAGAGGAGAGGAGGCGACAGGTCTTAATGTAACACTTTAGATAGTGGCAAGAGCGGCGAGTGTGTCTGAGTCTTGGAGAAAACGAGTCTTTCTTATACAGAGATTAAGTCTTATGGGAAGGGGAAGGTGTACAGGATACTATTTGATCCAATCTAGTATCATCCTTATTACTAATTCCATTTCTTTCTTATGCTCGCCTCCCTGTTTGCGTGCGTGTGTCACTCCAAGGCCTGGCCGCGTGGTAATACTTTGATGTATATTCATTACTGGTCGTCTACCAGTGGAGACCCTCGCTCCCTCTCCTCGTTATCATAGTGGTGAGCTGTAATGTTGGTGACGACGGAAATGGTAACTTTGGTCACGGTACACATTGATGGTGAAGATGGTGACGGTGCTTTGTTGAGTGAGGGAGGCAGACAGGGAGGGGATTGAAGAAAGAGAGGGAGGGTTAGGGAAGTAGTAGTAATGGTGAGGGAGGGAGGGAGGCAGTGTCACAAGGAGGGAGTACCTGCATGTCGGTGACTTAGAAGGAGGATCACCACGTCAGAGGACAACAATCTCCAGTTTAAGAGACAGTAGTGTGTGTGTGTGTGTGTGTGTGTGTCGCGCGCTTGACGCGATGACGTGCCTGGGTAGCAACTGGTGAGATACCTTAACTGTTAAACTATCGCCTCACTTAACACATCAGCACATTTTCATTCTTCAGAAAGTACCCCTCCCCCCCTTCCCATAGAAAAAAAAGAACCAGAGCTCATCCCCCACAAGCACAACTAGGCGAGTACAAACACACACCCGACACACCACAACACCCCTCCTCCGTGGGAGGGTTGCTGGTACTGTTGCTTTCCCCATTGTATAACAATGCCACGATTGTTAATATGGACAATATTGTATTATGGAGCAGAAGACGAGAACGCACCATGTGGTGTGACAGGCCCCTTAGTGTGACCTGTCGTCACCTGACATGACACCACTCCAGACACACGTGACCTTCAGCTCCGCCGCAGCTCCGGTACTCCGCCATCTTCGTACCATCCCCCCTCTCATTAATATATATATATAATATAATATAATTTATAGTAATAATAAATTACACATCTCGGGCAGGAAGCTCCTCCCCTGTGTGAATCAATATATTTCTATCGTGCACACACATGCCTCCCTCACTCTCCTGGTTAGTCCTCTACACTGCCCCATCCCCTCACTCACTCCCCTCACTCACTCCCCTCACTCACTCCCCTCACTCACTCCCCTCACTCACTCCCCTCACTCACTCCCCTCACTCACTCCCTCACTCACTTCCCTCACTCCCCTCACTCCTCGTCAACGAGACCAGTGCAGCCATGAGGCACATTCGTGTGTCCGGTACACGTGTGCGGCCGGTTGTGACGACGCGGAGCACGGGTCGCCAACCCTGG
>WNGS01165523.1:26015075-26055606 GCA_020271785.1 Procambarus virginalis | reverse complement strand
ACACTTTAGATAGTGGCAAGAGCGGCGAGTGTGTCAGAGTCTTGGAGAAAATGAGTCTTTCTTATACAGAGATTAAGTCTTATGGGAAGGGAAAGGTGTACAGGATACTATTTGATCCAATCTAGTATCATCCTTATTACCAATTCCATTTCTTTCTTATGCTCGCCTCCCTGTTTGCGTGCGTGCGTCACTCCAAGGCCTGGTCGCGTGGTAATACTTTGATGTATATTCATTACTGGTCGTCTACCAGTGGAGACCCTCGCTCCCTCTCCTCGTTATCATACTGGTGAGCTGTAATGTTGGTGACGATGACGACGACGGAAATGGTAACTTTGGTCACGGTACACATTGATGGTGAAGATGGTGACGGTGCTTTGTTGAGGGAGGGAGGCAGACAGGGAGGGGATTGAGGAAAGAGAGGGAGGGTTAGGGAAGTAGTAGAATTAATGGTAGGTCTTATCGCTAATACATAATAGTTTGACCAATGGGGATATTACAAAGTCATAGGGGAGCTTCTGTTTATTATTAATCCTCACAATACACTACTTGTTTCTGAATCTCATATGTCGTTCATCTACTGGAAGCGAAATGTGGATACAGTGCAAGGATTTCAGGTAATTTATCCATGGTAATAAGATAGGTTGCCATATCATACAGAGTGAGCTTAGATTTATCTCTAAATGGCTCAATTTTACTACAATCCAAGATATAGTGTTCGAGTGTGTCCCTGTCTTTGTCCACACACTTTACACTTTACTTCATCTAGATCCCTATACAAGCCGAACTGCCAGAGATACTTGTAGCCAAGTCTTCTACGAGCTGTGACAACATCTGTTAGTCTACTGACTTTGTTACTTGTCCCATACACATGTCTTACTTCACACATTTCATTGTGATGAACAATGGACCTGCTAGTTCCAGTTTGCACAGTTCTACTTTCTTCAAATTCATCCAGGAGTTCTCGTCTAATGACACTTTTAAGGGACCTATTTCATAACTCGAGATTCCGTTCAATACTGTCTTTATTTACTGCAGCCTTAGCAAGGGCGTCAACTTTGTCATGTTCCTGCATGCCAATCCAGCGAAGTCTTTTCCTGGCTGGGGAAATCTTCCCGCCAAGACCTGGGCGAGTCATCCACCCGCTCACCCCCAGGGCAAAGCTGGACAAGCGAAGTAACAATGACTTACGTTGATGGCGTTAATCTTACTGACTACACGTTACTTAAGCATGGTTTACCTGCTGGGATGAGAGTAACGAGGCGCAAATTAATTAGATACTCTTAAAATACACTCCTTAACGGTTTGAAGGTGTGAGGGGCGCCACAGGGAGGGAGCCATTCTAAAGTTAATTGTAAAAATCGTTCTTTTGACAAGCAGTAGCTATTTGCCTAAATATTACATAAGGTGTGGTCAGGGAAGGGTAGGTGATAAATGAAGGATAATGAGAGGGCGAGATATATAATGTGAGGGAAATAATGGTGGAGAAGACAAGAGCAAAAACAGATTGAAGGAATTTTTGTTATATAAAAAAAGGTGCCAATCACTATTGTACAATTAATTATTCTGTGCATTTTTGCTCCTCGCAAATGGTTGAATGTAATTCTACATTGTTTCCATTATTTCTTAAGTGTCAAGAGATAACACTAGATGACGATGATGGTAATATTTATTGCATCGTGCACATTATGGTAATAATTATCCAGATGGCTCTCAAAACCGGTTATATCAAAAGTTTTAAGAAGATATACAAATGCTTGTACCCAACTCTTTAACTAAGACTGCCCACTATAAATTAGTCATCTTTTGTCCACAAATGAATATGGCTTAGTGTAGATTTTGTGGTTATCCAGTTTTTGGATACATTGTGACACTGAAGCCTTTATGCCACTCTCCCGCAAGATCTCTCTCGCTTCTTGCAGGTCGGTGTTCAATCTCTGACTGTACAAGTGGTTGGACTATGGTGATCCCGTAACTTACCTGGCACAGGAGCGGTGCGCCGATGTTCACCCGGGGATGTTGTTGTTGTTATAGATTCAGCTACTCGGAACAAGTTCCAAGTAGCACGGGCTATGGTGAGCCCGTAACTTACCTGGTACAGGAGCTGGGCAAGAAGCACGGGCTATGGTTAGCCTCGTGGACAGGAGATGTCTCCCGTGTCACCCGGGGAGCATCTCGCGTTTTATAAAGTGAGGGCGATGGTCCCTCCATTCCAGTTGGACCGCCCTCCTGTGCCAGGTAAGTCCACTACGGGCTCACCATAGCCCGTGCTACTTGCCCCGCTCCTGTGCCAGGTAAGTTACAGGCTCACCATAGCCCGTGCTACTTGGAACTTGTTCCGAGTAGCTGAATCTATAACAACAAATAACAACCCTCCATTGTTGGGGTTATCTTTATCCTGACAGCCTAATACTTTTCTCTACAACTGACCTAATTTAACAATTACGTAGTTTTACTAGTGTTTAAGTAATGAATTTACTTTTAATTTATATATATAATTGGGACAGCAATCCGCTGTGTCGCGTCGTATAAATTTACGAAGTCGCTAGCAACAAATTTATTCAGATGCAGTATTTTAACGCAAATATAATTCATATAGTTTTTTCATAATTTGCTAGTGACACTAGGCGGGGTGAAGGCAGCAGGTGGCGAGGACAATGATGGCATCACTTCTGGCTCTTCTCCCCCTCATGGTCAACACGGCAGCCTTCGCCACAGGTATAGACCCACCTGAAATTGAAATTGAAATAAGTTTATTGAGGTAAAATACACACAAAGGGATGAGGTAGCTCAAGCTATTTTCACCCCGTTAAAAGGCACACCTCGTCGTATATTCCTGCCCTACAACACTTTCACACACACCTCAAACACCACACGCTAGAAATAAAAAAATTAACGTAAGGATATTGAACGTTAAATGGAATCGAGGAGCAGAATAGAAGCCTACACAATTGTTTCAAGCGTAGATATTGCAAGGAATAGGTGGATCGGTAGTTGCTTCATAAGATAACTGACAGCCAGTAAGGAGAGGCTCGGGAACTAGTGTTCCACAATGTAAACGCATTCGACTTAAACAGATAAACTTACATGAAATGCTCGACAACACAATGTTTGATATTTTAAATTGTTGGAACATTTACTAACGTGCCTGCTGTTTAGAGTTGCCTTAGCGGCTTCATATTACCCCAGCAGTAGACGTGGGGGACCAGGCGGTGGTGGGGGTCTTCCTGCAGGAGGACGGACGAGCCACCAGTCACACCTACGTTGAAAGTGGCCCCGACGCTCTCCCCAGGCTTACAAAGGTACTTACTGCCACAACTCCATAACCTTACACACACAGCGCTCACCCGGCCCAGTCTGACTATTGCCAGGTGCACCACCCCTCGTGTCATATTCCTTCATATTCTATATCCTACTACATACGCTTATAAGCAACAGGTGTCATCGCTATCGACCACTCCTTTGTTCCCGGCAATAATGTCTTATTATTCCCGCCATCATGCTTTTTATCATTTATTTTTAATGTTAAACCGTAGACAACAAAAAAAGTGCAGCTTTAATTAATGGGAGCGTGTTAGTGGGCGAGTAGTGCTTAGGAGTTATTTGTCAGAAGAATTTGATGGCGTGTGCATGGGGAGGGAAAAAATAAGTTATGAATTAAACTCGACTATCCTAATCTTTTCCGCATATACTCACTTTCATTCTTCTTCCCCATCTTCAACCTGTTATCCAAGGTTGATAGTGCTGACAGCAGCCCTCCAACATTATTACGAGGAGCATGAGCCACACTTGCATTACCTTCTCACTACATTATATGAAACTGTTTCATAGAGATGATTTTCCATAATTCATTGTACTGCTATTGATCGAATGTATAGGTAATATATTAACTTTCTCGTAAGATAAAAACTCTACAGGACAAAGCTGAAAATGCTGATTTCAATGCTGAAATCATATCTAGCTAGGTATGAGAAGGTCAAATTAGATACTTCAATGTAAGAGTATGAACCTAATAGATACTGAAATAAGCTTACAAAATTTTTTCGTGTCAGTTCAGCTTGTGTGTGCGGTTCCACCAGCTGAATGGGGGCCAGCCAGCCACCATCTTTAGCTACACCAACGGCACGGCCTTCGAGGAGCTCAAACTGGGTAGGTGTAGCAGCTCTTGTTGAGCTCGAACTTTTTAACCCTTGAGTCAGTGTAATAATTTCACTTGACAGGAAACCTTTACTTAAGTTTATCGCAGCCCGTTCTCTAAACAAGGACCCAAAGTCCATTTCATGCACCCGCCAAACTCACGTTTATGAATGAAAAACGGTTTACGCATGACTAGCAACTGACGACGTTCGAACACTTCCGGAACAAGGGCTTCACTGACTACTTTTGTTCGAACTTCAACGCTGTAACTGCTTCACCTGCGTACAATAAATAATCGCCAACAGAAGCTAAAAATCTAACCTAACCAGTGCCTAAATATGTACAATATGGTAATATAAAATAATGTAAATTTATATTTGAGAAAACTCCTGTTTTGAATGAACAGCATGTTAAAATTTATGAGTGCGTCTTTGGGGTCGACCGCTGGATGGAATGGTCTTGGTTTGAGGATGGGTTGTTTATCGAGATTCCCCTTGGTAAAATTATTGACCTTCCCCAGGATACAATCACACAACCGTTCCGAACATTTAATTTTTTTTCCCAAAACTCTAGCAGCTTATTTTCCCTAGCAGGATGTGTGCAATACTTTGTAAATCAACAAATAACAAATATCCTCACATTTTGCAACAACATTATTAGTTTAACAACGAAACTGTTCATGTATCATGCAATATATAATTTTATGATTATATTTGGTGGGTGTGTGTGCATGCAGCCGTGCAGTGGCCGAGCGGGGAGGTGTTGGTGATGTGTTGCAACTATCACATCCACCAGTACATCAAGGTGGCTGTCCGCCTCTTCACCTGGCACCAGCTGTGTGTCGCCGCCAACCTCCCCAACGACACCCTCCACCTTGCCTTTGACAACACGGTACCAATTACATTTTTGTTTCCATCTCGTTAAATCTTGGTCTTAACCGTCTGGACACTAGTCGACTGAAAAAAACTGATATGTCCTAAGTGTAATTTTTTTACCTAATGTTAAAAATGGTTTGTTCATTATTAGACCGGAGTGAAATGTCCAGGCAAAATCCACCCTCGCGTCAATCTCTATCATAAAGCTTTATCCCCCACAAATCAGGCCGAAGTGATCATTACAATCATAGTGATAGGAGATCGCCAATATATAAATATATATATATTTTTTTTGCTGGTGGGGCTGATGTTCATAATGATCGTGAATATAATTTTGATACCTAAACTACAATCTGAAATCTACGTGGTAAAAAATAAAGGGCATGGGAAATTAATTTAGTTTTCCAGGTAAAAAAAAATTAGTTAAGGAAGTAGGGCGTAAGTGACAGCTAAATAAAAATAAAATAGCAATTTGCAGTATAATGTTTGGGTTGTGTGTTTTGTGCATTATTTAGGTATTTAAAAGACATTTAACTTTTTGTGTAGGTAACGGGACAAGCTTATTTTGATCACTCATCATTTGTATAATGAGCTACAAAAAGCTCATTAAGCTGCCAATAATGATGAGCCACTAGTACTGTCGTATATATTATTGCAGACTTATCGACTGAGAGCCAAGCGAGCAGAATCGGAAACGGCACCAGGGTCTGCCGGGGTGAGACCCAATGGCCGCTTCGTCTTGGGACAGAATATCAACCTGAACGCAGAGTGGGACCTGACACAGTCCTTCCATGGCTATCTAGCAGATTTTAGGCTGTATGACATAGACCTCCCACTAGATGCCATGGAGAACTTTACCACTTGCCGGGCTGACCTCAGTAGTGTTGGACTGCTCTATAGCTTCAGTAAGAACTTGTCTTTGCTGCAGATAAACGGTGAGAGTCAGATGGTGACGCTCAGACTTTCTGAGTTATGTCGCAAAACTGACAGGTACTTGATACTTTTACCAGAGAGACAGATATTCAGTGAAGCGCTCGTCTCTTGCAAAAATTTTGCCGGCAGCCTTGCTGTTCCCAGAGACTCTGAGGAAAACAAGTGGGTCTTTGACGAGTTTATAAAATTCAACGATCAATGCATACAAGGGTGGGCGAGTCTCTACTGGCTGGGGTTGAAAAGCAACCTCAGCGAGAAGACTTGGGTGCTTATAGAGGACGACACGCCGCTCAAATGGGGCAGCTGGTTGGAGGCCTGGAGCACACCTTCAGAGCAGTACCCATGTGCCACTGGCGCTGCCATAAACTTTCCATACCGGTGGTACTGTGCTGATTGCAACACCCTCACCTGCCCATTGTGCACCTTCATTACGCCTCCCACACTAAGACTTCGGGGCCTCTGCAGAGAATCCAAGTTTGATCGTACCTACACACTCCACGGATATCAGAACGGTCGACCGGTTTTCGAAGGCTATTTCTTCAGTCGAATAGTATGGGGTAACAACACTTGGGTGCTGGAGAGCCGGCGGGAGGAAGATGTGGAAGCCAGAATGGTGGAGAAGCGCCCCAAGGGCTACCCAGTAGGCTTGGCCTCCTGGGAGACCCAGGGTGATAGCTGCGGCCGACAGGTACTGTAATGATCACCGTTGCTCTCTGCTTATCAATACATAGTGCTTTGTCGTATAAAATTAGATTTCTGACAAATAACTTGTAATATTAGGCGATGTTATTAGTTACCGAAGATGAAAGCAGTATATAAAACAAAATTTTATCACTTTTTTTGTTACACCATTGAAAAATAATTATGCATGAATTAAATAGTATTGGAAACAAAATATTACAATTTAAATTGTTTTTGGTTATGATTTTTATTACTGATGTGGTATTAGCAAATAAATTATTCTTCCTAGGTAGAGTACCTGTTAACTGCATGTGGTGAGGGGGACTTTACCTGCGTTGACGGCTCTTGTGTCAAGATAGCTCGCCGGTGTGACCAAGTGACCGACTGTAGCGACAGCAGCGACGAGCTCAACTGTGAGGTGTTGCAGGTACCACACGGCTACTCCCAAGACCTGCCACCACCCACACTCCATCAGCAGCCCCTCCAGCTCGTCTTGCATCTGGAGGTGACTTCGGTGCGGGTGTTTGACCTAGTTGCCTTCACTGTGCAGCTGGATGTCCTGCAAAGCGTCACTTGGCATGACGCCAGGCTCACCTACGCCAACCTTCTACCAGGAGACTTCAACAACCGGGCCAAGGTAATGGTGTGTTATCGTGACTGGGCAACTTGTGATCTCGGAAGGAAACTAAATTTGAGTGAGTGAGTGCTCACTCATTCACTCATTTAATTAATTAATCGAATTACCATGTTTTGCAAAATCATTGCCTACTTGGTTAAGGCAACTAACACGGTTGAGGAAAGAGCTTTAGAAGCTCTGGAGAGAGATTCAGAAGTTTTGAATAGTGAAAACTGAAAAAAACTTTAAAGAAATCCTGCAAAAGTATAGGGCAAGTCTGGTCAGCAAAATGTTGAGGAAAAAATTATAGGCACAGGGGGATAATCAGAAATGAACAAAAATGAAACGGATTAAGCTTTATTCTCCATCCCGCTGTGACAGTGGGCAAGCAAAATAGCTTCCCAAGTGTTTGCCATGCATGGAGAATTGTGCATTCCCTTATGTTCTTTTATTTGGTTGAACCTACCCAGCGACCCCTTGGAAGGGATGGGCAAAACATTTCCTTGGTGCGAGGATAGGGGATAATATGAAGGGCACAATGTAGTCCTTCTGAAACAATTGGCTCGTGCAGTTAGCTCTCCCTAGTTAAACATTGGATCAAGTGGGATTCCAGGAATGGTATCCCTATTGCTCACTGGGAGAGTGCAGACCCTTCAATGGCCCCCGAGTCAGACTGTGAAGGAAGATTGGGCTTCATAGCTCTGGCTATGGTAGGCCCTGGCCCACCATAGCTCTGGCTATGGTAGGCCCTGGCCCACCATAGCTCTGGCTATGGTAGGCCCTGGCCCACCATAGCTCTGGCTATGGTAGGCCCTGGCCCACCATAGTGTATTCACACATTGTCACATTTATTTACTAGGCTTTTGGCATTTGTGTAGAAGCAATTTAAACTCCTGACTTTGTTCTTAGGGGGCTCAAATGATTCTGTAATTTCTTCCTCAAAAACGGTTTCATTTATGCCTTCATAACAAATTCAATTTTGCCTATAACTCAAGACAGAGCTTGTTAAAGTTTGCAGAGCGAGATTGTCACAGTGAATGGGTAGCCACTCAGAACTTACTAGAAACATCTGTTTGCTAGCTTATACAATTCAACTGGAAAAGATCCTCAAATAGTGGGTGGGGGGGGGGGACCTTTGACAAGCCACCAATTTCCTGTCCTTTTGAATGTCACCAAAGATAATGTGGCCTCCCTCTTCCCCCTCTCCATCCATCCCTGGGTAAATTCAGGTAAATGATAAAGTAACTTCCACTTCATTATCTGACAAATATTGCTAAGATTTAAATTTGTCTAAAAGCAATTAGAATAATTTAGCAAAATAATATCAATTTCCTTCTAATATTTTTACACCTCTGCAGGTATCTGACCTAATCTGGCTACCCACGATTATGATTAAGGATGCAGCTCGAAGCCCCACAGATGTCGTCATGAGGAGGCAAATTCTTCGTATTAATCGGGAATCCTCGCCTATCACTGACGACGACACCAGACCTAGGGAAGGTGCAGCTATGAACATGTTTATATGACTTAGGGTGTGGTATCCCTGATCTTTGTGTTTTAGTAGTAGCAACAGACGGTCAATTCCCATCTGGGTAGTGGTTAGTTGCCTTGGCAACCTTCTCTTATTGAGGCTAACTTATAGTATAGTTGGTAGAGCATCTGCCTCTGACATCCACAGAGACATCCACAGAGTGGTATTCACTTTATAATGTGTATATATATTTGAGCAGCTTTGTAAACTATATAATTGCTAAAATTTATATAAATTATATAACATTAACTTAACAATTAAGTTTTAATCATTTGCCAAAGATACATATGTTAGTTATTCATATCCATTTTTTAAATTAATAAAATTAATTCTTAATTTATGTTGCTCTGCTGAAGAGGGCAATCTTTGACATTATAATAATTGTTAACTGTCTATTGTTTGTCATCAAACCATAACTAAACAGAGGTAGACAATGACCTGATGCATAATTACCTACTACGAAGACCAACAGGGCTGTGATTGTGATACATATACATAATATTGTACAAAAGAGCAATGTATGGGCTATATTTTGATACCATGTCAATTCAGCTAATTTACCTAGTTGTATTTGCAGGGTTATGAATCGTGGCTCTTGGGTCCTGCTTTTCATCCCATAATAGATTGGTACTCCCCCTAGCTGTACTCGCCAATTTGTGCTTGCAGGGGTTGAGCTTTGGCTCTTTGGTCCTGCCTCTCAACTGGTGTAGATTCAGGAGCCTCTTGGGTTCTATCAATCTACATTTGAAAGTGTATGGAGTCTGCCTCCACCACATCTCTGCCTAATGCCTTCCATTTGTTAATTATTGACACTGAAAACAAAATTTGTACAGTCTTTGTGGCTCATTTGTGTACCAATTTTCTACCTGCGTCCCCTTGTTCATGTTCCATCCATGCTAAATAGTTTTGTCCACCCTGTCAATTCCCTTAGAATTATGTAGGTGGTTATCATGTCATAGTGTATAGATTCCAGAGATTATTGGGATCTGTCATATCTACATTAAAAGTTGTGCATAGAGTTTGCCTCTTCCATTTATTAGCATATTCCATTTGTTTACTATTCTAGGACAACTTTTTTTTTATAATAGTGTTTGTGGCTCATTTGGGGTCGTCTTGTTTGTGTACTACTTGTGCTAAATAGTTTGTCCAACCTTTTTCCACTGAGTATTTTGTATGTGGTAATCATGTCTTGTTGCTTTTCTCTTCCAGTGATTTGGGGTTTAACTTTAATCTTTCCTTTTAGTTCATACCTCTCGCCTCTGGGAACTAGTCTGGTGGCATCAAGTCCCTCTGAACTTTGCCGTAGTTCGCCGTATGTAAAGGATGAACTCCAGCTTCGTTTTGTATTTAACAAGATGTGGGCTCCACACTGGTGCCACATATTCCACAATTGCTCTGACATGCATGATGATCTTGTATATCTTGGAACTGCCATTTTCTATGGCAATTTTAATCTTCCATATGTAACTGAATATATTCTCTATGTGGTTTCTGGTGGCAGACTTGGTTTAATATCAAACCCAAAGTTTTTTCTCTGATTTCAAGGAAAATTTCCTCTCGTATAATTGTTACACACACACACACACACACACATGATACACAAGATATTTTGCCTGTTGTGTACAGGAAAGAGATAGTTGGGTTGACTGCATCTATTTGGACATAAAAAGGCTTTCGACAGAGTTCCATATAAGAGGTTGTTCTGGAAAATATTGGAGGGGTGACAGGTAAACTTCTAACATGGATGAAAAATTTTCTGAATGATATAAAAATGAGAGCAGTAATCAGAAGTGGAGTACCACAGGGTTCAGTTCTTGCAACGGTGATGTTCATTGTCTACATAAATGATCTACCAGATGGTATACAGAATTATACAAACATGTTTGTTAATTACACACACACTTGACCAACAGTACTTTCATTTTGTCAAAGTCCTCCTGTAGCAAAGTTGTGTACGTTTCATTTAGTAAACAAATCTTGCACAGGAAAATGGTGTCAAAAAAATTTATATTGCAAACTTGTACACAATTACAATGCCTGTGATATTTCCGTAGACAAGTTGTACGCAGGTGGGGAGCAGAGTATTCGCTTGGAGCAGCAGTACACAGTCAGCTTCATGTGTCAGTTCAGCCTACACATGTACCCCTTTGACATCCAGCACTGTCTCCTCTCCTACACCCTTACCAACATACAGGACAGATTTCTCTTTGTCAAGGTAAGCCAAGTTTTAATTTAGCACGAAGGGGCGGGGGTGGGGGGGGGGGGTTATAGCCACATTGGAATAAATTGTCCTTGATTTTTTATGAATTGCCAATTGCATTTTGTGTGTGTGGCTGACAGTTCCTGGGTACCTAAAATACCAGAACCACGAGTGTTAGATGATGTGAAACATTTTAGGTTATACAATAGTAATGATTGCAAGACTGTCATAAACAATGATACTGATTACAGCAGGTGCTACTCTTGGCAGCGGATCCAAAAGATACTTTCCAGTACTGTGCTATGGTTATTAAATCAAAGTACTATGGTAAGATTAGTAGCGCAGTCTTGATGTGTGCTTTATCATAGTCCAGCCCCACATGTGATAAGGACAAGCTTGGGGGGGGGGAGGACTGTCATCCTGTGTAAAAAAGTTATCTTATGATGCACTGTGAACAGCTCAGTGAGGAATGTGGGCTTGTGCCATGCACAGTTCAATCCTGTGGTACTTCAGTAACAAATGATAAATGCTGGTCTGTAATGAGCACTCAACAACTCTACTAGATGTAGGAAAAGTTCAGACAAACTATTTTCTGGGTGGAAAGCCTTAGTGGAAGGATAGTTTTTCAGTAGAGACATCTTGGAGTGTTAAATTTTTAGTGTAAGGAAAAATATAATAGATTAATGGCAGTTAGGCTTGGCATACCTATTTGCTTGTGAAAGTAGATTGAATATGGTGAATTACATTTAGCATGTATATCCTTCACCAATATTAAACTTATATACATATGTAAACCATATATAATTATCTGGAGTGTACCTGGAGGGGGTTCTGGGAGTTCTCCAACTCTCAGGATTGACTAAAGTCTGTAAAGGATATCAAAAGGATATCAATTATTCCAAAAGCAAGAACACTTAAGGAGCAAGACTGCATTAAAATCAGACATGCAAAAGGTGGTGATACTAATGGTCTCACTGTCTACAGGGTGGAGTGAACTATACTGGGGAAAGGCGCCTCATGGAGTACAAGTGCGTTGGAGAGGAAATGCGTGGGCCCAGTGAGCTCCCAGGTGATGTCCAGGTAGGGCTGGTGGAAGCTGGCTTACCAACTTACTTCTTCCACCTTGTTTATTTCATATAATTGCTACTTTAATGCCTGTCTTAGTAAAGTACCCCTGGGATTTAATCTTGTAATTATTGTACAGTTCTGCAGTCAGTCTATGATATTTGGTTTCTGATAAATTATGACAAGACTAACTTACACATCTAACAATATAGCATGTGTGTTATCTGCTGGTTTATAATTTAATAAATGTTATTACATTTAAAAACATATACATAGTGCATGTACTGCACTGTATATTTCAACTGTTCCAGATGATACTAGAATTTCGAAACCAGTATGGATACTACATAGGAAATGCTGTGGTACCCAGTTTGCTAATGGTGGTTATCTGCTACCTTGCTTTGTTCTTCGATCTACACGATTTTCAGGTTAGTCCACCTGCCCCTACAGTCTCCTCATTAACTAGAAAGATTACAGTATTTATTTAGATAAATAGGATATGTGCACTACAGTTTTCTAAAATTTATTTGCAACCAGGACCGCATCATGGTATCGCTGACATCACTACTGGTGCTGGCGTCTTTGTTCAGCCAAACAAGTCAATTCATCCCCAAGACGGCTTACCTCAAGCACATAGATGTGTGGTACATATGCCTGATCTCTATAGACTTCATAATCATCCTTGTCCTCGTTGCCATTGAAAATTTTCGTTTAAAATACCTTGCTACACAAGAATATTATGCTTCACCAACACACAAAATGGTCCAGGTTAGTCCAGCAGCAAATATTAATCATAAGGTTAATAGCAAACAGAAAACTATAACCAAGACCTTGTACAAGTCTCCAACAACTGAAAGAAGCCTCCAGCCTCACGAGCTTATTAATAAAATCTCACTAATTTTCATCCCTGTTGCCTCTGTCCTTTTTGTCTTCATCTTCTTCTTGATAGCCTTTCTCAAGTTTCGTGCAAATCAAATGAATCCATGAACTTTTAAGGGACCTATATCACAATACAGCCCGTCCTCAAACAAAGGATGAAGTCCATTCCATACACCCACCAAAAACAGTTTATGAATGAAAACCGGTTTACACAAGACAACTGATGACGTTCGAATACTACTCGAAAAAGTGCTTCGCTGATAACTTTTAGTCAAACAACAATGCTATAAATGCTTCCCCAACTTACTACAAATAATTGCCAACACAACCTTAAAACCTAACTTAACAATGCCTAAATACATAACTATATTAATTTATTTTTGAGAAACAACCTATTTTGAATGAACAGCATATAAAACTGATGAATGCATTTTTGGGGGGTCGACAGCTGGATGGAATGGACCTAGTCTGAGGACAGGTTGCATAAAGCTTTTTTTTTTATTATTACAATTGCTGAAGACAATAAATGGCAATATTTTGCAGCGATGAGTCGCAATAACGTGGCTAAAGTATGTTGACCAGACCACACACTAGAAGGTGAAGGGACAACGACGTTTCGGTCCTTCCTGGACCATTCTCAAGTCGACTGTGATGAGGAAGTAGAGTCGGGCAATAAATAGGCAAGAGAGAGCTGAGGAGCAAAGTAAGGTGTAGTAGAGGGGATAGTAATAATAATAAGAGCTGCAGAAGGCCTATTGGCCCATACGAGGCAGCTCCTATTATAACCACCGAATGAGAAGGAGATAGGAATAAGAAGAGGATAGCAAGGAAGAAAAGGAAAGAGAAAGAAAAAATAGAAGGGGGGGGGTAGGCTATGTCAGGTCACGTTTGTTAAAAGATTAGAGCATTTGAGTATATACTGTGAAAGGGAAGAGTCCACAGCAACAAAGCCAGGACTCAAGTTCATGTTGGGTACATTGTGTATTAGAGCAGATTCCACAAGACGGCGTCTGTGTAGAGTAGAGGCAGGAAAGGCTATTTTGGAGGAAGACCAATCAATGGGATGATTAGAATCCTTCACATGACAGAAGAGAGCATTGTTAGTGTCTGCAGACTTAACATAACATTGCAGACACTAACAATGCTCTCTTCTGTCATGTGAGGGATTCTAATCCCATTGATTGGTCTTCCTCAAAATAATCTTTCCTGCCTCTACTCTACACAGACGCCGTCTTGTGGAATCAGCTCTAATACACAATGTACCCAACATGAACTTGAGTCCTGGCTTTGTTGCTGTGGACTCTTCCCTTTCACAGTATATACTCAAATGCTCTAATCTTTTTAACAAACGTGACCTGACATAGCCTACCCCCCCCTTCTATTTTCTTTCTTTCTCTTTCCTTTTCTTCCTTGCTATCCTCTTCTTATTCCTATCTCCTTCTCATTCGGTGGTTATAATAGGAGCTGCCTCGTATGGGCCAATAGGCCTTCTGCAGCTCTTATTAATATTACTATCCCCTCTAGTACACCTTACTTTGCTCCTCAGCTCTCTCTTGCCTATTTATTGCCCGACTCTACTTCCTCATCACAGTCGATTTGACAATGGTCCAGGACTGACCGAAACGTCGTCCCTTCACCTTCTAGTGTGTGGTCTGGTCAACATGGCAATATTTTATATAGCAGATGATGAGCCACAATAACAGTGCTGAAGATATGATGACCAAATACAAGAAGGTGAAGAAGAGACGTTTCAGTCTGTCTTGGACCATTATCAAGTTAATGGTGATAACTTGATAATGGTCCAGCCAGACTGAAATGTCATCATCTTCTGGTGTATGGTTTAGTCACCTTTTCATTTACCTGTACATTAGGTGCGTGTTGGAATTCCTCAGATATAAAACTAAGGTCGGTTGTCATTCCTCAATCCTGGCTGCGTTGAGTATTGGATTATAATACATAGAATACATTACTTAAATAGTATTTATTTAAGCTCCAGGGTACTGCGTGTAAAAATAATAAATCTCAAACTTACACGTTAGTTGCCAACTTTCTATTTACAATGACAAATGATCACCGGCTCGGAAATACAAGTAAAAGGATTCACTGTAAATGAAATCCTAACACTGATAAAACCTAAAAATAACACCATGACTAAGACATTTACAGTGGATAAACAATAATTTGTTTCTGTAAATGAAGAGGTTATTCTTTGGAACTCTTCAATGTGGAATAAAAATCTCAATATGATTTTTCACTATAAAAGTTTTACAAGATCTACTGGACAAAGTGACTAAAGAACTGAACATTGGTATGGTTACAAATGTTCAATATATCTATATTATGTTACAATATTGTACATCATAAAAATCCTGAATATTTTCAGAAAATGAGTTGTTTAAGGATGTTGATTCTGTGACCTACCAATATTTAAAATGCACTAAAATTTACAAATTAATACAAAAGGATTCTTAAAACCTCATATATAAAATGTTCAAAATGTTATTAATAAATATTAATCATTTATATATACTGTATATACAATTTATATTAAAATTATCCTTGACAATATAATTCTTTATACCAAATACTATATGGCATTAAGAGTTCATATTACAAAATGCCAAAGTTGCCATTAAATGCTACACAATATAACATTTTAGAAGTTTTAATAGATATTAATTACTTAAATTGACATGAAACTTATGTGAAAGAACGTGAGAAAACTAGGAAGAGTAAATGCATTACATTTGTATTTAATAAATTGCAATTTTGTTGCCGAGTAGATCATTGGCTGCTACTTAAAATAAATATGGCAGGATTAATTTTGAAGGCAACTACACTGCAAGTCACAGGATTTAGCTATTAGTATTTTTGTTTCTTTTGTCAAATATGTCCATATTTTCATTATCATAATGTTTAATGGTTTTGGCATTATAGTAGTTGGGATCACAATGGTAAATGACCTGAACGTAACCTGAGCCAAGTGGGTGACCTTAAAGTTCTCAGGCCCTAATGGTCCCAACACCTGGCACAGAGGATCTCAACTCCCTGCACTGGTTATACTACGTCCTCTCGCAATGTGAGGCATGTCGACATTGACCTCACAGCACTTTTACCACAAGCACCACAGAGCTTTTACCACAGGCACAATCCAGTCTGAAGGCAGAATGTCCAAGAGCACTTCATTTCTTGATTAAGCCTCTAACTCGTGTCATACACTTATTAACGAATGAGGATTTTCGACTGATATCATCAGCAGAAGTAATAGAAGAACGTCTTGAAGATGTTATGGAGGACCGGGAGGACTCTAAAGGAAGTGTTAAGTCTCGACTACCTCTAACATCCTCGTTGGATGATGGTTGGCCCAGTTCTTCCTCAGTTCCACATTCTTCAGCAATTGGACTACTCTCGCAAGGTATACTACTCAATCTACGTCGTGAAAGCCTAGGCTCAGTACCTTGAGTTTGCTGTTGCTGCTGCTGCTGCTGCTGCTGCTGCTCCTGCTCCTGCAACTGCTGTCCAGACTGTTGTTGATGCTGTTGCTGCAGATACTGTTCACATGAGGATACCACATCAGTGGCAGTTTCAGGATCAGTTGCAGTGGCATTATTAGTATCTAAACCTGTATCAAGACTTAATGAGCGTGAAGGAGGAAGCGTGCGACGATGTGGACGTGGTAGTAAAGGTGAAACTGCTCCAAATCCCCGACCAGCTGCACCTCTCACTGGGAGACGTGGTACTGGGCTGACTGCTCTACCACCCCACCTCATAGGTGAAGCAGATCGTGGGCTACTTGTGGCTAATAATCTGTAAAATAAAATGTAACCTGTATTCTTAAGAACTGTTCATATAGGACTATCAATTTTAGCAAAAATTATTCAATCAAATAATTGTATACATTTAAAACGAATATAAATTTAAATCTGTGATGCCTTATGCCATTTAGGATTTCTTCTTAGAAGTGTATGCTATTAATTTCATTCACCGGGACTGTATGTGTCTCGAACCGAACAGGTGAATGAATGTTTATTTCCACGGAAGTGTGGATGGCAATTTATATATGCTATTAAATCATCTTAATATTTTAATGTCCATGGTGATTTTCAACAGACCCTTCCAGTATCTCTTATTCTTTTAATATCACTGATTTCTTCTGTTTGATTTATTATTTCTCTCCATTATAGCAGCTTAATTTTTTTTTATTAAGTTTAAAACAATGTGAGATGATAGGGTGCACTACAATGTACATAACAAATAATCATACCTTCTATGTTTAACCAATGCAGGGTCGCCCCGTCAGTCTTTAGGGTCCTTGTCTGAACATGATGATCCTTTGCCACTCTCGGTACTAGTTGTGCGCTGATACAGTGGTGGTGCTCTAGGCAGTGTGGAAGGTGTACCAGGGGTAGCCATGCCACCTTCTACGCTTCTACTAACATAGCGTCCAAGAGGGCCATCCCCACGAACATTACATTCTCCACGCATGAACCTTTCCATTTTATCTACACACGCATCCTGATAATCATGAATCCATCTAAAAGAGGAAATAAATTATTAGCCCAAAAGATCATTACTTAAGCATGTTCAATTTTTCTCAAAAGAAGGTACCAAGCTTGGTAAACATCCTTAAATTGATCTTTAATAAAATGAGTAACTAGAGCATGCTAGCCTTAAACTTATTTCAGTGTCTTAGTTTTATTTTTTATATAAACTGAAGTTATCACACACCTTACACCATTGAAATAACAAACTGCTCGCATATCTTCTGGTAGTTCCTCAGGATCTGGCCATTGGAAATTATCAATGATAGGGATAATGTTACATCCAGACTGCAGAGCTGCCACAATTTCCTGCAATGGAAAATTCAAAACATTAATTTACTAAAAAAAAAAAAATTCTTTATATAGTAAAATGATTGCAGATGGCTGCCCAATACCAAGACAATTTGAAATAAAGAAGAGTGACATGTACATATAAATATAAATATATATATATATATATATATATATATATATATATATATATATATATATATATATATATATATATATATATATATATATGAACAGGGTGAGAATTGTGTGTATTTATACTTCAATGAACTTATTTCAATTTCAAGTGTACAGAATTATAAACTGCATAACAAAGCACACATTATGAATACATGTATAAACATTTTATTTACAAAGCATAAGATAAAATATGGGTATCACAAAGAAATGCAAAAATGATTTGCATTTCCTAATACAGTATAGAAAAAAAAATCACAATAGGCGGCTTACTGGTTTTTTCTTCTTTAGTCTGTATGAACTTACAAAAGTATAGCATATACAAATGGAAATATTGTATGGTATGTTGAACTGTTTTCAGTAACTACCCAAGAGCACACAAGAGACATGCACAAGAACTAACTTTTCATGTATTGCCCCATAAAACTAATCATTTTTGATGATCTTTAATTACAAGCAAGTTTACTTTAAAATCTGTACCACTTGCCACTTAAAAAGATAATTTGTTTCATCAGGGACAGAAAGCCTGTGTATATATATTTCAGACTGATATCGAGGTCCACCCTATGTCAAACTATTGCCCTTTTCCAAGGATGCAACACCCATAACAGCTGCCTAACTCAGATACCTACTTACTGCCAGGCGGACAGGAGCATTAGGTGAAAGGAAACATATCTAACCACTAAACTCCCACCCGGGATCCCAGATTGAGAGTCGGGAATGAAGCCAACTGTACCAATTGCCTGCGTACGAGCCATTATATATAGCTATTTAATATTTATAAAATGCTGACCAGTAATATTTTGAGTCAATACAAGCTACATTCAAGAAAACCTTTGTACAATATGCATACAGTAACAGGAAAGTTGTTTGAATTAAATAAATCTTTCATATTCTAAATCTATATTTGTTAAGAGCATAATACTGTACTGTATAACAAACAATACACACTGAATACATACCCTGTGAACCCAATCTTTGCATTCTGTATCACCAATACACCTATCTAGGGCATTTGGTGTCAGAACCAATAGGAAGTTCTTTGCTTGTCGAATTGAATTTAGTAAATTGTTATCAAATTTTCCAGCCTCTAATCGTTCCACATCAATGAATACGGAGAATTCTTTTAGCTGCATGTGGACCTTTAGTAAACTGAAAGAAGAACAGAATTGTCATTAAAATCTAGGTAATTTCTTTAATTTTAAAATTCAAATGATTAAAGCAACTTCATAAAACTATCCACATTTATACATATTTACCTTGCTAACTGCGAGCCATTGGAACGTCTATAGCTGATAAAAACATCTAGGGTTTTATCAAGAGAATTGGCATCCGGGAGCGTGCTACTGTCATCTGTAATATATATTGAAGTTTACATTTTCTTTGTAACACTTATGCATTTAACTAAAATTCAAGTGTTCATATCTATATAACACGTATTTATTTATACAGTATAGAAATATTTTCACTATCATAATTCTAGGCGTATGTTTAAAATCATTTATTTTTTTACTTGCAAATTTTGTAGGTTTTATTTTCAGTGTTATAATTTGTAGTTACTTACAAAGTGGAAAGTATTAACTTTTCAAGCAAAGCATATATCTATATAATGTATTCTAACTAGGCTGTAAGTTGCTTAATTAGTTTTTCTAATATCAAATGTATGCATTCAGAAATGTTTATCTTTTCAAATTATGAACTCATTTTAAGTACATGACGTCCTCTAATCTTAAACAGAGTGTGAATACAGCCTAACTATCTAGTATTGAATAATATTTGCCCAAGCATAAATTCACATTTTAACATTAAAATGTCTTATGGATTACAGATTAAATCTTTATAAAGCAAAGTGCAAATGTAATGGTTTTGTACAATATTATTAAAAAGGAATTATTACTTACAAGACTTTAGCTTGTCATTCCCTTTGTTGTTGCATGCAATAATAAAAATTATAATCTAACATTTACAGCAAAAAAATGTACTAAGTTATTAAGGGATGAATTTGTACGATGTTTCATTTAACAAGGTACAAAAGCTTTAACTGCTAACTTTAGGTCCTCACTCTAATGAAAATCTTTTATCCTAAATTTAGTCATGTCACAATATCAAACAGGAAAAATTTATTGACTACAGGTATTAGAACATTCAGAAGTTTAACTCACTTAATATTGTATCTCTAATTCTTTGTCGATGAATTGAGTTGTAGATGCCACACTCTGTTATTAGCTGCTCTTCAGAGAGATACCTGAGGAGAAAACAATTCTAGTTATAATCCATTATATTTCATTGTGACTATTGCATATTTGCCAAATTTTGGTAAAAGTAACAAGTTATTAACATATTATTTGTATATAATTCATATTTATGCAATTTGTTGTATGTATATGAATGACTACTACTGGGATGTTTTAAGTTAATTAAATAACAATATACCATACATTGTCCTCACCTAAGACAATCTCGAGTGACTCCTGCTCTCAACATGCGGTAGGTGTATTCAGCAAATTCTTTATCAATTTCTACCATAAACTCATTAAGTCTGGTGGAATCACAAGATGAATAATCAGCAAGGAGTTTCAGTTTTCTTAGTTCTCTCAAAAATCGTTGTCTCAGAATACCATTTTTTATACCTATATCCTCACGAAGGTTTTCTTCTGTGAGCTGTAAAAGAAGATCTCCATCTACTCTGGAACTAACGAAGTCCTCACCATGCTGTGAAAATCCAATTTGCTTGACCCATTCTTTTACATCTTCAGGTGTCCACAATGGCACTTGTTGGCTTAATTTATGTGGGACCTCTTCTCCAATAAGACGAAGTGCCTGTACTGCATATTTGCTGGCAATGGCATTAGGAGAACTAGCAACTTCTTTAAGGGGCTCAACAGCACCAATTTCCCTGAAGAGCTCAATATTTCCTTGTTGTTTTTTAATACCTGCTTCCATGCAGAAGTGAAATGCTGCCAAATTTCGGGCTTCTTCTCTTTTACTCCTCAGTACTGGCAGAAGTCTTTGTAACCAACTCTGACTTTGCCCATGTCGGTGCGCTACTGTAGAATTGGCAAACTGATCTGGAATTTGGTTTAGGACAAAGGGTTCTACAAGATTAAGAGTTCCAGATTGTAAAACAGCTGCTTCTAATTCCTTGTTAGCAACTAGAGTGGCAATTGCCAGACAGGCATAATATTTTATGTTGTCATCGGAGTGAAAAGCAAGAGGGAAGAGCCACATGGGAACTTTACGCTGTATCATTGCCTGCTGGTTATCTGATCCGCCATAGAGAGACAAGTTTGCTAAAGCTCCAGCACAATGTCTCAAAGTTTCAACATCAGATTTTCTACATTCTGATAGCACAGCATCTAGACCACCTAACTGTATAATATCTGAGCATGTTCCTTCACTATGCTTAAATAGATGCTCTAGTATGCCTGTTCCCACACGAGATTTGTCCACTGAAGTGCCATTCTTTGTGCAATCACAAGCAACATTTACTACATTTTCTAGGCCCTTCTCAACTACATATCCTCTATTTTCTGTTGTAAGGCATTGTTCTAACACTTTGGCACTCGAAAACTTAACATTAGAGTCATCAGACCTACAGTTGTCAAGCAGAATGTCCATACCACCATTATTTCTCAAAACATTACACAAGGAAAATCCCAGTTCATGGCCATAAATGGGCACCGACCAGGCTTTTCTCATCATGTCATCAATATTTTCAAGGAGAGAGGGAGCATCTTTAAGACATTCGTTGACTGTTAAAGATTTTAGCTGATCAACGAAAGATGACATCACACCAGAATAACGCATAATAGCATTCTGAATGTCTACTGGTTGAGATGAAGCACTAAGGTTGTCTAAATCCTCGAAGCAAGTAATGTGCACATTGCTCTGCAAGAATAAAAAGTTAAATGAAAATTAATTTTAGGTACCAACTCATATACATACATACAATAGTATTGAAGTACTGGACTGTATAATCAAAGCTTTGGTAATACAGAACTGTAATAATAAAGTGAAATACAGTACAGAAGATATAAATATTTATAGTCTATCGGTAAATTTTACAGATAAAAACTTGTACCGAATAAAAATCTATTAGATAAGGAAATTATTACACATACTGTATTTACTGTAACTTAAGTAGAAGATAGGGTTTGTTACCTGTGATGCAGTCATGGAGGAAGACTGCTTGGTACACACTCCTTTTGTCTTTATGGTGAGGGCTGACTTTGCCGCCTGTCGGGATGACTCCTGGTTGATGGTGCCTGCCGGAGTTTTTGTATGGCGTTGCTGCTGCTCACTGATGGCTGACTTTTGAGCAGAGAACCCTTCACCCGCCACCCTCATGGTGGCGCCCTTCACCTGTGAGCCCTCACGGTGGGCCACCTCGCCTGCACGCAGCTGCCGCGCCTCCTGCAAGTTATCACCAACCATTAGCATGTCTCACCAGTTTTGTGTAGAGCTCATACATCCTTACCTCAGTTCCAGTCCAGCATTATTCTTAAAATTTAGCATAGTACTTGAAAACATTTAAAAACAAGTTATTTGTATGGGTCCTTTACCCCATATCATTGGAACTGTAGTCTATTTTTTAAGAGTTCTTCAACTTCCCATGCCAAGCTTGGGACCAGGTTTGTCTTTCTGATAATAGAAAGACTGGTGCTTGGTATGGGCTGCAGGCCCACACACCCATTACAACATAGGTGATCTAGAACTTACTGCAGTAAAATTTGCATTAAAACCTCGTGTTGCAAAAATACTTCTAATATTTGGTGAGAAGATGTTGAGTTGTGGGCCTCAAGGAGCAATATTATGATGATGGATTGTGGTATGAGAGACCCCCAATCCTACACCGTATGTACCAATCTTATTGGTAGTTACCTCTTAAAATAAAGGATTTGCACTACACATCCCAGTGTTGGCAAATATTAGCTAATTACCTATAAATAGCACTAAGATTAGAGAATGCTCCAATAATCAATGTTCAAATTGATCATTCTCCTTTTATACATAGCAGTCTTCTATGTACAGTATCAAAACTCTGAAGACAATCATATTATAACAACAACAATTCATTGATATAAGACATTATCTGCATGTTTAGTTTGGTGTTGATCTTAAGGTCGCCACATTACTGCTGAACTGTGTTCAGGACTAAAATAAACTAGCTTACCTGTGGCTGCAAGTGACCAATATTGTATCTCAAGCTTCAACACACTACATGTCACCTATGAGCAGAAATTTGGTCATGATTTCTCATTACATTACTGAATGTCCTATCATTAGATCCTTCAGACCTGCTGGTACCCGAGGTACCTGGAACTTTGCAATTTCTTTATCCATTCTCGTGTTCTTGAGGATATTCTCATAGTGCATTAAAAATTTGTTAGTGCAGACTACTGATCACATGTCCCTGTATGACCAACCATCCTGCATGACTGGGATTTTAGTATCACATAGCTAGCTCTTGACAAACTATGTAACCGTCATGGAGAAGGTGGTGATGCATAATGCAATGTACCTATGTTATAAAAAATGTATATAGAATTTTATATAAAAATATAGTATTTATATATACAATAAATATTTTACATATTATATATCTATACCTAATCTCTATATCTATTATATATAGATAGATCAATCGATCAATCGGAGAGAATGTCAGTTTGTCTGCCCGTTTGTAGGTTAGGGGGGCCCAGACACTTGTCGCTGGGCCTCAACCAACTTTGCAGGTGCAATAGTCTGGAGGTACAGGACAGACTTAAGCTGGTTGAAGTTGCCAGAATTCAAGAGGGAAGAGCATGCCAGGGTCATATCCTGATCCCCACAATGATTTTTGGCACTGCACTGCCACCCCCTTCCCCCTTGCTACACCTACTGTAGTTTAAATTTTGATGATACTACCACAGCTTCAAAGGCTCTCATGCCTTGCCCTTTTCTTAAAGCAAACAAAAAACTAATCAAATTTTGAATATTTTACACTACTAAGCTCTTCTCACTGGCAGACCACCCACATGCCAATGGTAGACTATTATATTATTTTGATAAGACAGCAAAAAGACAATGATAGACATATAAACAGAGAGAGAAACACACACACACATAGATAGGGAGATGAAGAAGGGGGGGATATCTGAAGAGAGGAGGGAGATTGCACAAGAAGTATGCGAAGGGACAGAAGTGGAGAGGAGGTGTGGGGGGGGGGGGGCAGAAACCCAGGCACAATTGGGTACCTCCTAGCATATCTATATCAAATACATACATTACACAATCTATCTATCTACTGTATAATTGTTTATACAGTACATGTCAACACCCAGTGAGAAACGCACTAACGGTTGCCAACTAGTGATTTCCCTCTTAATTACTTTCCGTTCACCCACTATTATATCTGCATAAAGGGATTTAGCACATGAACTCTTCCTTTGTCCCAAACATCGCTAGATAAACTGTGGATAAACCTATGCCTGCTCGCATCTTTAATGTCATTTAAATAAATTTGACTGACTTGCAAATTTAAGTTATACCTGTACCATAATACTGATTTAGCACTTTCTCAAGAAAATTTACTTGTTTGCTTTGCATATCACCAATTTGGTTTTTTGTCACTGTATAACAAAAAACCTGAGAGCAACGTGACAAGTGCGCACCAACAGTTGGCTAACTATTTTCTTTTTATTACTTCCAAACCCGATTGTGAAAATCGACAAAAAATCAATCAACGCTTGTGGCCTTGTCCACTGTCTCCAAAACTAATTATTATGCACATTACTCAAGGGTTGGAGATGATTTGTACAGTAGCATATTTTCAATTTAGAACTACTGAAAACCAACGGCTGGAAAAAATGATGTAAAAGAGTACCACATAGTACTCAATTTCTTGAGGATAAGAATCATAAAAATGTACAATTTTAATTTGTATTCGACTACTCAGAGAGAAGGTGACATGAAGTTTTACAACATGACTTTTTGTGGTATTGTAACGTGGCCTTTTGCGTCGACTTATACACGTACCTCCTTGATAGCCTGAACCTGACACATGGTAGAACAGCAGCAGCAACAGGAGCCCTGCACCGGCCACAAGTCATTCCCCACTCTGTTCTGGCTCACTTTATCATCCCCACACTCCCCGGTAGACGCTGTGGGCGAGGCAGAGGCATCACACCTACTGTGTAATACTCCAAATTTTCGGCGAGTGGTGGGATCTTCCTGCTGGCCAGCGGACAGGGCGGGGAACGAGTCTGCTGTACTAAGGCTCCAGCCAGCACTAGCTGGGGAGCAGTGGCAGGTGTGGGATCCACCGGGAGGCAGAGCCTGGCAGGTGTGGGATCCACCGGGAGGCAGAGTCTGGCAGGTGTGGGATCCACCGGGGGGCAGAGTCTGGCAGGCGTGGGATCCACCGGGAGGCAGAGCCTGACAGGTGTGGGATCCACCTGGGGGCAGAGCCTGGCAGGTATGGGATCCACCGGGGGGCAGAGCCTGGCAGGTGTGGGGTCCACCGGAGGGCAGAGCCTGGCAGGTGTGGGCATCAGGACAGACGTGAGGACCGCCTAACAATGACCCCTGTCGGTGATTATGTGATGCACAGCCTCCAGGACGTACTCCACAGGTTTTGGCTAGTCGCTCGCCACATTGACTATTGGGACTCAACAACACCCAAAAAATGTCGAAGTTGATGACGGCCCAAGGGAGCGGCGAGGTGAGGGTGGAGGCAGAGGCAAGGTGCTCACCTCTGGTGCTCAAGAGACTAGACTGCTTCCTGAGGCCCAGAGCAGGTAGCACCCCACCCAGCACGCTATCACTGACCCGCCGACGTTTCTGCATCATTGCTATATCATATCACAATTATCTGACTTGTCACTGTCGTCACTCGTTTCACTTCAGTTTCGTCACACGTGTACTAAATATTTGCTAACACAGTGATGTTGCCATATTCCACAGTCAACTTGTTAATAAATCGGTATCATTATTCACGTAATACCGTCCTTAGATGAAAACGGTAACTCTTCAGCTTCAACAACAAAGGTCATTTTATAATGTTTGTCACGAAGCTACGCCGAAATCTACACGCGTACCATTGGTACGTCATAGATTGCTTTCATTGGAAATAATATGAACTCGTCTTTAATGCAACACATTATATTTTCACTTCTGTCGAGATAAATACAATTACATCAACAAAAACATATTGCCCAAGAAAATGAACATGGTAGGATCATAGCTTAAAAATCCTGGATGAATTCGCAAGACAAAATGAGCGACAGAACAACATATTCCTGAGGCTTGAAACTACTAACTGTCACGTGGCAGAGCAAATCAAATCCAAGCAACTTTAATAATATTAAAGTTGTAACTTTCAAATATGATAGATATACACAAGTGAAAACAGTCGAGTGTAAATAGCATCTTTCATGTATGCACCAGAAGGCTTACTGCAGTGTACCTCTTATTTATTTACACAGGTGAGTATAGTAAACTTTTGATTTATGTTAGCAGGCTTACATATTTCCCCACCCATAGCTCCCGTTAAGCCTTACCCTACCAGTTTTCCCTGGAACATGACCTTCTCATGCTTGAATAAACAAATATTAAACGGTAGTTACCATAACAATGACAATTTTATAACGTTCACACACCCTGCAAAATATCAATACCACTGTTATTCAATAAATATATATCCGCAATTCTGGTACTCAAGGTAGATTTGATTCACTAAAGATGGATCGCAAATATTCTCATGTTCTAGCAATTAATATTTAATCATTGTCAATGACAACTGGACTTACAGTACATTACTACGGATAATACATCACGATATTATTGAAAAGGGGAATCAAGAGGCGAGTATATACATAATTTAACCAGACCGACGACAAGTTTTCCTGGGTGTAAGTGGCAGGGTGGTTGATGAACACGCTCTCACCCACTCAGGATATCCTTCACACTCTCTTTCCTCATCTCACACTCTGCCTTTCCTTCATCACGCCGGTCAAAAGTTGCATACACCCAGCGCACTACTACTATGCTCACTGCTCAACACTGACACATGCACAATGCTGTTCTTGTGCACTCTACTACGCTTGTTCCCAGCTTGCGGCCTCGACCACAACCACGCTGTCATCATATACTCTGTTCCTTCACTACGAAACACTTACTCCCACACTGTCCCTGCATGAGCCAAGAATCGCATCCACTCTGTTCCTTCGTCAGCCAAACACTACACCCAGACTACCTCCTCACACCCCAGCTACACTCTTGCTTTACTTGCCAACACCAACACCCACAGTTTCCTCCCCCCGCCTCCCACGTCACTTTCCAAGACTGGCAACACGTAGTGCCATTTTATCAGCCAATACTACACTCCCTCCGTCCGTTTGGTCCACGTTATAAATTCCTCTGGTTCAAGTTAACGCGAGCACGCGCACACTTGCACGAAACTATTAACAGCACCCTAAAGATACAAGACTTACAATTTAGACATAGGCCTATCAATGAATGAGGATAGTCCTTATAAGGCCTGAACCCGAGAATACCATTTGATAGAAATAAAGGCACATTTACCTGGTAATCAGTCACTGCCTCATTCGCAATGTCTCTACAACTAACTCTCCTTGCATTATCTCCCGCTAGCGCACTGATGCACTTAACTGCAGTGATCGACTACGGCGCCGTCTGCACTTAGATGGCAAACCTGCTTGCTCTAACTATGACGCAACTCGCCCCACCCTGACGCAGGTCTCTTAACATGCACCTTTACTTGCATTAGGTGATTGGCCGACTGATAACTTCTCTTTCCGATTCACCAAGATCATCTCTCAAAATTCTCATAAGCACTTGACGCATAATTAAACTTCATACCTTGGAACCTTCCCTAGACACACAAACCACTGCCCTCTTCACTGTATATTTATTCTGAAATATTAAACCCTCCTCTACATTACAGTCCTTCAAATTCTCACCTGAAGCTACAGACAATATTCCGATTTGCTCATTTTCTTAACCCAGTTAATATTTAGTTCTCATCCAGACACAGATCCTATTAAATCAAAACCGTAGGCTAAATTATGCACTGTAGTATGTAGCGAACAATACATCACAAACGACCCTTTCACACTCGAGCACATTGTGCTAATCAACTATTAACACTGTTCACAGTTTCAACAAGGCAACGTTATGTTCACTATTTTGAAGAATTAACAATATACTGATCTGTATCCTGTTCACGGTTATACAAATGTATATCCTGTTCACATCTATACAGATACATATCCTGTTCACAGCTATACTGACGCGTATCATGTTCATTATATTTAAGTTTTTATAGCCAGTAACGACTGTTCTGTTCACTTATCACCACATCATTGTTCTCTCCTTCATTAAATGTATGCATTGTTCAACAAGTTGGGCTGTATCGTTCAGACAGTTCGTGCAAATGCCAGCGATTTGTTGGCATCGTAGCATCCATTCATTTCAATCCAGGTAGAGCAACGCTTATCAAATGAGATGCGCGCGCATCGTTCAGGGTCACATGACCAATGGTCGTTTTAGCTGTAGCAATAGTGGTAGTGGTAGTGGTGGTAGTACTGAAGGACTTTGCGAGGTCCGGAGCACACTGCTGCAGCTCATGCAGTTCTCTGAAGACTGGGCACTCGAGCTGGGCGACCTTCCTACCATCCCCCACACCCCAAACCCCCACCACGACCTCCAACCTAACGCTGGCACTCTAAGCACGTACATGGGTGCTTAACAGTACCCTTCTGTTGTGTCCCAATACATTGATATGATCGTAATACGACCTACAAATCTTGAAGTTTCTTGCCTGAAAGTATCTCATTCACGGCAGTGTCTGGTCCACATTATTATAATGGTAACATGTTAGAAAAAGATAGTCTACACTCTTAAACAGAGAATCAACAGGTTTTCTCCGATTTTTTTCCAATTTATTTTCCAATACACAACTTCACTAGTGTAGATCCCAAACTGAAAGTGGGGTTGCCGAAGTCAGTGCTCATGCTGGAGGAAATACCTGTAATGAATACGTAGCAATAACCTGGCATGACGTCACCCTGGCAGGCTGTCAGGAGAAAGTTGAGTGTTAGTGACCTTGACCTTACGGGAGATGAACTTCCTCTTACCGCATGTGGTGACCCTGGCCCCCCCCCACCAACACTGTACACCTCCTCACACCCTCCACTACACCCCCACCAACACTGTACACCTCCTCACACCCTCCACTACACCCCCACCAACACTGTACACCTCCTCACACCCTCCACTACACCCCCACCAACACTGTACACTTGCCCACACCCCTCTACTACACCCACCTAACATGTAAATAAATGTACAGTATATTTAAATATTTATAATGACAAGCATTGTGCCCATATCAATCATTGTTCCAGTTTCACTGCCTGTGGCAGCGAAGAGGGCAAGAGGGACAGGTCGTTCTTGAAATCCCGACTAGTACCCACCTCAACATTTGCTCAGTGGTTGAGGCATACCTGTGAGGTGAGTCACGGAGGTGCTGGCAATGGGAGACAGGTCGCTCCCCAGGTCCTGACCACTACCCTCCATAACTTCCGCGCCGCCCTTCCAAGGACAGACAGTCTAGTCTCCGGAATAATGCCCTCGTACTATATTTAGCTCCCCGTGGCATAACGCTACTGGACAAAACAC
The DNA here is from genome assembly GCA_020271785.1 of Procambarus virginalis. Taxonomy (NCBI): domain Eukaryota; kingdom Metazoa; phylum Arthropoda; class Malacostraca; order Decapoda; family Cambaridae; genus Procambarus; species Procambarus virginalis. Next base: position 26,026,001 of record WNGS01165523.1, on the reverse strand, counting down.
AATATGATTACATTTGCGCCAGACTTGGCAGGCGCGTGACAAGTTGCATTCAACCGTTTCAGGAAACTTGGGTTAGCATTAGGGAGCCGGTGGCTCAGCAGACAGAACACTGGGCACGTGATCCTGTGGTCCCGGGTCCGATCCCGGGCGCCGGTGAGAAACAATGGGCATAGTTTCTTTCACTCTGATGCCACCGTTACCTAGCAGTAAATAGGTACCTGGGAGTTAGCTGTCACGGGTTGCTTCCTGGGGGTGGAGGCCTGGGCGAGGACCGGGCCGCGGAGACACTAAGCCCCGAAATCATCTCAAGATAACCTCAAGACATGGCTAACGACGCCACTTGAAGAAACAAGTGGTCACAAGCCAGGTATACAGGATCCCGTGCTATTTATACCACCCACATCTACAAATATCACGCGGTCCTCGTTAAAACATTACTTGCTTAAAGTTTACTTTCAGTTAACAGATTTTTAACCTACAATCGCAAATCTGTTCTCATTTTTTTTCTGGCAGAATAAACAAACAGAATTCTTTGGCAGGCACAGAGGTGTCTCACAAAGGAACGTGTGGAGAACTTGTGACAAGAGTTCAAACTTCAGAGATTAGGTTCTACCCATCACACCAAAGTGTGTGATACGAATACGTGCATTGTACACACGTGCGTGTCTACTCCCCCTTGTTATACTTGCACTGAAGACTTCAGCTCTGATTCTGTCCCTCTATCTTCCATTGAGTCTTACTTTTAAAGAACACAAAGTTGCTACCACAACGGCATTGAAAGACGAAAGGCTGGAAAACAGGAGCCTTTCAAACAAGAAATGCCAACCAATGATGGTATTTCAAGACATTAGTCATTAGATTCCATCTGTAGTGGAATATTGTTTTACATTAACAGCCCCATTCAAATCTGGAGGGGGTTACTGTTACTGCCCGAACCTATTAAATAAAGTATTAAATTGAGACCACTTAAAATTCCTAAAATTGCACTCCCTGGAGCACAAGCGAGATACATCGTAATATACACCTGGGAAATACTAGGACTGTTTCAAATCGGCACACTTAAATAATTCTTCACGAGACTAGATGACAGCTTTGTGTGTAAAATAGTCCCATTGAAAAGTATGGATGGAATAGGCAACCAAGCACAATTCAATAAACATTAAAGCTAAAACATTACCAACACCCTCCCTCTAAATATAAAAGGAATAATTAGCCGACCTCTTTCCCCATTCAAGAGGAAACACCTTCAAAGTGTGCCTAATCATCCGGGCTTTGTTTCCTACGTCAGACTGCGTGCAGCAGCCTACTGGAATGGTCTTGGTGCCACATGGATGGTGGTCCTCGGAGAAGGACCGGTTGGTCCGGCACTCCTTGGAGGAATAAATCTAGTTTCCTCTTGAAGATGTCCACGGTTGTTCCGGCAATATTTCTTATGCTTGCTGGGAGGACGTCAAGGTAAGGTGTGGTAGTTAGTAATAGTGTTTGGGCGTGGATTAGAGGTACGGTGATTAGCGCCAACCTGCAGGGGGCTGGGGGGGGGGGGCTGGAACAAGGCCCGTCAGTATGGGCTGGAAGAAGAAGGTAGTGGAGTATGATATGCATGTACATATATATGTATACTCGCCTAGTTATACGCTGAGCACGGGGGGGGGGGAGGTATGCTGAGGTGGTCGAGTAATGTATTATATTTAATGTTGAGCAATATTTTACGCGCGTGTACTTGTCTGCATATATGCTAAAATATAAATGTATTAGGCTACGAAGTCAAGCAGCGCTTTCCCTCTTAATTTCAGAATAAAGGAAAAACTGAGATTGTCATACTGTATACAGTAGATGATTATAAACAAATCTTTTAATGAATCTAATATGTCATTCCAAGTTGAGAAGCAAATCCTATATTATTCAGACGTTAGTAAGAGATTAACGTCTAACAAACGGGTGGCGGGTGCAGTGGAGAACCAACGGACTTGACCGAGCCGTGGGCGGGTGCAGTGACTTGACCGAGCCGTGGGTAGGTCGGTGAGGTAGAGTGGGCGAGTTGGCGGCCATCCAAGAGGAATTATACCAGCCTGGCGCTCACCACAGCAACATGCCACCAAGCATGCCTCCAGTGAACACGGTATCATATCTTGCGTCACATGTTTATTTATACAAGATACAACTCAATGCACCGCTCATTGATGCAAACAATTTAATGACCCATTTATATGATAATTATTCACTGCAATTGTTACACTGGTCACAGCGAAAATAAACCCATCTATGTGTGCTGCTCTCTGGTTGTAAGCTCCCCATGAAGATACCGAGATCAGTGACATTAACAACTACAGGTCTCGACTCTCCAGCTGCGCGCAGTTGGAGAGTCCGCAGCAAGTGGCAACAATGAGGTCAGTTGTTCACGAGTGATCTAGTCGATCCCGCAGGCTAGAGTAGGACCCGGGGGCACTAGAGCCTGTAGTCTTGGAGGACCGGGGGCACTAGAGCCTGTAGTCTTGGAGGACCCGGGGCACTAGAGCCTGTAGTCTTGGAGGACCTGGGGGCACTAGAGCCTGTAGTCTTGAAGAGGACCGGGGGCACTAGAGCCTGTAGTCTTGGAGGACCCGGGGCACTAGAGCCTGTAGTCTTGGAGGACCCGGGGGCACTAGAGCCTGTAGTTTTGGAGGACCTGGGGGCACTAGAGCCTGTAGTCTTGGAGGACCTGGGGGCACTAGAGCCTGTAGTTTTGGAGGACCTGGGGGCACTAGAGCCTGTAGTCTTGGAGGACCCGGGGGCACTAGAGCCTGTAGTCTTGAGGAGGACCCGTGGGCACTAGAGCCTGTAGTCTTGAGGAGGACCCGTGGGCACTAGAGCCTGTAGTCTTGGAGGACCCTGGGGCACTAGAGCCTGTAGTCTTGGAGGACCCTGGGGCACTAGAGCCTGTAGTCTTGGAGGACCCGGGGGCACTAGAGCCTGTAGTCTTGAGGAGGACCCGTGGGCACTAGAGCCTGTAGTCTTGGAGGACCCTGGGGCACTAGAGCCTGTAGTCTTGGAGGACCCGGGGGCACTAGAGCCTGTAGTCTTGAGGAGGACCCGGGGGCACTAGAGCCTGTAGTCTTGGAGGACCCTGGGGCACTAGAGCCTGTAGTCTTGGAGGACCCGGGGGCACTAGAGCCTGTAGTCTTGAGGAGGACCCGTGGGCACTAGAGCACTCTCACCACCAGGATGAATAAGAATTAACCAAACAATAGACACAAGTTTATAAACAGTACAAATTCTCGGTGAATTTACTTGTACTCATTGTTTCCAAATATTATACTAGTTAGCAGTGAGAAGATTGCCAACCATGACCATTCCTCTGCGAGCCAATGCCATTCTTTAAATCGAGAAAAACATGTTACAAGAGGACTCATGCTTGAAGGTTGGAAACGCAAATCATTCTGCAAAAAAATACGTAAGGAAATACTCTTTCACGGACGGGAAGCAGAATGAACTGATACAGTTGGGGAAGCCACAGCCCTCTGCACCTTTTATACCAGATACGCCAAAAACTGTCAAAATAATTGAATCTAGCTGAATAAGCGGCCATTTATAATCAATCTGATTATGCATACTACATATATTGACTTTTACAAGTCAAACCTGGTCTCGGGCTGGGCTTGACTTGTGAACTCCCAGAACCCCATCAAGCAGGTATAAACTGCTAGGCCACTTGCCCAGCGTGAGAAGCTATGTCAATGTCAACGTTTTGAAATGTATACTTTAAACATTTAACCTACACTGCAAACTGGTGTTACAGGAAGTCGCGTGTTTTAATCAGCAGTATCCAATATAAAACACTTCCTTGACAAGGAAAATTAAGTAGAATCGGATGCAGAGCTTATCAGAGCGACCCACTTGGTGCCCTACAGCGAGCACGCTTCCTTAGTCGTACGGCAGCCAGCGCGGGCTTCAAGTGTTTATATCCACACTAAGGATAGAATGACAACAGGTGCCCCCTACACCCATATCAGCTCTGCTATACTCCCTTTCTCTTCCCTCGTCAACGTTGAAAATTAATACATTTTATAATTTGACGGGAAAACATTAATTTTGTACTTAAATTGCACATATTGAGCGGCTTTCGAAAATAACACGTGTCACAGACCCGGGATTTTCGAAGAACAGCGAAATGACCCCCCATCTGGGTGGGGTACTTAAGGTTTTTCCAGTCCGCCAGGCTTAATTTTGTTCTCAGTAGCTGAATCTGAAACAACGCCAGGCTCCACATAGCCACCACTGCTGTGCCAGGTAAGTCCACTACGGGCTCACCATAGCCCGTGCTAAATGGACATTTCGTACCGAGTAGCTAAATCTAAAACAACTGCCAGTCTAGGACTCACAGGGCGACTACTTTACACAGCTCATTACGCCGTTTTTCTCTACGACCCCTCCCCGTTTTTTCCATTTTCATTGGCCGAAAATGTGTGAGGCTCCGCCGGAACCCCCATCGGGTACCCCCATCTTACTGTTCTCTCTTCTGGTCTTCACTTACTTCACATCTCCACTTCCTTAGCCGAGCCTAGGCCCTTCCGTTATTCTCCTCTACCTTACTACTCCACTGCGCCTCCTTTTGGACGACTAATTGTCAACTCCTATACTTTCTATGTTATGCACTAATAATGTTACTGAACGTAACATTGTTAAAGAACAATGTCTTTACATTAACATATTTTGGTTAAATGTCTTCCAAAACGTCTAATTTATGACGGAGAGTTTAATATATATATATAATCGTATGCTTGCTGCTGACACACACGAATGCCAGCCATCACTTTACTTAGTGCTGATCAAGTCATAATGTTGTGGCTGAGTACGGCTTCTCTGGAGCCATACTCCAGGGAAGTATGGAAGTATTGATGCTAGAGGCTTTGGCTAGGTGCCAAGTCTCCTGCAACCTGTCATACAAAAATAGGAGAGTATTTTGTATCAACTATTAGTCTAACGCATGAAATTGGATAGATGCACCCAAATGGATTTCATGTATGGTACTATTAATTTCATATGTCACTAGTAGGCAAACCAAAATTTCCCTACGCCTAGTATAGCACATATATACTAAACTAGGCCTAAGGTTATGTATATTAAGCCTAGGAGTGCTTATTAAGGCCTAGGACAGGTCACGTTTAAACTAGGAGGAGTGATGAACAGACACGACACATGCTGGTAACCTTAGTTACCCTGACTGACTTGGTTATCGATAACTTTGTTAACTTTCGTTATCAATTGGAAGGATCCTCTGTCTTTACATGAACATATTTTGACCAAATGTCTTCCGAAACATCTGTCAGTTGTGACGGAGATAGTTTAAAAACATATGTGGTAGAGAGAAAAATAGTTCGAGGCTAGGCTGCGATTAAAAAAACTTAATCCCAACTGTATACCAACTGTTTAGCCTAGTCCTAGTACAGGACTAGGCTAAATGCTTGCATACCCTTTTTTTCAGCCACATAGTCACCATGGTTTACAGTTTCCATGGTCTACGGAAATAGTAGACCATGGTTTAGATATTCTAAGACCCTTTCACCCCTAGTCAAGGCTTTATATTCGTTTTCATATACTAACTTCGTTTATACATTTATAACAGTGAATCATGCGGTGGCGTAACCCTACTGAACCTGAACCAAGAGCCACATCAAGGATGGGAGACGGAGGTAAAGAGAAGCACATACCTCTCTCATTTCACCTTCACCTATTTCACCACCTGTCCTTCCCAACACACTTACGCTTCTCTCCCTTCCCTTACGAACAGTAAAGGTTCTCTACTCGCACACTTGCCGGCATCTGCAGTGCTGGTGATGCAACTTGTTTTTATGCCCGTTTCTCTTGCACAATGAAATCACATTAACTTGAATCTTTTTATTCAATAAATCCTTGTGAAGGAAAGGGCAATTCCAACCTCGGGTTATCGTTAAACATTGCACATGATTAACCGGGTTTACTCCAAGAGCCTAGTTATTTGTTCTAAGTCAATAAACTTCCGTCACAAAAAGCTTTGTATACAAAGAAACTATATACATTAATATATAATATTAATAATTAGTACGTAATATAATATATATTAATAATTTTTAGAGCTGCAATAATTTTTTTTTTTACGGAGGGTACCAAGAATACACCGAGGTAAGGTAATGTGGGTCACAGCCTCGCGGACAAGAGGGGCGCCAAGCCGTCCACTCCTGCACCTCCACAACCTCCACAACCAGCAACTAACACCACCACCAGCAACACTAACACCACCACCAGCAAACTAACACCACCACCAGCAACTAACGCCACCAGCAGCAAACTAACACCACCACCAGCAAACTAACACCAATAATCATTCAATCACTACAACCAACAATAACTTCCCGAGTGCAGAGAAAGGTGGGAACCTAACGCAAATTTAACTTGCTATCAAATCAAAGCAATGTTTATTCAGGTGAAAGTGTATACATGCAAGATGAGTTACGAACATAAAACTGGATTTTAGAAAGAACTAGTACATACAAGCCTAAAAGCCACTAATACGCACAGCGTTTCAGGCAAGGAGAAAAAACACTGTCCACTATATATTAAAACCTATATGTTAACAGTAACTGACGATCAGTAATGGAGGCACTATACTGGAAAACATTCAAGCATTTACCTCTCCACACTGCGTATGCGACCCAAGGAAGGAAGACAAAGATAATATTAAGACATTAATATAATAAAGTTAAAAGATAAAAAAGTGTAAAACAAAAAATAGTATCCCATTAACCTTCACAGATTGACCTTGCCTATCCCCCCCCCCCTCAGAGTATTCCTTCCCACGGCAGCGACCCGTTCCCTACCAGCACCCCCACCTCCAGTTACCCACCACATCCTCTTCCATCAATAACTGATCCCGGAAATGCATCCTCGTTCGCCACACTACCAATCTTGACCCCCGACCTCCACCCCACAACACCTCAACTACAACACCACACCTGACCCCCAACCACACCGCTACAACTACACCTGAACCCACACACACTCGCGTTACACCCACCACCTGACCCTCCCCCAAGCACTCGCTACACCACCACCTGACCAACACACTCGCTACACCACCAACTGGACCCCCCAACACACTCGCCTCCCAACCACCACCTGACCCACAACACTCGCTATACCACCACCCACCATGCACACCACCCTACACCACCACTCCGCGATACAATCACCAGCTCTGACACACCACCTACCCTCACCACACACCTACCCCCAACACACTACCACCACCTGACCCCCAACACACTCGCTTACAACGCACCACCTGACCCCCCCCAACACTCGCTACACCAACCACCTGACCCAACACACTCGCTACACCACCACCTGACCCCACCACACACAATCGCTACTACCACCACCTGACCCCCTCCCCCAAACACTCAGCTACACCACCACCTGACCCCCCCCCCAACCACTCGCTCAACCACCACCACCCAACACACCCAACACACTCGCCTACCCACCCTGAGAAACCCACCACTCCGCTACAACCACCACATGACCCCAACACTCGCTACACCACACCACTGCCCCCAACACTCGCTACACCACACCTGAACCCCCAACACTCGCTACACCACCCACATGACCCCACAACTCCGCTACACCACCAACTGACCCCCAACACACTACACCACCACCTGACCCCCCACACACCGCACACCACCACCTGACCCCCCCCCCCAACCACTACCACCACCACCACCATACCACAAACGCAACACCCAAAAAAACATACACCAGCCACCAAATACCCAACCACTACGCTCACCAACCACCTACCACCAACATCGCACACACACACCTACCCCAACACACTACACCACCACGTGACCCCCAACACACTCGCTACACCCCACCTGGACCACACTCCCTACACAAACACCACCTGCCACACTTCCTACACCACCACCCTGACCCCCCCCAACACTCGCTACACCACCACCTGACCCCCCCAACACACTCGCACACCACCACTGCCACCCCCAACACACTGATCCGAAAGACCACGCTACACCACCACCTGACCTCCCCCCAAGTTCCAACACTCGCTTACAACACACCTGACCCTCAACTACAACTCCCTAAACACCGACTCACCTGACCCCCAACACACTCTGCTACACAACCACTTAATCCACCCCCCCCACAACATCGCACACAACCAACCTGGAGCCCCCCCCCCAACCTACAGCTCGCTGAGCACCACCGACCTGAGCCCCCAACAATCGCCTACACCACACTGAACCATAGACACACTCGGCTACACCACACACCTGACGCCCAAACACTCGCTACACCACCAACGCTGACCCCCCCCCCCCCCCAACACTCGCTACGACAGACCACCTGACCCCCAACACACCCCATAAACCACCCACCTGACCCCCAACACTCGCTACACCCTGACCACCTGACACCCCCTACCCCCCAACACACTCGCCAAATGAGCCTTGCCACACGTTCTCATGGGCAACACTTGTTGTTTTTCCATAGCCAAGACATTCACTGAAATCCATTATGTCTTAGAGTCGAGTCCCAGAGAACGTGTTACTCGAATATGTACAGTGAATGCTTATGATGTGAGTAATTAACCAACAACATAGCGACATAAATCAAGAACTGACGCAAGTCGAAGGAAACCGGAAGAAGAGTAGGAAAGGCAATAAGCGTATTAGTATACAGTAGACACTACGGTGACCTAACTGTTGGAGGACTGTTGATGTAGATGTTAACAAACCATGTAATTAAGCGAGGTCATAAAGACTGCAACGTTGCTTAACATAAACGAGTATGAGTACTAGTGTGCCTCTGTAACCTTTTCCACATATTACAGGATGGGTATTGTAATGAGGTCTCGTAGTACAGTGGTTCATACCCAGATTTCTTACGATTCGGGAATCCCAGGTTCAAATGTCCAGGCTGGGCCATATTGGGTGGGAATGTTTGCCTATTACCTAAGGCTCTGTCACTAACAGCAGTAATAGGTGCCAGATAGTTAGTCAGCTGTTGTGGGGCTTGAATCACCTGAATGCTCAGTAGTTGCGCCTTGAGGAGGACCTGTATACTAAGCCTAATGTACGTGTGTTGCGTGTACGCAGGTGTTCGTGTAGTCCAGTTCTGCTTCCCTAACAAAACTAATTGCTATTATAAATAAACAAACAAAAACTAGCAACAGTATTACCTATTAGAGAACTAGTATAACCTTACAATAAATTCCAGTTCACACCAATACTAGAAGGGAGAGGGAGGAGATGAAGGAGAATGTGTTCAAATATAGTGGGTGAAAGAGTTTGATAAGAGATTGACTGCAGGAATGTTGAGGGTGGTGGGCAGAAGGGTGGTGATGGACGAGGGTTGGGCAGAAGGGGGAGGTGGGATGGTGAGGGTTGGGCAGAAGGGGGTGAGTGATGGTGTGGGGTTGGTGGCAGAACGGGTGAGATTGTAGGGATTGGGTAACAAAGGGGGCGATGGTTCTACACATTACATAAATTCAAGAAAAAAGTTTCTAGTATAGATGGGGAAAAGGCTGAAAATCCAGCTTCACGCTCTCGAGACCAGCCGAGACGGTTGTTATCCCTCTTTAATAAAGAAACCATTTTGATAAAACTGCAAATCTTTATATTGTACACATGTACTTGGGCAGCACAAGCAGCAGCAGATGAGACAGTGACCACACCAAACACGACTCATAAAAAGCTTCACTGGTTGCTAGACGATTATCTCAAATATAATGAGGAATTAATAATGTAATTGAATAGGATTCCAATACTGTTGTCATTTTATGATCAATTACTCTCTTTAGTTGTGAAGTAGCGAACCAAATTACAGTGTATAAATTGTTATTTTTTGGCAATCATAATGTGCTGTTATTACAAACTTAACTTTATCTTAAATTGCATTCTCTATGCATCCACAATACATTACAATATTACAAATTTTGGGTATTAGATTCAAATATATTAATTTCTGATTGCAACTTAAAGAGGCAAGGCAAGTCGGTGTGTGCAATTTTATTGACTTTTCTCCCATGATTTGTAATAAATATTTTAAAGCCTCACAAGTCACAGGTGAATTAAAAATGTTTATATGCAGTGGACCATACTGCTGGTTAGCAGAAGCTGAACTGTACAGTAATTTATTTAAAATCCAAATCTTTATCCATACAGAAAATCTTGAGCTATTACAAACACTCCTTGTCATTGTTTTAACAAACAGATTAAGGGGGTGACTAAAGTCAGAGCTGAAAACTCAAGTTAGTCGAGAATACTGTGCGAAATACAAATATTCAGTTGCTCACGTCACCCTATTCTATTATAGAAAATCCTCCATTCTAATTGGGTATCAATTATCAGGTAAAATAAATATTTTCCCTTGACGGCCAAAAGCTCTTATTGAAGTAATGAGAAGTTTAGCAAGGTGAGGTGACAAATGCTTGTGAGCTATCATGAAAGTATCTGAAGTCCAACCTTACTAACAGTGCAGTGTAAAGTTTGCATTAAGGAGGAGACTTTTCCAACCAAAAGAAGCATGGCTATTGTTTAACTGTGTTTATTATGGTAAATTTAGCGTTAACAGTGTAGCCTTAGCTAATCCAACTGATAATATGCAAGATTATATCAACACAATATTTATATTCAACGTCCAGTATAATGAGGTAGGATAAGCCCATGTCCACTCCAGCTTAGATCCTGCTGGTGTTGCAAATGTGAAATTTTTGTAAGTTAAATGTTTATCTTAGAAATTCCAGTTCATCCTGCAAGTATTTCATGCATTTGGGACCAGTAATACAGTTACCATACAGTAATATTAACTGATCAAATGCATATACAATACCAAATTACTGTATAATTAAAATTTTGGTTATAAAAAAATAAAATAAGTGTCTTT
>WNGS01165523.1:26003502-26015050 GCA_020271785.1 Procambarus virginalis | reverse complement strand
TTACTATACTAGCACTTTTGTACATACTGCATGCTCAGCCCTCCATTAAATGACATTATAATCATTGGTAAGTATCTAAATACTGTGCTATTATTTATCTAAGCATCATTACTAAGAACATAAAATATGATGCATTTTGACTGGGGGAAAAAAAGAAAAAAAAAAACAATATTTTTAAAGTACACTATAGTACAACAGTTTTATTCTTTTGTGGCAGTAACCACTTCAGTAGCTCCAAAGTTAAGTGCTTGTATAATACCACCAATCTACTTGCACATGGCCACCAAAACTCATCTCTGCCTGGCTTACTCTATGAGGTGAGGGGGGGAGCTTGAAATCGGTTCTGCTTAAAACCAAGAAGAAACCCACCAGAAAGCATAGGGGTAACTAAAAAAATATGACTGCTTTGAAGAAATTAGGCAACCCAAGGTTAAGCAAAGCAATTATATGCCCAACAGCTACCAGATGGCAGGGCCAGACTGCCACCTCACTTGCTCGCCTTGTAATGTTGGCACTCTCTGCCTCTGTTGGGCCCTTTACCCACTTCGTGCTTTCAGCCAAGATGTGCTCGCTTTCCCTTGAACAATTATTCTGCAAGAGGTAATTACTTCATTCAATTTTAGAAGTCACATGCCATTGGACTTTTGTTTTGAATTCGGCTGCCTTGTGAACGGAACTGTGACTGCTTAGAACGACTGGCCTTTATGACATACAGTAGGTTCTTGTAATCTGTCTATGGTGGGTGTTGTAGATGCCGAGTTTCCTCTTGTTATACGAGAAGGTTTATGAACATCTGTTCCTGAGCACTTTGCCAAGTATCTGCCAACATCCTCAGCCACTTTTGCCTGAGCTAGTGAGTGGGCAGTTTGGCCAATTTCATTTCAGCCTGTTTCCTTCGTTGCTTTAAGCTTCCTTGATATTTCACTGCATAATATCTATGTGGCAGGCACTGCCACAAATGGGGCTGGTGAATGTAGCACTGGGGCTGCCCCCTATAGAGATTTGATGTAAGTTAGAAGGCTTACAATCCATAACTTTATTTCCTTGTCTCTTTGGAATGGACCCGGTTATTTAGCTTTCCGGAGTTCAAGGCTTTCCTTGTTGGCAAGTCCTGCTCAATTCTCCACTGAAGGGTCTAGGATGCGTGGGCATGGACTTTCTCCCAGGCTTTTTTTTCCCGGCAGCAGGGAACAGGTTATAGGAATTTGGGGAGAGGGGCCTCTGTCGGTTCTCTCTGACCTTTCAAGTTTAGTTTCTGGGTCTGTCAGGTGCTCTGCTCTAGCCTGTATATTACATTGTTTTTCTTATTTCCCAGTCTAAGTACAAGCTTGACACTATCTCCATTCTCTAGTGGGTTCCATTCTCCTGGTCCTGGTTCATTGGCCTACATACCAAAAGGGATGTATTGGACAGGTTTCCACTGTTCCTTCTTCCGTTCAAGTGTGGCTCAGTGGGATATGATTTCATTTCTCCTGTAAAATCAGGACTGTGTTTGAATTGAATCCATATTCCTTTGAGTATGGTTCCTCTTCCAGTTCATGGCGGTGTAGTACGAGGTCCCCACCTCGTCATGACAAGTAAACACCCCTTGTTTTTCATGGGCAAGTGGCAGCTCTACTGTTATACTGTAAATGCTTGATTGGATAGAGACTCACTACTGGTTTTTACTTCTTTCAGGGGTGGGGAGGGGAGGGTTGGCTATCAATGCTGTAGGAGCCTTGGTTGTCTTCAGCATTGATGGCAGGGAACCCCTAGGCCCTAGGACTTGCACCTGCTTGGCAGAGATTCTCTTGTGCTGAGCTGGTCTTCAAGCAGTTTTGGATTGATCTTTTGTCCCTTTTTCAGGCTTCTCTTCTCATCTTTCTTGGTATCCACTTCTGCAGCTGTAGATGCCATTCCAAGGTTGTTCGCTCCACTCCTTTAGAATGTAGCAGTGAACTACTATATGGTATGTTGTGCCTACTAGCATTATGAACATCTGTTCCTGAGCACTCTGCCAAGTATCTGCCAGCATTCTCAGTCGCTTTTGCCCTGGCCCCTTTTTCACTTTCCAAGAATGTGCTTGGTATTCTCTCCCTTATGGTTGCAAATTTTGGCATACCAGGGTATTTCAAGCATTAAGAACATAAGCTAAGACGGTAACTGCCAAAAGCCTATTGGCACATATGAGGCTGAGCTCCTATTTATTTCCACTCAATCTCATTCATATACTGTACATGTCTAACCTACGCTTGAAAGAATCAAGGGTTCCTACTTCTATGATGTTATGTGGTAATCGATTCCACAAATCAACAACCCTGTTACCGAACCAGTATTTACCCAGGTCTTTCCTAAATCTAAACTTATCCAATTTTACTCATTGTTTTGTGTTCTAAGAACTAATCACATCCTAGGAAGTGATGTGGTGGAGGCTGACTCCATACACAATTTCAAATGTAGATATGATGGAGCTCGAGAAGCTAAAGAATCTGTACACCAGTAGACAGATGGTCGAGAGGCGGGACCAAAGAGCCAAAGCTCCATCCACTGCAACGCACAGACTAGATGAATACAACCAGGTAAGTACATCTCTATCATATCAACCCATAATTCTTCACCTTTTTAAGGACTGTAATTTAAGCTTTGTCAATTTTTTCTTTATGCGACAGGTTTCCAATTTGCATGATTAACTGTCATTCTACGGTGAATGCATTCTAATGAATTCATTGTCACAGGATCTTTGGTAGGTTAGGTCCTCTCTCCAAGTTTCCTGAGGACCACAATGTCCTCAAGGAATGGATATGTCTGAGGACATTCCTCAGGAATGGACATTCCTCCACAATGTCATTCAGAACTTGGTGAATAAGGGTGTGTTTGTGGTGGCTACATCATTTGCAGTGGGTGTCCCTGCTTCTTTTCCATATTAAAGCTAGATACCCTGGACCTGTGTTCTCATTGGGTTCATTCCTAATTCAACATTCTGCATGACCAGTGTGTTTCAGGCTTTCCACATGGACCTCAAGCAAATTTTGGCTCATTTTCCTGGATCTCCAAGATACTACTGGCTCATTTCTATCCATTCAGAGTTTGGGGGACTGACTGGAGTTCATAGTGGGGATTCTCTCCTACTACTTTCTGGCTCTGCCATTTGATCAAAACCTGGTTCCCAACATTTTCATCAGATTGACGTACATGGTCCTCTGGAGACTTTGCTCCTCAGCTCTCTCTAGGCCTATTTATTGCCTGTCTCTACTTCATCACAATCGACTTGAGAATGGTCCAGGACGGACGGACCAAAACGTCGTCGTCCCTTCACCTTCTAGTGTGTGGTCTGGTCAACATACTTTAGCCACGTTATTGTGACTCATCGCCTGCATATGGTCCTCTGCTATTTGCCTTTGGGAGATCCATGTTCTGATCTACCTCAATGACTAGCTAGTTTGAGGCACTCAGGTATTCAACTGTTCTGCTGGTCAGAGCTCTAGTTGTGTCCCAGTTGGCATAACATTGATGGTTCACAGCTCTACTGATCTGTGTCCGAAGTGTTTAATTCTGATGTAATATCACCTGCATGGGAGTCAGGTTGGTGAACTGCTTTGTGTAGAATGTGTGTCCTCTTTGAGATGGCAAAACAGTATGAGGATCTTGGCAGGCCTTCTGCCTTTCCTCTCTCTTTGGCATCTCCTCTATATCTAGTTGGTGTGGTGTTTTCCTTTCTGTCCTGGCTATTCATAGATAGCCTATTGATACCCAATACAGTCTTTAATACCTAATGCAATGCAGTTTTATTCCATTTAACATATTAGGGTACAATAAAAGTTATTAAATGAACATCAATATATAGTACTATATACATTAAGCAGTAGAGTCCATTGTACACATTTTAGAAAACAGTATCAAAGACAGTGCATTGAACATAATACAGTACAAATATAATATGAACAAAGTTCACAAAGAGAAATTGAAGGCCAAGGCCAAGAGCTTAAGAGATCGTTACGGAACTAGGTAGGTAGAGCTGTGGGCTGTTTTTCTCGTCTGTGGTCTGAGGCACCGACGGTCCAAAGTGGATGAAATGGAATGAATCGTTTGATACCGTTATGAAATTGAATTATACATACTTTATGAATGGATTAGCTTAATAATTTTTATGAATATTTTGAAACTGCCATGGTCAAAAAGTTAGGAAAGATAATTCAAACCAGTCTGAGGTGCTAAGGCATATTTACACTTTAAAAATAAGTAACATAAGCAAGACTTACAAAGATGACAAGAAATGAGAAACAAATTGATTGTGCATTAAAGAAAATTTAACAGCAGTACCTGCCAACATGGTAATATAAATATCCATTAGTCTTAAGTATTTAAGTGACTGCACTTCTGTTGCACTACAAATTCCTCTTGTAGCCTTAATGATTATGTTATTTTAACATTTGCCTGAAATGCTATGTCTATTAGTGCTTTGCCAAAAAAAAAAAAAAAAAAAAAAAAAAAAAAAAAAAAAAAAAAAAAAAAAAAAAATGTACCTGTACCTAGCATCACTTTATTCATATTAATTAATTTAAAGCTCTCTACTGTACTAATATAAATATGTACATACCAATTGTTGGAAACCCCAGTGAACATTCTAATTATAAAGAAAAGCTGCAAATACAGTGGAACCTCGGTTTACGAATGCCCCGGATTATGAATTTTTCAGCATACGAAGACAATTTCTTAGTAAAATTTGACTCGATGTACGAAGTTTAAATCAGAATACGAGCATTTGTTGATACAGTACATGTATGGGGCAAGTGCGTGGGTTCTGCTGAGCGCGGGACGAGGCACGCTCGGTTTACCAATGTATCCCACCTAGTGACAACCGCGCTTGAATTTTTTATGAAGAATTTAATTTGTTTTTCTGCTTTTTGGTTTCTTAACATAAAAGTCCTTATTATATATCATGCCATGGGTCCAGTTGGTGGAGGAACACAGCGAAGAACTGACCACTGAAGAACTAACCCTTCACAAGAAGCAGCAACAAGAGACAGCTGAGGAAATTTCTTCAGGAGAGGACGAGGCAGTAGAGGATGTCCCTTCCTTATTAATTAATCAAGAAAATGTGTGAAATATAGGAAGAACTGCAAAGTTTTGTTGAAAAGACTCTCCCAGATAAAGCTGTAACAGGCCGTTGCATTAACCTTTTTAATGATAATGTCATGTCTCATTACAGACAAGTGTTAAAATGTAAGGAAAAACCCAAGTGTCTATAGACAAATTATAGAAAATTGTATAATTGCTGATTTCTGCCATGTTCCCCCCCTTTTTATTCCTTTTTTCAACACAATTTATACTTTAATCTCAATTACTATTAAGCTTTAGTTTAAGTGTTTTTCCCCCCACACGTTGCCCGAAACGCTATGCGTATTAGTGGCTTTAGGTATTGTATGTATTAGCTCTATCTAAAAATCCAACATTATGTTTTTAACTCATCTTCTATGTATGTACTTTTACCTGAATAAAAATGAGAGTCTCGGTAAGACAAGCAAGCAGTGAGCCACAATCGGGTCTTAGTGGTATGCCTGCAAAATGTAGGAGAGTACATCCCAGAAATGTCATCACTGCCTGATGTAATAATGGAAGGGGACTTCCCTTCCAAACACTAACACCTCTCCTCCTCACCCTTCCCCCATCCCCTCTTCCTCACCATCTTCCATATGCCAACAAGAGTCCTCAATAAAGGCAAGGTATAGTGAAATATGAGAGTAGTATTCTGTATAAAATGTATTTTTAAGCTAATATTTTTGGGTGTGTGGAACAGATTAATTCAATTTACATTATTTCTTATATCAAAATTCGTTTCGGTTTACAAATTTTTGGTGTACAAACAGTCTCTTGGAACGGATTTAAATTCGTTAAACCAAGGTGCCAATGTACAGCTTTTTTTTTTGGTTCATTATATTTTAATTACCTGGAGAGATCATCTTAATTTTGTAGGTTCACTGCCAACTTATTGACAAATTTCATACTTTCCTTCCTGAGTAAGCTAAAATTAAAAAAAACTCGATTCATTTACTACTTGAATTAGAAATTGTTAAACATTATTAATCTAACAAAATGCATTAGCCCCTGATCCTCCCACCTTGCTTGTTACCCAATAAAAAATTACACAAATTTCTGCAAATGAAGCATTTGGTGCCAAGAAGACTGGCCATGAGCCTTCATATACATTCAACTGTATTTGACATAGGAAACCATTTATAAAGCAAATTTAGTTTAAAAATATAATTGTACTATACTGTGTTCAAACCAAGATATACCAAGACAAAGGTTGCCAGGAGACAAAAGTAAAAACAGGACCTAATTTTGAATTCAGGGTAGGGAGAAACCAAAACTAGGACAAGGCAAAGCCAAATCCAGGCGAGGCCAAATCCAGGGCCAGGCGAGGCCAAATCCAGGGCCAGGCGAGGCCAAATCCAGGGCCAGGCGAGGCCAAATCCAGGGCCAGGCGAGGCCAAATCCTTTATCTTAATTATTTATTTATTTTTTTATTGATGTATACAAGAGTTGTTACATTCTTGTACAGCCACTAGTACGTGTAGCGTTTCGGGCAAGTCCTTAATCCCATGTTCCCTGGAATACGACTCTGCGAAGAATCGTTTTTACAACTAAGTACCCATTTTAAGAGTTAAACAGAGGCTACAGTTAAGGATTTGCGCCCAGTAAATCCTCCCCGGCCAGAATACGAACCCAGGACAAAGAGCTTGCAGAACGCCAGGCGAGCTTCTTGCCACTAAACTGCGGAGACTGCTATTTAGTAATTTAATGAGTCAGGCAACTAAATGGTAGGATAAAGCTACAAACAATCTTAAGCAACTAGATTGAGAAAACATAAAAAAACTTCACTTTGATGAGCATAACATTAATTCAATTGATTTTGTCTATCCAGGAACCTCCCCTTCTCAGTGAAAAGAAACTTCAAACAAAACTTCCCCATGCTTTCTGAGCCACTTCAGTTAAACATTTGCTGACAAAAATTGTGTTGGTTTGCCAATGACAAATAATTGCCAAAGTAACAAAGTACAGGGTAGAATACCTGTACTGTATGTTATAACACAGAAGAGCCACCTCACTACAATTTTGTTATAGTACTGTAGAAATAAATAGGAAAAATAGAAAGCTGAAAGTTGGGAAAACAATAGGAAATTTAAGAACATCAAAGATGAAAAAAAAGAACATATTTAAGTAGCAAAATAGAATCAAACGCAGGAGTGGGTCACCTATTTGCTTCCTAAATTTTAACAGAAAATACTATTTAGATTAATGAAAATAATATGTAATCACTGCAGTTACAAATTTGTTTAAGTTTAGGGTCTGAAAAGACCTGGGTAAATATTGGTTTGGTAATAGGGTTGCTGATTTATGGGATATATTACTGGTAACAATATAGATGTTGGTTCACTGTACCATTTCAAATGTAGGTTCAACATATACTGAACAGAATAAGAACGAGTTTAGGTGGATATATACAAGTTGCCTCATATGGCCCAATATAATTAGAACCTTTATTCGTAACAACTTACACAAAGTGTTGCAACAATAGCTGGACTAAAAAAGGTGTACAGCAGTGTAAATCAAGCTTACATATTTAGGATAAAATTGAACAACGTTTGTTCTGACGTGCATTTCCTTTGTTATTCTATGTGTACAGGTACAGTATTCTGTACCAATATCATGTGTTCTAAATACAGTATCTCATCATAATGTGCATCTCTTATCTCTGCACATGGTTGTGTATGCCAAGTCTTATGTGAACATTTTTGTTACCGACATAACTTCCCGCTCCATCAAAGTGGTAAATGGGGTAAAGATGACGACAATGATGATAATGGTGAAAGTAAAGAAATTTTAAAGAGGGATTTCTGAAAAAATAAATTCTCAATATGTTCATACAGTATGATATTGTATGAATGTGTAGATGGATACTGAACTATGTTAATGGAGAATAGTTGAATGAACAAGTTTTGATATGTAACCAACACCACAACAATGTCATTGGCATCATACTAAAAATTTTACAATCTCTATTCGACCCTGAATGAATGAGGTAAATTAGAAGAAATAGGCTCTATGACCAAAAGGACAAAAGGCTCATCTTTAGAGGATGGAACATTAACAAAAGAAAATTAAATACACTTGGTGAGTTCAGAATCAATTGTTCTATTCAAGAATTTAAAAAATTAGAACTTACTTGTGAGATAGCTGCAGCCTTCTCTGCTGTAATGCCATCAACTTCTATTTTTGCTTTGGTAGCCGCCTTTGTTGATTGTTCTGCATATGATACATCCCCTGCCTGCAGCTTTCTAGACTCTGATGACTGTCCTGAGGCAGATTCATAACTGTTTTTGTCTGTCACAACCTGCGAAAATGTAAGAATTATTTAATCGTTTTAAATTAATTGGAACATTGTTTAATTAAGTATTCATGAATATAGTGTCTTTGGAAACATTCTTAAAATACTTAGTATAATTCTTATGTACATAAGTAACAAAATATTACATTGAAAAGCTAGTCTCAGTTAAACACGCCTTCAATAATTAAAAGCAAATATATACGGTACAGTACATTACTTCAAATATTTCTAAAATGTTTTTTAACCACTGCAGTTAATCTCTACGTGCTACAATAAACCAAACAAAAATAAATTAAGCCTTCACCTTTGTTTTCGAGGAAGATGTCACCTTCTTCTGCTCGAACTTTAGTTCTTTGGGATTACTGCCATTGGTCGACCCTGAGGTGAGAGGCGAGGAACTGAGCTGATCCTGCTGAACATTCAGGTTCGGTAGGTCAAAATCATCCTCCAGTGCCAGCTGCTCTGTTGATCCCATCTGGAGGGCATCATTGAGGGCATCCATAGAACCCATATTAAAGCCTGAGGCTTTACGCTTGTTAAAGCCTGACTGGAGTGCGGCCGAGGATGTACCCTGCTGCATAGCTGCGTTGCTGGCCAAAGACATTGACCTATTGTAGTTAACACTATTGCTTTGCTGCAACATAAAATAATGATTTGATTAGAATCTTTAAATATACTGTAGTCTCTAAATGGATTACAATATTTATAACATAAGTACAAAAGTTTATGTAAATAAACTAACCCAGTACTGTATTCAATTACAGTTTTCAATTACAGTACAGAATATCTTTAAAAAGATATTCTGTACTGAATTTATTGGGTAAAATTATTACAGCCTAATAATTACTTTTCCTATTTTACTAAATAATGTTGCCATTTTTGGTGTATGAGACATGATGAGCCCATTATGTGCCTCTGTAACACTTTCCACTACCGCCCACAAGATGGGTATGGGGTGCATAATAAATGAACTAAACTAAACTAACCGAGACATGATGACCTAATGCACAGATATGAACATGCACACCTAACCTGTGTGTGCTGCACCTTTAGGGTCCACTATACCGAGAAATATTGTGGCAACTGCTTAAGAGTGGCAGTGTTGTTTCATACACTAGTCTTTGGTATTGTGTATTGAATCGTTTCGCCGAAGGACATCAAGAAATCCCAGACAAGCAATTTGTTCCTTCACTGGAGACATTGATAGGGTCCAAGTGCATAAATAGAGTTTACCCTTAGCATAAAAATTTATTACAAGGACTGTGCCCAACCCAAGAGTACTGTATTCACATATATTTCACACTGGTGACAAATGTACAAATAGGCTCTACAGAATTTGTATATACAGTACTGTAGTTCACTAATAAAACCTATGTCCTGGTAGTACAGTTGGGTTCATTCCAAGACTCGCAATCGAGAATTCCATGTTCAGATCCCAGATGGGACAGAAATGATTGGGTGCATTTCCTATCACGTAATGCACCTGTTCACCTAGCAGTAAAGAAATGGCCAGAAATTAGTCAGCTTGCTGTGGGGCTGAATCCTGGGGAAGGTCAGTAATTCTACCTGGGGGGGGGGGGGGGGATGACAAGTCAAGCCTAACACTGACTGCCTGTCCCCAGACAGTGAATTATTATTATTATTATTATTATTATTATTCAAATTATTACAAGTTCACTTTCAACAAGTTTTAGGAGATCAATAGTTAAAGCAAAAATATTTTTAAATTTTATTAGTCCTCAATTAGTTTTATGTTGAGACATACATCTAGGCAGGCAGGTCCTCACATATAATACAGGTACAGTATTTGCATACAATGCTATATTAATAACTTTACAAGATCTTGATGTCAGACTGACAACTGGGCACAGGTTATCTTGAGATGATTTCAGGGCTTTAGTGTCCCCACGGCCCGGTCCTCGACCAGGCCTCCACCCCCAGGAAGAAGCTCGTGATAGCTGACTAACACCCAGGTACCTATTTTACTGCTAGGTAACAGGGGTATAGGGTGGAAAAACTCTGCCCATTGTTTCTCTCCGGTGCCCGGGATCGAACCCGGGACCACAGGATCACAAGTCCAGTGTGCTGTCCGCTCGGCCGACCGGCTCCCAGGTGTG
This sequence comes from Procambarus virginalis, assembly GCA_020271785.1. Classification (NCBI taxonomy): domain Eukaryota; kingdom Metazoa; phylum Arthropoda; class Malacostraca; order Decapoda; family Cambaridae; genus Procambarus; species Procambarus virginalis. The sequence goes on along the minus strand of WNGS01165523.1, from coordinate 26,004,565 downwards.
GACAAATGAATCAAAGCTGAACTTTCGTTACTGGCACGATGTTGTGTCCATAATGCTAAATCAAACTTCTTCCCGAGGCATTTCCCTATTAAAATGTAATTCGGCATCATATTCTGTAATTTGTATTTTAAATTACCTAACATGATGAGCTTTTACTAGTGATAGTTATCTAATTTCAAAGATAAAAAGTCAATGAAAAATTAAATAAAGTTACTATAAATTTTAATATTTTGAGAGCAAAAAAATTACTGGTCTCACTTTCCTTCCTTCCTTCCTTAAAAAAGAAAAATTTAGTTTTATTCTGCCAAAATTAAAATTTGAGAAGAAATATTTTTCTTTAATAACAAAGGCCTGTTAAACAGCCTTAGTCTGGAATTATATATATATATATATATATATATATATATATATATATATATATATATATATATATATATATATATATATATATATATATATATATTAGTATATTTTGGTAGCAGTCTTTCCTGTAGACATATGTTATTAAATATGACCGAAAAAGTAAGATTAATAATTCTAACACGAATTTTCTCAATTTTCCTTATGTTTGTTTTTACTGATGACGGTAAATTAAAAATCAATTCTCCAAAATTCATTCTTTATTTCTTAGTCTGACGCGACACTTGAGCGCGTTTCGTAAAACTTATTACATTTTCAAAGACTTTAGTTACACACACACAGAACAACTATAACTGAACAGAGTTTAAATACCTGCATTTGGGTGAGGTGACATGTTACAATGGTTTGGGGTGAGGTGAGAACAAACACAGAACACGAAACAATGGGTATAAGGGAAGAATAGATCTGTAACTGCAGAAGGCCTATTGGCCCGTATTTCTTGATGTTTCTATATTGGAGCGGAGTCTTGAAGTGGGTAGAATATAGTAGTGCGTTAATTGGCTGTTGATTGCTGGTGTTGACTTCTTGATGTGTAGTGCCTCGCAGATGTCAAGCCGCCTGTTGTCGCTGTATCTATCAATGATTTCTGTGTTGTTTGTTAAGATTTCTCTGGTGATGGTTTGGTTGTGGGAAGAGATTATGA
>WNGS01165523.1:25989695-26003492 GCA_020271785.1 Procambarus virginalis | reverse complement strand
GGTACAGTATTTGCATACAATGCTATATTAATAACTTTACAAGATCTTGATGTCAGACTGACAACTGGGCACAGGTTATCTTGAGATGATTTCAGGGCTTTAGTGTCCCCACGGCCCGGTCCTCGACCAGGCCTCCACCCCCAGGAAGAAGCTCGTGATAGCTGACTAACACCCAGGTACCTATTTTACTGCTAGGTAACAGGGGTATAGGGTGGAAAAACTCTGCCCATTGTTTCTCTCCGGTGCCCGGGATCGAACCCGGGACCACAGGATCACAAGTCCAGTGTGCTGTCCGCTCGGCCGACCGGCTCCCAGGTGTGGACAAATGAATCAAAGCTGAACTTTCGTTACTGGCACGATGTTGTGTCCATAATGCTAAATCAAACTTCTTCCCGAGGCATTTCCCTATTAAAATGTAATTCGGCATCATATTCTGTAATTTGTATTTTAAATTACCTAACATGATGAGCTTTTACTAGTGATAGTTATCTAATTTCAAAGATAAAAAGTCAATGAAAAATTAAATAAAGTTACTATAAATTTTAATATTTTGAGAGCAAAAAAATTACTGGTCTCACTTTCCTTCCTTCCTTCCTTAAAAAAGAAAAATTTAGTTTTATTCTGCCAAAATTAAAATTTGAGAAGAAATATTTTTCTTTAATAACAAAGGCCTGTTAAACAGCCTTAGTCTGGAATTATATATATATATATATATATATATATATATATTATATATATATATATATATATATATTATATATATATATATATATATATATATATATATATATAATCCCTTAAATGTATTAAAATAATTAAAACAGCTGAACTTACTGATGCCATCTCGCTGATATTAGACTTGACTTCAGACATAGATGACTTGAGTTCGTTAAGGTTAGACTTGCTGATGCTAGAGGAGGACTTGAGTTCACTTAAGTTACTGGAGGACTTTACTTCACTTAAGTTTGAAGAAGAATGCGAGTGTGAGGTGTGCTGCGATCTCTTTAGCTGACTACTGCTGCTGCTACTGCTACTCCGGCTGCTCATGAGCTGCTGTAAATACAAGAGAGCTACATTAGAGACAATAAACAACAGTGCATTGCTCTCCAACGACAACTTAAAATAGCAAAATACAAATTGGCACGGTTATGTTAAATATAAATGTATTACAGGTACATGTCTTGACCTGGCTTATTGTAGTCAAAGAATATATAACTTGCTAGTATGAGCTACCCTTAACATTCTAGCAACATTCTAGTATGTTGCAAATCCCTGAACTGCAGGATTTGGCATCTATATTACTACATCTGACGCACCCTTGCGACGAAGCCTAATGCATTAGTCATCAAAGTAAAGCTTCAGAACCGACACATTTACCCTGAATTACCTTTTACATTTAAATCTTTCTTTCAAGGCACAGAAACACGATGTCATGTACACCCGTTAACACATGGATACTTTTTGTAATATACATATTTATTGATTCTCTAAATAAAACGTGTCCCAAATGATAATGATAGAGTGGGGCTCTACCAGTGAAAAAATCATTAAAACGCAAAATGTGGCAAGTGATCAGGAGGAGAATAATGATGTATCTACATATATAGAAAAGTAGTTAATAATACTGGTATCCAAGGCGGGCTCTCCATCACCCAGGACACCTCCCAACACCACAAATTCAACATTTACAACCCTCTAAGGCCGCACGTCTGATACCATACTACTTGTGAAGGAGGAATTGTATGTTATCTCTCAGAATGTTTGGTAATATGTTTATGGTTTGTAATGTGTGTATATGTACTGAATGGGGTGAGAATAGCTTGAGCTACCTCATCCCTTTGTGTGTATTTTACATCAATAAACTTATTTCAATTTCAATTTCTAAGGCCGCATTCTTGTAGTTACTGTGTTACCACAATCACAAGCCAGAATAAAGACTTGCTTCACTTTGCAATCAGTGAAACCAATATATAATTTTGTTTTATCATATTGCTAGTAATTGCCACCCATAATTTAGGAACAACCGACTAAACTCCTGCCTTTAAACCCTGATTAAGTAACTTATAAAGTAACTTTTGAAACCAGGTACAGTATCTTTGTTTTGAATTCTTCTCTGAAAATGAAACCAACCCACTTACAATATTAATCAACGGGGGCATAAAGAGCCCCCGTTGTGCTATTTATGCCCCTACTCAACGGGGCATAAAGAGCTAGACCCGTTGTCACTGATGTAAGCAATGATAGCTAAGCACTCGCAGGATGGACACGAGCATAATAAAATAACTGAGCATTATAAAGTAACCATAGGAAATCAAAACAATGCAAAATCGTATGCACGTATCTGCAATAAACTTGAGTAGACGACCCCGTTGGCCAGAGACCAATATGGTGTTCATGGCGGTTGCTGTGTACCACAACCAGCCCCGCCTATCCCGCCGGGCTTTATACTAACACCACTGTCAGCCCTCAGCCCTGCCTATCATCCCGGGGCTTACACCAACACCACACTCCCAGCCCATCAACCCGGCCACGGTGCCAGGTGGTGCTAGGTGGGGACTTCCCCCGTCAGCAGCAGCTGAGGCAGTGTTGACTCAGTGTTATTGGGAACAAGCTATCACACCAATTAACCCGCCCTCATCAAGAAGCGCCATAAGCTCGTTAATAGTTACCAAATACCATATTGATGATTGTAAAACGATTTACATGACTCGCATATGATCACGTTCGCACATTTCTCTAAGAGTGCTTTGCTGACTACCTCTTGGATTCCCAACTCTGCAAGTGCTCCATCCACGTACTTCACAAATACAAATAATCGCCAACAGACCCTAAAACCTAACATAACCTACGCCAAACTATATATTGAAGTTAAATATATAATAATAATTTATTACACAAACCCGTTTTCAATAAACAGAACGTAAAAACTGAAAAATCGGTCTTGGCCACCGCTTAACAAGCCTGACCCGAGGACAGGTTAAGCGCGCACACACCACATACAGGTCTTATGACGCAGTTGTAACCGCAGCTTAATCCGTGAGTTTGGCAACTGTTGTGGGTTGCACCCTGTGAAAGACCAGTAATTGGCCTAGGGAGACCTCGATAAGCCAGACAGGCTTCCTGTCCCCAGACAATGGACAAACCTGATGGTGAACATGCCCCTTCAGTAGGACCGTCAGACTTGCACCCAATCAACTCATTGATCGATTGATGAAGATTAAGGCATGGCACGGGCATGAATAGCCCGTAATGTACCCAATCAACTCCACCCACTTCATATACAACACGTATCAAAGTTCTGGAAAAGTCCTCCGCGGGGAGAAGCACCAGCAGAGCTTGCAGGTGGCAGGCAGAGCGCACAGCGCCCCGGAGTCGACTGCTGACCCGAGCAAACCTCAGAATCAAGGCAGCCAGCAAAACACAACTTGTCGACTCGCTCATACAGAAAAAAAAACTTTAAAAGGCACGTAGGCGGAATATACAGTGGAGGCCTTGAACTCTTACCTGTAGCAGGTGGAGTTAGTGAAAGGCCCCTGGGTACGGAGTCCGGGCTGTGCTCCTTGTCCGCTTACGAAACATGCACATATTTCCTCAGTCATTGCGTTTTCTGCTTTTATTAAGCAGTTTAATAGTTCCGAAACGCTTTAAGGAGCTAATAAACGTTATATGGCTCAATATATGATATATCAAAACTATGGATATAGCGTAGATATATATCTACGCTATATCAATAATCTCCTTGTGTCAAGAACAACCTCACAGAATTTCCAAGTAATTATCAAAAGGCACCAAGCCGGGAAGGCTAAGTAGCACCATCAGAATGTCCAAGCTCGTAAACTGTTTAATAAATACACACTAAGCCGCCCTGATGAAGGAAACATGCACAGGTTTCCTAAGTGGACACAGAAATACTTCACGAATGCTAGGAAGCGTGAGAACTGATACTAGCAAGCTCTCCACCCGGACGTATCATGCTCTCCTCCGCCCACACCTTCAACCCCCACACGACCACTAACCACCTCTCAACATACTATAGTTATATTGATCATGTTTATAGCACGCCCCCCAATCCCCACACCCCCCGAGGGGTGAATAAGCGGAAGAAAAGTCACAATAACGTGGCTGAAAAAATGTTGACCAAACCCCACACACTAGAAATTGAAGAGACGACGATGTTTCGGCCCGTCCTCGACCATTCTGAAGTCGATTGTAAATAAGGTTGAGAGCGGGTAACCATTCCGGCCTCGCTTGTGTGGAAGTCACCCTCGCCTGAAACCCGAAACTCAGTTGCTGCTCTTTAATTTCATACAGCTAACTTTACTACATTGTCAGTTTGAGTGTTGCGTGCGTGTCTCCTCTGCGAGCGCGCACAAACAAGCCCACAATTCACACTGAAATATATTATACGAATACGACCGCTTCTCTATTGGAAGAAATAAATGAGAATACAAGTAGCACACTGATAAATCTGGTTAATTGAATTGGTGGATGGGTGTACCTCCATACAGAGTGCGTGGAGGATGGCTGTACCTCCATACAGAGCGCGTGGAGGATGGGTGTACCTATACACCAACACTGCAGTTCCTCGTGTACTGACANTGTTAGGCCTCACCCTCCTTGTGACGTCACGCCACGCACAGGCGAGGGGCACGTTTGATTGGTCTAGGCACCCCTGCTCCTAGGCCGAGTTTTGGCGGGTAGAACCTGTCATTGGAAGCGGCACGGGGACCGTGCCGGCTTCCTGCTGATTGGTCAGACAAGGTAGGGGAAGAAATAGGGGGATGTGGCCTCTCTGGCCCGCCAGAGTTTAGTTTGAATTGGGCAGCAGGGTGAGAGTGTCTAGGTGCGGGTGGCGGGCCTGCCACCCCCACCACCGTTATCGCTCCCGTCGTTCTGTTTACTCATATTGCATGGCACTCCAGCCACCCGGGTGTGTCGAAGCCCAAAAATTGCGAGAAACTGGGACTTGGACTTTGAATTGCGCCCGACGTCGTCCATGGGGAGGTGACGCCGGCCAGTGTCACTCCTGTAACCCCAGTGTAAGAGCGAGTCATGCTCTGGTATGATGGGTTGTTAGTGATTCCCCATCCAAGTGTGTATGGCAGCGCCACCCGGCCGCCCCCTGGCCACCGCGGCCACCCGCCACCCCCGGCCGCCCAGTCACCCACCCATGCGGCCCGGCCCGGGCCAGGCCCAGGCCACCCACCTTACACCGCGCGCGAGCTGCTCGGTGGGTGGGGTGGGGTGCTGTGACGTCACGCGCCACCCGTGGCCACCCTCCTGAAGGCCACGCAGTGGCCACATGTTGGCCACCACCTTTGGCCACCCCTTGGCCACATTCCCAGGACAGCCTAGGCCACATCTTGTCGACGCACGAGGAGCAAGCTAAGTGTTGACAGCCAGGTGGTAAGGACCTGGGAAATGAGGAAATGTTGGAAGGAAACGTGAGTACTTTATCGGTGTCTCAGATTAGTGGAAATCATAGTAGAAAAGTTGTGTGAGCCCCTAGCCCGGCCAGGCTAGGAAGTAGCTGAGACGCCCGTCTGTGGCATGCCCAGGTGACTGGGGCAGTACCTGGAGTGGGAAATTGTCACTGTAAATCACGTAGTGTTATAATTATATATCTGTAGATATATTGTTGTGTGTAGACTGACTGGAGTTTGGGACCAGTCAGTGTAGAGAAATCATCATATAAATGATCCAGTCTGGCGATTCTGTATATCGTCCAGCCTTGGTTAGTGCCATGGTACCTCATTATGTAATTAGGCCAGGTTAGAGTTAATTAAGCAGGCCCGTGGGGCAGGGTTATTAGTGGATATCCTGAGGTCTGTATATTCCTGGTGATTAATTTCATTGTTATGTAGGCATTTCCATGTGTTTCATTTGCATGTTGCATGTATGAGGTTGTGTGGTGAGTCAGTAGATGTGATCGCTGACTGATTGCCTAATGATGTCATTAGCATGGGGGGCATGCTGACGGTATCATTATGTGCAGGTTTGTGCAGTGTTATCAGGTATACGATATTACTGTCCTAGGAACTGTGTTGAGGATTTAAAGGGACCCTTTGAGTATTCAGGGAAATTCTCAGTCACTTAATGGAGCGAGCAATTTGTTAATTTGCCTAATTATGGGAGAATTAGTGCCAGCTGTCCGCGTAGAGCGACGGTGTCTTATATTAACGTATATTGTCTTGCTGAAGCCACCGGGATCGGGCGATCTTTTGCAACGTTTGCAAGATTAGAGGGACAGTAAGATTGGTATACCTTGATTGTTGCAAAACCGTGTGTTATTACTGTGTGGGCATAGTAATTAACGAGTAGTGCCATAGCAACCGTATGTGGGCAGTGCTATTTTATAATGTTTTGCATGCCATTATATGTGTGACCTATGTAACCTTAGGGTTACTTTGTTTCTTTAAGTTGTGTTGAGTACTTAAGGATTCAGTGAGTTAATTAGGGGTAATTAACTGGATAAGGGGGTGCACACTTGAAGTTGTTGAATGAGTGAGTGCTGTTATGGGAGAACAGTGTTGAACTTGAGCTTGTGGGAATACGTGTCCGGTGCAATTAATTGTCCGTGTGACAATTAATTGACCACTCTAGCTAATTATGTAATTAGCATTCTCATCATGAATTCACGTAGTGGGAGAGGATCTGTCAGAGTCTGTCAGTGATAGTGCTAACGTCAGTTGCTCGAGACTAACTGCCTTTCAGGGTTGGGGCAATTAGTGGCTCATGATAATTAGTGGAGTAATTAACGTCTGGAGTCTTGAGGACTCAGATGACTCGGTAAAGCGAGGTCATGGGGTTAGCATAATACGTTATATTAATCATATTCTGTCTGGTGACAGTGGATTAAGTTGCACTCATTGTTAATTAGGGTAATTAACTCCTCTTCCGTGAATTCACAGTGTTTGATGAGACCTGCTTAGGCAGTGCGGAGTGAGACGTATTTATGTATGATTAATTATCGGTCCTGGTGACAGTTAATTAATTGCTCAAGGCTAATTAGGGTAATTAGCACTCATTAGTAAGTAAACGTAATTAATGATACACAGACTGTTGAGAAGCCACCCACTTGGGGTAGGCTTAGTTAACGTAACTCAATGGGATGTAATTAGTGGTCCGTTTGACCTTAATTAAGAATTACTCACTGAATACTTGCAAGGAGTCAAGTGTGATGTAATTTAAGAGTTTGAGTTATTGTGACAAGAGGACTTGTGTTAACGTAGAGTACTATCATGTTGTGTCTAGCGTGAGACACTTGTTTGTGATTAAAGTAGTACTTGTTGCTGACTGCTGTGATCAGTCAATTTCCATCATTATTCACATAATCAATGTTGCAATTGATTAAGGCAATTTCTTTTGGTTATCGTCTAGTGACGAGGGTAAAGTAACTTAGGGATGAGTGGAGCTGTGTCCCAGAATCCCACCTTGCCTGACTGTGTTCACTTTAGTTGTGATAGGGGGAGTCACTGTTAGACTACCCACCTGATTACGGGGGTCGCTCCTGTTGGAGGGAGGGCCTTAAGCTTGTGATTAGAGTAGCTGCCACTAGGAAGTCGTGTCACTATTGATTGCTTGCTTGTGTCATCAGTGGATAAATTGTTCAGTTAGTTCATGTTGTCAGCCCGAAGTGTCAGCAGGATGGAGCCTGCTGTCATTTCTCGAGGGGCTGTTGAATAGCTGTGTTGCAAATGCCACTGGTTGGACTGTAACGTAATTAAATCACACGCTGTGGTGTAACTTAGTCTGTGATATTTTCTTTGAGTTTGCAATATTGCGTCATCAGTGGGCACACCTGTGTTCAGGTTAGTTCAGTATGCAGCCACACAGCAAGGGTTGCTATTTAGCTGTTGGTTATGGTGCCACTGGATGGACATTAACGTAAAGATTAATTTGAGGAAGGGTGCTGGAGTTGCCAGTGAACCCATTAGTTATTGATGTCATTGAAAGGCTACTGATTTGATTGCATTGCAACCGCTATTGCAGGTGTAGACTGCACTGAGGCGTAGAACAGTTAGGAGGTTACTGGAGACGTGTTCCAGAACTCACTGTGTCATTTGTTGTAATTGTGATTATAGATCTGTTAGTTCTTGCTTGCGTGTTGATTCCTCTGTGGGCACGCTTATGTTCGAGTAACGTCATTGACATTCTTTTGTTTTAATGTAGTAGTCTAGTCTCTTGTTATAATAAATTGTTATTTGTTAACAGTCTTTGATGTCAACCTTCAACTATTCTGTACCACTCCCATTGTTCTGATATATATTTGATATTGTTGTTTTAAATCTTTGATATGACGGCTGCGCTCTTGGGAATTCGAATTCCAATTCATAGCGCCACACAACAAATATAAAATTTGATTGTGAGAACCCGTCGGTTACCCTTTATTGGTTTTAACGTCATGTTTAACTAGGAGGAACCAGCGGCCTATTGTGGACAGGTTTTCACCCCTGCTGGTGGAAGCCTGGCGGTTTGCTCCCGCTTCTCCTTTTTCTACTGGACTCATGCTTAACTGCCAAGAGCAGCCTTTAAACTTGTAGTCCACCTCCTAAGGGAGGTAGGCGTAGAGAAAAATCTCACAATCCGTATGGACCGGAAGACCACAATGCCTCAATAAGACCCTTTATCATAGGACCGATAACACCCACTCAGAATATTCTTATCCAGATTATTATCGCATATGCGGACAGTAGAACAAGATCACAGATTGTTTTCCCTCAGTGAACGAGCTACTGATAGCAAACGGCATTGCATCAGTTCAACTGCCACCGACAAAAAGACATCCTCAGCTACCCAGACCGACAACGGCTCTTCCAGCGGACACCCAGACGGACACTCCACGGATGACTACCACTGAATACTCCCAGACGACGCTGACAGTTGTTCCCAACAAAAAGACAGCAGGAATACTGACGGCACAGAACAATGCAGAATACACATCCTCAGACGAACATATAGATGTAGAAGATACCTCCGGCGAAGACAATGACCCTGAAGAGGAAATTCTGACGCCTCGGAAGCTACACGTACTTCCAAACTGAATATCGGGACATTATTCACCAAGCATAATTGACAAGGAAGCAGACACACTCACAGCTTTCTCACACGGCCAGGGGTGCACCATTAAGATCCCACGGGAAATGATGGAGCTGGACACTGAAAACCATCCGTATCACACTGCCCCCGGCCAGCTGCAATCCTGGCCGAGGGTAAGCCTACTGCAATGTTTTACGTGGTCAATTGATTGATTGGGCCATACACCGTTCTTGCTTGCACGTACGTTATATTTCACCCCTGGATATTTACACCCTAGGTTGTATTCCTTCCCTGGGTATGTTTTCCCAAAACTTAAGTAATGTATAAGATTCGGATATCATATTCTCAGCAGACATTCTCACTGATATATATTAGCAGATTTGTCCATATAAGCATTGTTGTTAATCTCCTCCCCCGTGGTGGTGCCAGTGTAGTTCACACGCCCCTGTGGTGGTGCCAGTGTAGTTCACACGCCCCCTGGTGGTGCCAGTGTAGTTCACACGCCCTCCTGGTGGTGCCAGTGTAGTTCACACGCCCCTGTGGTGGTGCCAGTGTAGTTCACACGCCCTCCTGGTGGTGCCAGTGTAGTTCACACGCCCTCCTGGTGGTGCCAGTGTAGTTCACACGCCCCCGTGGTGGTGCCAGTGTAGTTCACACGCCCTCCTGGTGGTGCCAGTGTAGTTCACACGCCCCTGTGGTGGTGCCAGTGTAGTTCACACGCCCCCGTGGTGGTGCAGTGTAGTTCACACGCCCTCCTGGTGGTGCCAGTGTAGTTCACACGCCCCGTGGTGGTGCCAGTGTAGTTCACACGCCCTCCTGGTGGTGCCAGTGTAGTTCACACGCCCCCGTGGTGGTGCCAGTGTAGTTCACACGCCCTCCTGGTGGTGCCAGTGTAGTTCACACCCCCGTGGTGGTGCAGTGTAGTTCACACGCCCTCCTGGTGGTGCCAGTGTAGTTCACACGCCCCCGTGGTGGTGCCAGTGTAGTTCACACGCCCTCCTGGTGGTGCCAGTGTAGTTCACACGCCCCCGTGGTGGTGCCAGTGTAGTTCACACGCCCTCCTGGTGGTGCCAGTGTAGTTCACACGCCCCTGTGGTGGTGCCAGTGTAGTTCACACGCCCCCGTGGTGGTGCAGTGTAGTTCACACGCCCCCGTGGTGGTGCCAGTGTAGTTCACACGCCCCTGTGGTGGTGCCAGTGTAGTTCACACGCCCCTGTGGTGGTGCCAGTGTAGTTCACACGCCCCTGGTGGTGCCAGTGTAGTTCACACGCCCCCGTGGTGGTGCCAGTGTAGTTCACACGCCCCCGTGGTGGTGCCAGTGTAGTTCACACGCCCCTGTGGTGGTGCCAGTGTAGTTCACACGCCCTCCTGGTGGTGCCAGTGTAGTTCACACGCCCCTGTGGTGGTGCCAGTGTAGTTCACACGCCCCTGTGGTGGTGCCAGTGTAGTTCACACGCCCCTGTGGTGGTGCCAGTGTAGTTCACACGCCCCTGTGGTGGTGCCAGTGTAGTTCACACGCCCTCCTGGTGGTGCCAGTGTAGTTCACACGCCCTCCTGGTGGTGCCAGTGTAGTTCACACGCCCTCCTGGTGGTGCCAGTGTAGTTCACACGCCCCTGTGGTGGTGCCAGTGTAGTTCACACGCCCCTGTGGTGGTGCCAGTGTAGTTCACACGCCCCCCTGGTCGTGCAGTGTAGTTCACACGCCCCTGTGGTGGTGCCAGTGTAGTTCACACGCCCCTGTGGTGGTGCCAGTGTAGTTCACACGCCCCCGTGGTGGTGCCAGTGTAGTTCACACGCCCCTGTGGTGGTGCCAGTGTAGTTCACACGCCCCTGTGGTGGTGCCAGTGTAGTTCACACGCCCCTGTGGTGGTGCCAGTGTAGTTCACACGCCCCTGTGGTGGTGCCAGTGTAGTTCACACGCCCCTGTGGTGGGCCAGTGTAGTTCACACCCCCTGTGGTGGTGCCAGTGTAGTTCACACGCCCCTGTGTGGTGCCAGTGTAGTTCACACGCCCCTGTGGTGGTGCCAGTGTAGTTCACACGCCCCTGTGGTGGTGCCAGTGTAGTTCACACGCCCCTGTGGTGGTGCCAATGTAGTCCCCCCCCCCCCCGTGGTCGTGCCCGCTGGTACCATGGGTCGTCCTGGTACCCAAGCACTAGGACACCGCCGCTGGTATTTAAGTTTACCAGTCATTACACTCAGGCCGCCCTTGTCAATCTGCTCACGAAGATAGCGATCACGGGAACACTTGATTCTCTAGCAGGCAAAAACACACTTGACCGTGATTATCTTTATTTTTTTTGTTTTTGTTTTATATTCCGGTTACATGGCTTTCCTCGCCAAGACATTCATTGCACTTATTATGGGTATACGAGAATTTATTATGGGTATATGAGGATTTTATGTAAGCAGGTTCATGATTCATAAGCCAACAACCAGTTTGGTCTTGGCAACTAGTTTTTGTTAAGAAGTCAACAGCTTTCGTCTCGTGTTTTTTTTTTTTTACATATAATTAAAACAAAGTAGGTTTTGGTCTTTTAAGTTGTGCATGTTGTGTGGTGTTGGGTGGCGGGGTGTTGTGCTCCGTGTTCCCGCCACTTGTCAGGCACTGGCAGGCACGAAGGAAATCTTCGATTGGCTCGAGTGCCATTTCACAAGATGCAGTAATTTTTTTTTTTTTTTTTTTTTTTTTTTTTTTTTTTTTTTTTTTTTTTTTTATATACAAGAGTTGTTACATTCTTGTACAGCCACTAGTACGCGTAGCGTTTCGGGCAGGTCCCTGGAATACGATCCCCAGCCGCGAAGAATCGTTTTTTCATCCAAGTACACATTTTACTGTTGCGTTAAACAGAGGCTACAGTTAAGGAATTGCGCCCAGTAAATCCTCCCCGGCCAGGATACGAACCCATGACATAGCGCTCGCGGAACGCCAGGCGAGTGTCTTACCACTACACCACAGAGACTGCTCGTGCAGTCTGCAGAGACTGCTAAATCTTGTCTCGGCTCTTGTACTCGTGCTTGTACTCGTGCTTGTTACTCGGTAGAACTTCTGCTCGGCTTGGGTTCGTTTATAAATCTTTTGGGGAATTTGCATTACCTGTTGAACTAGATTTACCACATCTAAACTGTCAGCAAAATTATTCGCACGGCCTTCGTCACTAAGTGATGGGGTACGAAAAAGATACGTACCCAGTATTAAGACAGCTCTATTATAATTACGAGAAATGTGTAAATATTTAATTCAGAAGGAGTTACTATTATAAGCTTTAGCCAATATCCCCAGTTTGCTAACTGTAGGTAGTAAATGTGGGCGATTGTAACCTTTCTGCCTCCCCCCACTGGATGCGGGGGAAGGGGGATGTGGGGGGGGGGTAGTGTGGGGGGGGATGTGCATGCTAAGCAAGTGAAATTATTGAAACTTGCTCACCACATGCAAGTTGCTTAGCTCAAGAGACTTTACGCGCGTCGTTCTCAAGTCATGTGGAAATAATATACATTGAACTGTGCATTTAGCTTAAGACTGTAACTAGTAACTTGGTAAATAGTTTTGAGGGTTCAGGTCCTGAATTTATTATGTGCCTCTGTAACCTTTTCCCACTACCGCCCACAGAATGGGTATCGGGTGCATAATAATTGAACTAAATGAACTCTGACGCGACTCTCAATATAGGCTGTGTTGAGGGGTTCCCGTGTGGGGGTGGTGGCGGCCCCCCGCATAGCACGATAATACAGCCTGTCAACACCCTCCCCCCCCCCCCAGCTTCTGCAGACAAATCAATGAATGTTAGCGGGGAATGAATCGCGTTTTTTTTTCCCAAGAGTGTCAGTGATAGAGCAGGTGTGTGAGACTAATCAACCATAATCTGCTTATCAGGTGTGAGATTCGAAGCATACTTGGACCTTGCTTGAAGACATCGCGGCAGGGCGTGTGAATGGCTTCGTCAACGCTTGGTATAGGGAAATGCAAATAGTTTCAATGTGCACCTTGATACGGGTGAGGGAGTCGGGTACCCTATTGCCGGGCGTGAATTGCTGGTACATTCTTGAATCCTTATACATGCCGTGTTTTTTGTGTCCAAGGGACGAACCCTGTCCATTGTACCCGGACGTAGATAGAACTCGTCTAGTCTCAAGTGAGCAGATGATAACCTTGCAGGTGCATAGTGAGTGAAACATTGTCGTTGTTTTAAACTCGGAACCAGTTTCTGAAACGTTTGATACTGGTTTGGCTCGGTCCTTAATCTGTGGATTCTAGTCCAATAGGAATTCTTGCTATTCTAATTTTCTTCGCTGATATCTTTCCTATCGTTTGGCACCAATAACATTGCCATTACGGCGCCAGAGGCGTTACACAGTAATCAGCCGATAAATAAACCCTTCCCTGTAGACCAAGTTAGTGCAGTCAACTCACAACCCGGACCAACTGGTCCAGGGTTAGTTTCCTGGGCCACGCTACACCAGATGCCATTGGTCATCTAGCAATAAATAGATAACTATTAGTAAGGAGACTTGTAGGTAGCATCCTGGAATGGCCAGTAGGAGACTTGACTGTCTCTATGGAAGTGGTAGCAATACTTTTATAATCAAACATACTTGCTATTTATTTAATCCTTAACATTAGAAATATCTTTCTTGCTAAGTGAAAAACATTGAAGTTAATTTTGAAAGCTGATAAATAAATGGAAGTGATAAATAGTGTGGTCCACTTGTCTGCAATTGTTGCTAAACTATCTTTTTCCTATATATTTTGTATATTTCA
>WNGS01165523.1:25939554-25970553 GCA_020271785.1 Procambarus virginalis | reverse complement strand
TAGGCTTGTACCGAGGGCCATCGACCCCCAGTCGACCTACTGACCTTCCCCAGGGTGCAACTCCATGACAGTTGCTTAACTCCCGCGTACCTATTCACTGCTAGGTGAACAGAGTGTTTAGTGAATGGGAAGCTTGACCAACTATTGTATGTCCTTCCCTGGATCATAATAGTACTTATAGCTAACATGGATGAACGTACGAAAATGAACTGTTGCGACAAAAAAAAAAAAACGCGTTTTGTTCTATTTTTTTTCAGGGGCACGAAAAAGAAGGCAACCACCAGACTAAAGTTTCCTAGGCCTAGTATAGCCATATATTTAGGTACTATACTAGGTCTCGTGTGGCTTATATGAGGCCTAGTATAGCACATATGTGCGTATATTAAGTCTCGTTGGCTTATATTAAGCCTAGGATAGCACCAATATGCGGTATATAAGGTCCGTGTGTCTTATATTAAGCCTAGTATAGCATATTTAGGACTTCGACAGTTTGTTGGGTTTTATAGTTACTGTTCCAATTTTGGCTTGCCATTTGGCGTATACCAATTGTATAAACGTAAACTTAAATTTACAAAACGTAAACTTAAATTTACAAAACGTAAACTTAAATTTACAAAACGTAAACTTAAATTTACAAAACGTAAACTTAATTTACAAAACGTAAACTTAATTTACAAAACGTAAACTTAAATTTACAAAACGTAAACTTAAATTTACAAAACGTAAACTTAAATTTACAAAACGTAAACTTAAATTTACAAAACGTAAACTTAAATTTACAAAACGTAAACTTAAATTTACAAAACGTAAACTTAAATTTACAAAACGTAAACTTAAATTTACAAAACGTAATTTTGCTCCGTTTATCACATTTCATATATAGTTTAGTTTCCAAGTTATACGTTCTACCAAGAGTTAATATAAATACTATAATTTTTGAACAATGTGTTGCACCTAAAATCTAAGTTATTCTAGACATGATCTCAACTTGAAACTAAACAATAAATGAAATGTGATAAACGGAGCAAAATGTTTTAAAATTATTATATTTAAGTTAAAAAATCCTCATTGTATTTATATGGAAATGTCAGTATTTACTCGATTGCAATAGATCCGAGTAAATACTGAAGATGGAGGCGCAACATGCTAAACAAGAGATGGGTGGTAGTGCTGTTACCTGGGTTCCGTCATGCTGGAGCGGGGTACCTATGCTCTTCTTGCGTTGGTCTTCTTCGTAGTCGAACACCAGCTCGAGTGCATCCGTTACTGTACGACACAGAACTCCGCGGTTCTGCAGGCGTCGTCTCAGTGCCTCTTTCACTGACACTTGGGACAGTCCCATGCCTACAAGGCGCTGAGGAAGAGGGCATTGCTCATTAGTGTTCAATAATCTCTTTAACTAAAGCTAGAAAATAATTAGCTATATTTTTAGTTTTAGTTTATTTTACGGGGAATTTTATAAAACAAAATTTTATAAGTAAATTAACGTGGTCTTATCATTAATATTGTTTAAATATTCACAAAACGCTAAAGCTTGTATCCTGCAAGAGCTGAGAGCTAACCTTGGCGATGGGGTGGAGTAGCAGTAGTTCTGCCTCTTGGTCACTGAGAGTGAGCGTGCGGTTCTTGGCTGTAGGCGCCGGCTTGCTCTTCATTGCGTTGGTAATGTCCTCATTGCCCTGCTGCATCCTGATGAAGGGGCAGAAGGGATAGAAGCGAGCATGGTCGGCTAGCGGGTCATCTCCCTTCCTCCAGCCATAGAGCCCTCCGCCACAATTGAAGCACTGCACCCAGTCAGCGAGGCCCGTGGAGAAAAAGCCAGCCTCAACTAACTGCTCGGGAGCTACCCCGGTGTCCTGGGGCCAACGCCTGAATGTCTGCAAGCGACTAGATGGTGTGTTGAAGTGAGGGAAGGCGAGCCGCCCGCTGTCTGCCACCTGTACAGCGTCTGTTTACACAGTAAATGTTAATTTAATGTAAATTGAACTAATTTTGTTTGTTTCAGAAATCCAAGCGCCTGGCCTCCATCCTTGGACAGAAACAGACAGACATTCTTTTTTTATATAGATATAGATTTGCACTACGATCATTGACCTAACCCTTTCGGTCAACTTGAATAGCACATATCTACATCTTTATACATTGTATTAGCTTAAATATTGACTGCCGTATATAGTGGTAAAATATAACGTTGTTCAGTATATTTAAATCAAAACTGAAGGCGGATAGAATGACGATTAATAGAAGGGTTATGTTTACAGACCTGTGTGGAAGCTGGAGTCTTGCTGCTGCGGGCGCGTGCTGGCCACCCTGAAGGCGTGATACTCGTCCATTAAGGCGTAGAGTGCACTGTCTTGAGTGTCTGTAGAGACTCTTGGGACATTGCCTGTGGCCACGCCAGTAACGAAAGGGCAGTTTGGGAAGTGTTTGCGGTGCTCCACCTCAGGATGGTCGCCGGGGTCCCAGTAGCCTACGATGCCTTGGCAGAAAACACACTGGACGTGGTCTTCAGTCCGTAAGTAGAAAAATCCTGCCTTAGCTAGTTGATCTGGATCGACGAAGGTAACCGTCCAGTCTGCGAAGGTTTGGCGCCGCACTGACTCCAGCAGCAGTGCTGACTGCCAGTGAAACCTTCGCTCAGCACGTTCCTCCACAGCTGGAACACAATTAATATTTTGATTAATATGCTGACATCCCAGTCCATCAATAAGTAAGACAGTACATGTAGCGACTGAGAGGGATATATACACAATATGGATTGTTGTATTGAGATGATAGTTTACACATTTTTATTGAAAAAAAGGAAAACAATAACCTAACCTGTCCTAAGCCTAACTAAACGTATTCAATGTCTAATTGTTTATATGAATATATATTAATCCATAAATGTTTGGTTAGGCCTACTACGGATTAATGTCTCTGTTTATTATCTTCCAAATTTTCTATAATACAAACTGTTGATTTAATCTATGTAAAATAATCCATATTTTGCATATTTATCTCGGGCAACTATACGTATTATGTTATTAACTGATAGGTTGTTATAACTGCAACAGTAATGCAAATAATAATATATATATTTTTTTATTATTATTTTCTACCACAAACGTGGCCACACATTTACAATGCTAACCAGCATATATACATTTTCTTCTGTCCTCTTTGGACAGGGTTAGAGATCAGTTAAACATATAGTTCAGGGAATAATCTATATTAATAGAATACATATTTGTTCAAAGTTTAAGCCCAGACGCTTTAGGCTAGCGGCATTAAACTTTACAGGGTGACTGGTGGGTGTTAAGGGACTGTTATATGCGCGTCGGGTTTGGTCGTACTCTCATGGTGACCCACAATGAAGTTGGTGGAGATATAGTAGTGGCTGCCGAGCCTATAGAGTTTCATCATATGTTCATAATATCACAGAATTGAGATATTGACATGTAAAATGCATGTTCTGTGGCAGATTTTCATTCTGGGGCTCCCAGCGCTTAAATGGTGCAACCTTCTGGGGTCGATCCAGATACCTCTGGGTATCTTATCTAATAAATAGATAATTGTTCACTGAGGGCGATCGAAGATGATGTCCCTCGACCCTTTCTTGAGTGGTATATCTCCTGAGACGTCAGCATAAATTTTAAATAGCATAAAATGCAGGATTAAAAGCTATGATGGTTATCTTCAGGTTACCTTGAGATGGTTTCGGGGCTTAACATCTCCTCGTTGCTGGACTGGTCAACCAGGCTGTTGGACGCAGCTGCTCGCAGCCTGACGTATGAGTCACAGACTAGTTGATCAGTATCCTTTGGAGGTGCCTATATGTTTACTACAGAATTTCCGGTATTGGGGACAAGAAGCCTGTACTCATCCAGGAAGCTCATAGAGGTCTCCCTAGGTCAACCAGACCTAAAAGATACAATCCAAAACACTTACCTAACTCTAGGAGTACCTGTTTAACTGCTAGAAATCGTGCCCAACTGTTTTTGTTCTGCCCGGGGATTGAACCCGGGTCCCCTTGATTGAGAGCCGAGATGACTGTGCTACCATCTCCACTCCATTAACATCTCCACAATACTAACACCATCTCCACTACACGAGCATAATCTTCATTGTTTGATAATTTTCTTCACTGTTAAAGCATCATTATCTCTCCCACTCCCGTCTAACAATTTAAATAATTATAATAATAATAATAATAATAATAATAATAATAACTAACAATTTGGGTCTGATAATTACTATATCTACAACTGGACTGTCTCCAGTGCGTTATACTTATTTTTATTCAATACATATTATCTTCACTACGTAAGCCTTATGTTTAACGGGCTGTAAATGCCATGTGTCCACATCGAAAGTCTCTGAGGCGAGAACACAGAGTCGAAGCTCAAACCCCGGCAAGCACAATTAAGTGAATATAGCCAGGCTGCGTCAGCCTTGTGCTCCACACAACCCAGCCACACTGGCTGCGGCAGCCTTGTGCTCCACACAACCCAGCCACACTGGCTGCGGCAGCCTTGTGCTCCACACAACCCAGCCACACTGGCTGCGGCAGCCTTGTGCTCCACACAACCCAGCCACACTGGCTGCGGCAGCCTTGTGCTCCACACAACCCAGCCACACTGGCTGCGGCAGCCTTGTGCTCCACAACCCAGCCACACTGGCTGCGGCAGCCTTGTGCTCCACAACAGCCACACTGGCTGCGGCAGCCTTGTGCTCTACAACCCAGCCACACTGGCTGCGGCAGCCTTGTGCTCTACAACCCAGCCACACTGGCTGCGGCAGCCTTGTGCTGCACACAACCCAGCCACACTGGCTGCGGCAACCTTGTGCTCCACACAACCCAGCCACACTGGCTGCGGCAGCCTTGTTGTGTTCTACACAACCCAGCCACACTGGCTGCGGCAGCCTTGTGCTCCACACAACCCAGCCACACTGGCTGCGGCAGTTTTGTGCTCCACACAACCCAGCCACACTGGCTGCGGCAGCCTTTTTGTGTTCCACACACTACAGTCACTCTGGCTGCGGCAGTTTTGTAGTCCTCACGCCGCAGCCTGACTGGTTACGACGTAACTCTCCCAACAGCCCACCACGGGAGTCGTGACATCAACCCACCTCGCAAGTTTTGTGTGCCCTGAGGAACTGACAGTCCATCAAACTGAAGCTGAGACATGTTGGTGATGGCAGGTGGAGTTCACAGCACGCACGTCAACCTTCCCTGACACCAAGGAGAAACTGAAACCCACACTTGGGTAGATAACCATTTAATACTACTGTTATCTTGCCTTCCCCATGTGTGGAACATGCTTCGTTTATCTAATCTTGATATTACGCATGAGAAATATATAAATAAAAAAAATAACTTTCAGGTATTGCAGAGGAAGCATATATCATTTATTTTTTATTTTTATGTAAATTAATGTATTGATTGTTGCCGCCGAAGGCGGCTAGTTTATTGTGCACCCCATACTCATTCTAATACTTATCCTGTGAACGCTGGTTGAAAGGTATGCGGCTCAGGAACTAAACCCTCGTTTAGCTAACCAAGTTACAGCATTGATGAACTAGCTACACAGTTTGTTAATATTTACAACAGTATTTACAATTTTAGATGTTTAAATTTGCAGTATTGCAAGCTGACAAATATTGCGTGAACTATCTACAGTAGGCGAAATTGGGATACTAGGCAAAGATTTCGGGTAATATATTTTGATTTTGATTTTTGATATATGGCATGTTTGGAAAGCTTAATTTTACTTTGCCCATTGTCTTGCGGGCCGGCATTGCTTTCAGTTTTGTCTGCACAAAATAATTCCTGAATGGCAGACAGATGTGTATGATATTTGTGGGCATAACTGCCTGGCGGCAAGGAATAAATTACTTTATTTTAAGGATAGTTATTCTGCTCTTTAGGATATATGTCGGAAACGAATATACAGTTTTGTTAGGGGGCTTTACGTAATTTTTTGTTCTTCAGTGATAGTCACGAGAAAAGACTGATTGTCTGGAATTACCATAGTACGATGAGATTACTGATAACAGGTGGGTATGGGGGTGGGGGAGAGATGGGGGGGGGGCATTAGGGTGCAGCAGGTTCAAGCCAGGACTGACTGGGAACCTATTCTTAACGGTTCGCCTTTATTCACCAACAATAATTTGGGGGACTTGGTTTCAACCAAATTCGAGGATCGTGCTTCAGGGACAACTAGTAGAGTCAGCTATGAAGAAGGACAATCGTGCCATAGGAATTAAGCCTGCCAACAGGAATTAGCCTGCCAATAGGAATTAAGCCTGCCAACAGGAATAAGCTGCCAATAGAATTAAGCCTGCCAATAGGAATAAGCCTGCCAACAGAAATTAAGCCTGCCAACAGGAATTAAGCCTGCCAATAGGAATTAAGCCTGCCAATAGGAATTAAGCCCGCCAATAGGAATTAAGCCTGCCAACAGGATTAAGCCTGCCAATAGAATAAGCCCGCCAACAGGAATTATAATCGAGTTCAGTACCCACTTTCGTAAAAAAAAAGTCATTTGAGCCAGATGGAAAGGAGACAGCTGCAGCCGCTCTCACCCTGTATCTCTTGTATCCCGCGATACAACCTTGATTTTGAAAGGGGGGGGGGAGGGAGAACTGATGGGAAAGGAAGCCTATCTCATGTAACAGAAAATGGAAGGGTCTTGATAATACAGTCGGGTTAGTTCTCGACTCGCGATCGTGAATCCCGGGTTCGAATTCTGGGTAGGATCGAAATGATTAGGCACGTTTTCTTTCACCTAATGCGGCTGTTTACCTAGTAGTAAATATTGTAGTTATCCCGGGGGAGTTAGTCAACTGTTGTGGAGTTGCATTCTTGGGAGGGATCTCGATTGATAAAGATGAAGATTAAGCCACCCAAGAGGTGGCACGGGCATGAATAGCCAGTAATAGGGAACCTTGCTATTGTTGTTGATTTAGATTCAACTACTGGAACAAAATTTCCATGTAGCACGGGCTATGGTGAGCCCGTAGTGGAGGCTCTTTGGAGCCATTACCTGTATCCATAGCTGATACTGGAGATCTGGGGATGGGGTCCGTGGACGCGCCAATCCAATCAAGACCATACGGCTGGTCAGACTCGTGAACTAATAGAGTACACACGTTGCTCACAGTTGAGTGCCACAGGCGTCGGCAGGGCTCTCGGCGGGCTGGCCGGCCTAGGGGGAGATGTCCGGGTGTTACAAGAGGATTGGTTTATCCCTTATCCCAGTTCCCTAAAGTTGGTAGTCTGGTCGAATTTCATTCTACGAACCTGTCGTAGTCGCAGAAGGCGTTCTTGAGGGACGACCAGGACGAACATAACGTAAAAATGCGTTTTTACGTATTGTCCACACTAAGGATAATAACTATAATTAACACTTTCATGTTCTATATATAATATATTATAATTATATCAAGAGCGAGGGTGAGGGGGAAGAACAAGCACTGGGACCAACCTTGACCTCTTGAGTTGGGCGACGCTCAGTGAAGCAGCGTTTTGAATCGTTATTATAGGTAGTCGACCGCTGGAGGCCTTTCCTTTTCTCCTCTTCCTCCAGTATCCTCGATTAAATTAGCAAGAACTTGCTAATTTCGCTTAAGCTTACCTGAGGTCATTGGAATTCCCTTACGAAGGACAAGGAGCTGGGATATGAAGACAAGGAATTGGGATATGAGGAAAGAAGCAGAAGAACGGTGCCTGGCCACTTGGGTAATCAGAGATCGAGCAAGGATCTGGCAAGAAACGAAGCCCTCGATCTACAAGGCCCTGAAGGGTGGGGAGTCGTCCTCGACTCCTGAGTGAGTGTTTATTCTCTGCACTCCTTAATATTCATAGTAATAATTTTTGTTATATTTTTCAACATAATTCATCAGTGGGTGGTAATGAGTATGGGTCACTGTACACAGCACCAGTGACTCAGTTAAGTACAGGCGACACTCATCTGGATGGAGATACTGTGTACTTACTGTATCTGTGTACTTACACTTCACAGCTTGCCATAACAGTGGCATCACATGTTTATACAACACTAACATTACCAAAGAGCGCAACACATAGTTGCATGTTATTTGATATCCATATAATCTTATTTTAGGCGATGCATATTGCAATATACTCCACCAACAATGGTATTTGGATGCACAGTAACGTCATTATATATTGAAACATGACCTAGCTCCCAGCAGGCAAAACATGCTTTAGCAACGTCCTACCAGCGAGCATCAGAAATATTACAGGAACAACCGTGGACATCTTCAAGAGGAAACTAGATTGTTTCCTTCAAGGAGTGCCGGACCAACCGGGCTGTAGTGGGTATGTGGGCCTATGGGCCGCTCCAAGCAACAGCCTGGTGGACCAAACTCTCACAAGTCAAGTCTGGCCTCGGGCCGGGCTTGGGGAGTAGAAGAACTCCCAGAACCCCATCAACCAGATATCAACCAGGTATCAACGTTTGTCCAACATTGAATCATCGTCTTCAAAGTTGATTCATTGTTGCATCAACGTCGTTTGCCTAGATATTCCCAGGAGGTGGGGAAGGGAGGGGGGGGGGGGGTAAACTTGTACTCTCGTCTTGAGGAAAGCACAAACTCTTAGAAAAAGGCGATAACAGGTCAGAATTATCATGCATGTTAAGAGCAGCGCTCCTCGCAAAAACAAAATTATATGCAGTACGGATTTGCGGCAGGAGGAGGAACAGTATAGGAAATGTAATTAAAGGGTTGGTTAGGCCATGTTTCTGTTGACATGGAAACGGTAGACAAGAGAAATAATGATTATAGTAGGCATCCATCAGTCATAGGAGACTATGGAGTTACGCTTTGGTTGTTGGTCTGGAGTGGCTTCACCAGGGCGCAAAGCCAGGGTAGGTTGATTACATTGATGATCAATGATTACATTGTTGCTAACGGTAGTATCACAGTCAATTTTGCCTTGTCGTTCTTCATTAATTTCTTTGCCACTTAAACGGGGTTTTAATAGATAAATGTGGGTATAGAGGATTGGGGGTGAGTGGAGTAGGTAACAGAATCGTCTATGTTAATATTGAAATATTAACAAACAATAGGAGGATGCTCGTAGAGGGCTGGATCGTTCATACACCAAGTCATGCGGATAGGAAGCTCGCGGCTTGTCAAAGGTTTATTCCCCCCTCCCCCATTATTCCTGAAAAAAGTTCTATCTGGATTTTAAAACTGTTTAAACTAATGTCTTGACATGAGTTTTGTGAACTGTATGTAGCCGGGAACAAAACTTAGCCTGACTACAGTTAATCAAGAGCTAGACAACCACCTTGCAAGGACCAGACGAACCATCTTGCAAGGGCCAGACGACCACCTTGCAAGGGCCAGACGACCACCTTGCAAGGGCCAGACGACCACCTTGCAAGGGCCAGACGACGTACCTTACACCAGTACCGAAACCCAACTGATAAAATTGTGACTCGCGATTCGTTTCCAGACACCCGCAAAACGTGTGCTCAGCATGGAGGTCGAACTAGCTCTTAACTTTTGTTGTGTCCTAATTCGTAGTTCAATAATTATTGTTATCATTCACCCAAGCAGAGAGCACGCGATAAGACTGAGTAGTCAATGGTATCATGAAGATAAGGGCTGAAGGCCAAGTCCACCGACGTCTCAGTATTGTAACATTATCCAGACGTTCAATTCACAGATCAAACGTGTAATAAAGATACTTTAGGAAATTGTATGGGATGACTGATGAACTAGCAACAACACTAAACATGTGTGATGAACTAGCAACAGGGCTCAACATGTGTGATGAACTTGCAACAGGGCTCAACATGTGTCATGAACTAGCAACAGAGCTCAACATGTGTCATGAACTAGCAACAGAGCTCAACATGTGTCATGAACTAGCAACAGGGCTCAACATGTGTGATGAACTAGCAACAGAGCTCAACATGTGTGATGAACTTGCAACAGGGTTCAACATGTGTGATGAACTAGCAACAGGGCTCAACATGTGTGATGAACTAGCAACAACACGCAATATGCACGGCGAGGTAGCAACAGTGTTCAACATGCTATTCTGTGATAAGTATTATCACAACCCTTCTTCAAACACGAGGAAATTATCGGTTGGATATGCAGCTGTTGGTTAATTGTTTATACAATGAAAATACAGCAGCATACACTCAGGATAACAAATTCTAGTGACATGTCAACCACGATGGAGTATTATAGTAACATGTTTTGGCATGTTACTGGCAAAACACGTTAACCGGCTTAAGATTATCATGTTTTAATGGTTACTGCAACTGTATTGAGCTCACGTAAGTCTCCAAGTCGACCTGTCGAGAATTTATAAGCCTTAAAGTACATAAACTTGTTTGTTTGTTAATTGGCTTCAGCTGTGAGGCTGGTCCAAGGTCACCCCGGGGAGCTTGAGTTGCCCTTTAAATGTACAGTAATCTCTCATTGACACTTATTAATACTTTCATCACGGTGTTTGGTGCTCTAACACAGCCTAGGCCGAAATAGGACGTCTGCCATTTTTTTTAATTATTTCAAGGACGTGTTTACGTAGATAATTTGGAATTACTAGGAGTGCTATGTGCAGCCTGCCTCCCGAGACTAACATCTTCAAGGCAGAACTTCTTGTAATCTTCGTCAACTGCTTGCCCAATGTCTTTCATTTCTTTGTCATTGTGGTTGACTCCCGCAGTGCCCTCATGGCCTTGGAGTCATTCAGTGGTAGTCGAGATTTAACATTGGCAATTTCTCTAGCAGATTTAAGGCAGTTGAATTTTGCTGGGTTCCCAGCCATATTGTCTGGCCTCCAACCCTGGATAGCCAGACATTCTACTTATATATATATATATATATATATATATATATATATATATATATATATATATATTATATATATATATATATATATATATATATATATTGATAGATACAGCGACAACAGGCGGCTTGACATCTGCGAGGCACTACACATCAAGAAGTCAACACCAGCAATCAACAGCCAATTAACGCACTACTATATTCTACCCACTTCAAGACTCCGCTCCAATATAGAAACATCAAGAAATACGGGCCAATAGGCCTTCTGCAGTTACAGATCTATTCTTCCCTTATACCCATTGTTTCGTGTTCTGTGTTTGTTCTCACCTCACCCCAAACCATTGTAACATGTCACCTCATATATATATATATATATATATATATATATATATATATATATATATATATATATATTATATATATATATATGTCGTACCTAGTAGCCAGAACGCACTTCTCAGCCTACTATGCAAGGCCCGATTGCCTAATAAGCCAACTTTTCATGAATTAATTTTTTTCGACTACTTAACCTACCTAACCTAACTTTTTCGGCTACCTAACCTAACCTAACTTTTTCGGCTACCTAACCTAACGTAACCTATAAAGATAGGTTAGGTTAGGTTAGGTAGGGTTGGTTAGGTTCGGTCATATATCTACGTTAATTTTAACTCCAATAAAAAAAAATTGACCTCATACATAATGAAATGGGTAGCTTTATCATTTCATAAGAAAAAAATTATAGAAAATATATTAGTTCAGGAAAACTTGGCTTATTAGGCAAATCGGGCTTTGCATAGTAGGTTGAGAAGTGCGTTCTGGCTACTAGGTACGACATATATATATATATATATATATATATATATATATATATATATATATATATATATATATATATATATATATATATAGGATATATATATATATATATATATATATATATATATATAAATTAAGATTTATAAACGTTGTATCTCTCACTCAGATTAACAAGTAATTCAACATTACTTATCAAGCTGAAAAATTAATGACTTTTTAATTAAATAAAAAAAGAATAGAAAGAATGCAAAATCCGGGATCCCATTAAGACTTGACGGCTCATATTATCTTATCTACTAACACCGTCTAAATTATAGTGAGCGGCTTGGCCAGCGTCGTGCGTCACGGGTGGTTCAAGAGGTGCAGCCGGGTTACGGAGCAGTCTTCATGAATGGAGACACCCCAGGAAGCGGATGCGTTCGGCGATCACCCTTATCACGATATTGTTTATATCAGAAAATTCCACCTTTTCATTCACCGGTGTGTGTGTGTGACGTCGTGATACTTGGATGATATTGGGCAGCCCATCCTAATCAACAAAGGCCAAATACTCGTTAATCCAGCCGCCAAGCCCCCTCCTGTTTATGAATTAAAAAATTGCTTACACACGGCTCACAACTGATGACGTCCGAACACTTCTGGAACAAGTGCTTCGCTGTCGACTTTTGTTCGAACCACAACGCTGTACATGCTTCACCCACGTCCTACAAATACAAATAATCGCCAACAGAACCTAAACATCTAACCTAGCCTAACCAGTGTCTAAATATGTGCAATATGGTAATACAAAATAATATTAATTTATATTTGAGAAAATTCCTGTTTTGAATGAACAGCATGTTCAAATTTATGAATGCGTCTTTGGGGTCGACCGCTAGATGGAATGAACTTAATCTGAGGACGGGTTGTATAACAGCCTTTTTCATTCATAAACATTGAGGGGGAAGGGAGGGGCGGTGGTCTGCTAACAGCCAGTTGTCTTGCTAGATTGAAGAGTTTTCGGCCAATGATTTGAGAAGAAGTTGCCGCGTGGAACTGTTGTTTGTGTGAAACCAACACAGGTGTGCGTTGCTGTTGGTTGTTTTTCCTCGCCTTCTCCGCTAGGCTAGAGTACTGGCGGAAGTGTAAGTACTGTTATATTTATATTGTAGGTGCATTTCCTTACAACGACAAATAACTAATATGATCAGATAGACAAACGACCAGTCTGGTTAACCATTATCTTTATCGGTGCAGCTGACGAATGGTAAATATTCTTATTGGCCTGTCTTCCAGTTTATTGTTAAAACTAAGTATTTCGGTTACAAGCGCGCCTGCTATTAATGCTACTTGGGAGATGGGTTGAATTCTGGTAGAAAAAGGTAGGTTACTTACAAATAGATGAATTATCTCTCTACCCGTTGCGTACGTAGGGGTGAGCATGTACACTGTTAACTGTATGGTCATGGGGTTGATAACTTTATGGAATCGTTTTTGCAACAAATCTGTCTAGTCAAATTGTGATATTAAACTACACGTTGGAAGGAACGCATTGTGGTATGTATCCTATTCTTCCCGAGGAATTTCTATGTTATATGTACTGTAGCACGTTTTGGCTTTTTGAGCTTCGTCGGATAGGTTGTTGCATTGATTTATTATGCTGTGGGTGAGAAAACGCCAATTATCTGTCCACCATTGAGGTTTGTGAAGCATGTAATTGATGGTGCTCACGTGAGTCACGCTCGACCTCTTGAACAATGTTCTAGATCTACATTCTCTATCGTTTAGTGTAATGAAAGTCTCGATAAGACCTACCTACCCCTGTCGGGCCCTTTCTGCAGTTCCAAGATCCGCAGACTTCAATGGTATGAGACAACTTAATTCTGGAAATATTTTCGTCGTTACATGTGAAATATTTTTCCAATTTGACAATGCCATTTTGCAGTTGATGTTCCCTTGCTTGAATACCGTAGTTCAGGTGGCCGGGTTAAAAAGTGATTTGTACAGATAGATTATCCCTTCTGTTTGTCGGCAGCCTTTTTTGTTTCTTGTAACTTTATTGTTCTTGCCTGTCAAGGGTCATAAATACGTGACCTCGGATTTTCATCCTCATGTTTATGTAAATTTTCTCTAGCATTTCTAACAGACCTGGTTTCTTTGGTGGTGAATAAACTACATATTGTAAATTACTTGCTTTACTAGATTCGTGGTAGATCGATACTTTCCATGGTGGAATTTTATTTATATAGATCTTGACAGTTGCAGACAACAACAGAGGGCACTTTAACAGTTCCTTAGTGCCACATATTTGTGTTCAGTGATGATCTTTGTAAAGATCCTGCGTGANCCGTAAGTACTTATCCAAATGATGCAGAACAACAGGAATCGTACCTATGCAACGAAGGCATCCTTCAACAGCAGTGACCATCACGAGTCAGGGTTGGACAGTTGGGAAATTTCAGACATCAGTTATTCATGGGAAGCGTTCATTTCTTCTTCGCGTGCCACAATACTCTATGACTGTTACTAAAGATGTCCACCTGTCATTAAATACGTTTCTCTACCATAACATTATTTTTAGTAAGAACGTTAAACCTTTCTTTCTTGCATGATCACAAGCTGTATTGGGTGCAAATGAAAATGTCAAATAAAATTGCATAATAATAGTAAAAATTTATTAGAGTAATACAACAAAGTTTACAATTTGTTTTGTAAATAAGGATGTCGATAATAAAAAATCGTAAGAAGTTGAAATTTTCACGAATTTAAACTTATTTTTGTGTTGTGCTCAGCATACCGAAGCTAGAAGCCCAACACAATTTTATAAGACTATTACTTAAGTCCACTTATTATTAAACATGTGGTATATGTCTCGAGGAAACGACATATAACCTATATCGACGACGACATATAACCTCGAGGGAAAAATCCGGAGTTGGAGCGCCTAAGGCTGACTTCAACCTCATTCTGGCAGCTCCTGCAACGGCGCTGAAACCAAGAGTATTGGCGTTTGCCTTTCCATTGGACAATTTCAGCAACGTGGAGAAGGGGAAGAGGACTTGCTGCATGGGTAACAGTCTCCTCCATATCGAACTACACAGACTTTGTGCCCTGGAGAGGGCACTCCAGTCTCGACGTCCAGAGCGCAACACCATAGTCTCCCAAGGCTGCAGGATGCCTACTACTACTACTACTATATGTTGCTTCGGTTATATATAGGGTCATTGACAGTGTAGACGGCGCGGTTACCGTGTGTGTGCTTTTCCAGCTCATCTTCCTAAAGTACAGTACTTATGGTAACTATTTGGTCAAATGTACCAACATGTACTGTTGGACTCTAAAGGGCTCACGTTTTCAACTACTGAATTAGCGCAAATAGCATTCTAGAAGATCGGAAATATAACTTAAGAAATTTACCTAACTTGTCCAAGCAATCCTAGGCCTAATATAGTACATATATGTGCCATGCTAGGCCAGAGGAATGCTTAAGTTTTATATCTTGCGCTTTATGAATCGGTTATTATTTACATACCGTTAGTAGGCGTATATGCATATAATTTAAGGCGGAAAATAGTTTTTATGTAAATGTAAAAATCATTTTATATATCTTTTAATCTGTTTTTGTAATTAATTATATGAAATGTAAAGATGCGGAAATTATTTGTTATTGACATTTTAAATGTTTTCAAGAGATCGCAGAACAGAAGTGACCAAGACCTCTTATGTTGACTGTAATCATTAGCTTCTAGTACCGTGTCCCGACTCCTGGTAAAACTGTATTTTGCAGCAGAGATAAGTAAACTATTTACCTTATCACAGAAGTATTTATACACCTTACTGAAGTATGTAGAGGTTAGTGATGGCTGAGCGTTGGCAGACGAGAAGGATGTGGAGCAATAAGGATGAGCTTTGTTAATGCGCCATGTAAAACTGTAGGCACTACATAAATTATTTGTAGAGCAGAATGTGGTGTTGATATTTGACAGCGTTGGTGGATTACCGGCACGTGGCAACCCAAGAGATTCTAAATTGTAATGAGACCCCTTCTGATGCTGCGTTGGAGCTAGATGGAAAATGTACATCTTTCTGCCATACACTTCTGTCGAAGGTGGGTTTAACAGGCAGGGTACAGGATATAGCCTATGCTGCAGCCAGTTAAGGTCGAGTGCATTTCTGTGATGGTTGTTGCACGAAATATCCACTTCACCGTGCTGGGGGGTCAGCCCCTTATCACATTGGTGCGGGCAGTAGTGCTGACACGTATTTCGTTGGAGAAAATTGAAGCACGAGATAAGAATCTTACTACAACGTCTCAATAGGTGTCTTTGGTAATAATTTGTGTGTAGATACTGACGCAATGTGTTCTGACGATGTTTGTGTAGTGGATGATGATGGCAAGCTGTAGCGCATCGATGGTGACCACATAAGAAGTGTCCACTTGGGTGCCGTCTGTAGATTAGCCAATGATAGGCCTGAGTGTTCCCCTGACAATGGTTCCACAGGTGGTACAGCTGTCCTGTGGTCTGGCACAGTCGGCACACAGATGGAGGTGAGAGCACGGCTGAAACACAACCGCCACTCTCTCGCTCTTGCACTTTCGACAAAGTAATCGACTCTCTGCTTCCACTACCTGCCGCTGCAACTCCTCCACTGTGAAGTCAGATGCAAATGTTTTGATTTAATATTTTAGTTCACAGCACAATTTAGAACATATTAAAAGTGGTCTGTCTAGCCTTATGATCTATTGCACATTTCGAAGAATGAACAAGGTGAATTCACCACTACTGTACATTAGTGTAATGTTAGGGCATGAGGTTGTAAGCTGTACCTTCTTGTAATAGTCTGTTGTGATCTGACGTCACATGCGGACTGGGCTGGTCTTGAGAGCCAACACCAGGAGAAAAAGGCATCGAGGGCTCCACCTGTCGAAGAGATGAAATATGATATCCCGATTTAATGGTTCATTTTCACAATAATTTACATTTCCAAATTCCACGCCTGACTACAAAATCACTCCGGTAGAGTTGTCGGCAGGGGAACATATATGACAACATTGACATTATTAACATATACTTTTAACATATGCCATGGACGTAATCACACGTAGCCTACCTGCATGGGCGTTGGTGAGGCGGTGTACTCTGTGACGTTTGGTTCTCCACCTGTTGACACCAGAGGTCTCCATTACATATGTGTTGTATAAAAGCTACACAATAACAAATATGCTAGAAAAGAAAACCATCTCAAAGAATAAAATCTCGTACCCAATAACCGCAGAGTAAAATATAATAATAATAATAATAATAATAATAATAAAATAATAATAATATAATAATAATAATAATACTAATAATAATAATAATAATAATAATAATAATAATAATAATAATAATAATAATAATAATTAATAATCGTATTGTCAGGGACAGGAAGTTGTGTATATATGTATACTATAGGCTTGTACCGAGGGCCATCGACCCCCAAGTCGACCTACTGACCTTCCCAGGGTGCAACTCCATGACAGTTGCTTAACTCCCGCGTACCTATTCACTGCTAGGTGAACAGAGGTATTAGGTGAAGGGAAGCTTGACCAACTATTGTATGTCCTGCCCTGGATCATAATAGTACTTATAGCTAACATGGATGAACGTACGAAAATGAACTGTTGCGACAAAAAAAAAAACGCGTTTTGTTCTATTTTTTTTTCAGGGCACGAAAAAGAAGGCAACCACCAGACCTAAAGTTTCCTAGGCCTAGTATAGCACATATATGTACTATACTAGGTCTCGTGTGGCTTATATTAGGCCTAGTATAGCACATATACGGTATATTAAGTCTCGTGTGGCTTATATTAAGCCTAGGATAGCACCAATATGCGGTATATTAGGTCTCGTGTGTCTTATATTTAGCCTAGTATAGCACATATATCCGGTATATTAGGTCTCGTGTGGTTTATTAAGCCTAGGATAGCACCAATATGCGGTATATTAGGTCTCGTGTGTCTTATATTTAGCCTAGTATAGCACATATATCCGGTATATAGGTCTCGTGTGGCTTATATTAAGCCTAGGATAGCACCAATATGCGGTATATTAGGTCTCGTGTGGCTTATATTAAGCCTAGTATAGTATATTTAGGACTTCGACAGGTTGTTGGGTTTTATAGTTATTGTTCCATTTTTGGCTTGCCATTTGGCGTATACCAATTGTATACAACGTAAACTTAAATTTACAAAACGTAAACTTAAATTTACAAGACGTAAACTTCAATTTACAAAACGTATACTTAAATTTACAAAACGTAAACTTAAATTTACAAAACGTAAACTTAAATTTACAAAACGTAAATTTTGCTCCGTTTATCACATTTCATATATACTTTTGTTTTCAAGTTGTACGTTCTACCAAGAGTTAATATAAATACTATAATTTTTGAAGAATGTGTTGCACCTAAAATCTAAGTTATTCTAGACATGATCTCAACTTGAAACTAAACAATAAATGAAATGTGATAAACGGAGCAAAATGTTTTAAAATTATTATATTTAAGTTAAAAATCCTCATTGTATTTATATGGAAATGTCAGTATTTACTCGATTGCAATAGATCCGAGTAAATACTGAAGATGGAGGCGCAACATGCTAAACAAGAGATGGGTGGTAGTGCTGTTACCTGGGTTCCGTCATGCTGGAGCGGGGTACCTATGCTCTTCTTGCGTTGGTCTTCTTCGTAGTCGAACACCAGCTCGAGTGCATCCGTTACTGTACGACACAGAACTCCGCGGTTCTGCAGGCGTCGTCTCAGTGCCTCTTTCACTGACACTTGGGACAGTCCCATGCCTACAAGGCGCTGAGGAAGAGGGCATTGCTCATTAGTGTTCAATAATCTCTTTAACTAAAGCTAGAAAATAATTAGCTATATTTTTAGTTTTAGTTTATTTTACGGGGAATTTTATAAAACAAAATTTTATAAGTAAATTAACGTGGTCTTATCATTAATATTGTTTAAATATTCACAAAACGCTAAAGCTTGTATCCTGCAAGAGCTGAGAGCTAACCTTGGCGATGGGGTGGAGTAGCAGTAGTTCTGCCTCTTGGTCACTGAGAGTGAGCGTGCGGTTCTTGGCTGTAGGCGCCGGCTTGCTCTTCATTGCGTTGGTAATGTCCTCATTGCCCTGCTGCATCCTGATGAAGGGGCAGAAGGGATAGAAGCGAGCATGGTCGGCTAGCGGGTCATCTCCCTTCCTCCAGCCATAGAGCCCTCCGCCACAATTGAAGCACTGCACCCAGTCAGCGAGGCCCGTGGAGAAAAAGCCAGCCTCAACTAACTGCTCGGGAGCTACCCCGGTGTCCTGGGGCCAACGCCTGAATGTCTGCAAGCGACTAGATGGAGTGTTGAAGTGAGGGAAGGCGAGCCGCCCGCTGTCTGCCACCTGTACAGCGTCTGTTTACACAGTAAATGTTAATTTAATGTAAATTGAACTAATTTTGTTTGTTTCAGAAATCCAAGCGCCTGGCCTCCATCCTTGGACAGAAACAGACAGACATTCTTTTATATATATATATATATATATATTATATATATATATATAATATATATATATATATTATATATATATATATATAATATATATATGTTCAGTATATTTAAATATACTGAACAACGTTATATTTTACCACTATATACGGCAGTCAATATTTAAGCTAATACATGTATAAAGATGTAGATATGTGCTATTCAAGTTGACCGAAAGGGTTAGGTCAATGATCGTAGTGCAAATATATATATATATATATATATATATATATATATATATATATATATATATATATATATATATATATATATATATATATATATATTTGCACTACGATCATTGACCTAACCCTTTCGGTCAACTTGAATAGCACATATCTACATCTTTA
The DNA here is from genome assembly GCA_020271785.1 of Procambarus virginalis. Classification (NCBI taxonomy): domain Eukaryota; kingdom Metazoa; phylum Arthropoda; class Malacostraca; order Decapoda; family Cambaridae; genus Procambarus; species Procambarus virginalis. The sequence continues at coordinate 25,951,013 of WNGS01165523.1, read as the reverse complement.
TACATTGTATTAGCTTAAATATTGACTGCCGTATATAGTGGTAAAATATAACGTTGTTCAGTATATTTAAATCAAAACTGAAGGCGGATAGAATGACGATTAATAGAAGGGTTATGTTTACAGACCTGTGTGGAAGCTGGAGTCTTGCTGCTGCGGGCGCGTGCTGGCCACCCTGAAGGCGTGATACTCGTCCATTAAGGCGTAGAGTGCACTGTCTTGAGTGTCTGTAGAGACTCTTGGGACATTGCCTGTGGCCACGCCAGTAACGAAAGGGCAGTTTGGGAAGTGTTTGCGGTGCTCCACCTCAGGATGGTCGCCGGGGTCCCAGTAGCCTACGATGCCTTGGCAGAAAACACACTGGACGTGGTCTTCAGTCCGTAAGTAGAAAAATCCTGCCTTAGCTAGTTGATCTGGATCGACGAAGGTAACCGTCCAGTCTGCGAAGGTTTGGCGCCGCACTGACTCCAGCAGCAGTGCTGACTGCCAGTGAAACCTTCGCTCAGCACGTTCCTCCACAGCTGGAACACAATTAATATTTTGATTAATATGCTGACATCCCAGTCCATCAATAAGTAAGACAGTACATGTAGCGACTGAGAGGGATATATACACAATATGGATTGTTGTATTGAGATGATAGTTTACACATTTTTATTGAAAAAAAGGAAAACAATAACCTAACCTGTCCTAAGCCTAACTAAACGTATTCAATGTCTAATTGTTTATATGAATATATATTAATCCATAAATGTTTGGTTAGGCCTACTACGGATTAATGTCTCTGTTTATTATCTTCCAAATTTTCTATAATACAAACTGTTGAGTTAATCTATGTAAAATAATCCATATTTTGCATATTTATCTCGGGCAACTATACGTATTATGTTATTAACTGATAGGTTGTTATAACTGCAACAGTAATGCAAATAATAATATATATATATTTTTTATTATTATTTTCTACCACAAACGTGGCCACACATTTACCAGAATATAACCAGAATATATACATTTTCTTCTGTCCTCTTTGGACAGGGTTAGAGATCAGTTAAACATATAGTTCAGGGAATAATCTATATTAATAGAATACATATTTGTTCAAAGTTTAAGCCCAGACGCTTTAGGCTAGCGGCATTAAACTTTACAGGGTGACTGGTGGGTGTTAAGGGACTGTTATATGCGCGTCGGGTTTGGTCGTACTCTCATGGTGACCCACAATGAAGTTGGTGGAGATATAGTAGTGGCTGCCGAGCCTATAGAGTTTCATCATATGTTCATAATATCACAGAATTGAGATACTGACATGTAAAATGCATGTTCTGTGGCAGATTTTCATTCTGGGGCTCCCAGCGCTTAAATGGTGCAACCTTCTGGGGTCGATCCAGATACCTCTGGGTATCTTATCTAATAAATAGATAATTGTTCACTGAGGGCGATCGAAGATGATGTCCCTCGACCCTTTCTTGAGTGGTATATCACCTGAGACGTCAGCATAAATTTTAAATAGCATAAAATGCAGGATTAAAAGCTATGATGGTTATCTTGAGGTTACCTTGAGATGGTTTCGGGGCTTAACATCTCCTCGTTGCTGGACTGGTCAACCAGGCTGTTGGACGCAGCTGCTCGCAGCCTGACGTATGAGTCACAGACTAGTTGATCAGATATCCTTTGGAGGTGCCTATATGTTTACTACAGAATTTCCGGTATTGGGGACAAGAAGCCTGTACTCATCCAGGAAGCTCATAGAGGTCTCCCTAGATCAACCAGACCTAAAAGATATAATCCAAAACACTTACCTAACTCTAGGAGTACCTGTTTAACTGCTAGAAATCGTGCCCAACTGTTTTTGTTCTGCCCGGGGATTGAACCCGGGTCCCCTTGATTGAGAGCCGAGATGACTGTGCTACCATCTCCACTCCATTAACATCTCCACAATACTAACACCATCTCCACTACACGAGCATAATCTTCATTGTTTGATAATTTTCTTCACTGTTAAAGCATCATTATCTCTCCCACTCCCGTCTAACAATTTAAATAATTATAATAATAATAATAATAATAATAATAATAATAATAATAATAATAATAATAATAATAATAATAACTAACAATTTGGGTCTGATAATTACTATATCTACAACTGGACTGTCTCCAGTGCGTTATACTTATTTTTATTCAATACATATTATCTTCACTACGTAAGCCTTATGTTTAACGGGCTGTAAATGTCATGTGTCCACATCGAAAGTCTCTGAGGCGAGAACACAGAGTCGAAGCTCAAACCCCGGCAAGCACAATTAAGTGAATATAGCCAGGCTGCGTCAGCCTTGTGCTCCACACAACCCAGCCACACTGGCTGCGGCAGCCTTGTGCTCCACACAACCCAGCCACACTGGCTGCGGCAGCCTTGTGCTCCACACAACCCAGCCACACTGGCTGCGGCAGCCTTGTGCTCCACACAACCCAGCCACACTGGCTGCGGCAGCCTTGTGCTCCACAACCCAGCCACACTGGCTGCGGCAGCCTTGTGCTTCACAACAGCCACACTGGCTGCGGCAGCCTTGTGCTCTACAACCCAGCCACACTGGCTGCGGCAGCCTTGTGCTCTACAACCCAGCCACACTGGCTGCGGCAGCCTTGTGCTGCACACAACCCAGCCACACTGGCTGCGGCAACCTTGTGCTCCACACAACCCAGCCACACTGGCTGCGGCAGCCTTGTTGTGTTCTACACAACCCAGCCACACTGGCTGCGGCAGCCTTGTGCTCCACACAACCCAGCCACACTGGCTGCGGCAGTTTTGTGCTCCACACAACCCAGCCACACTGGCTGCGGCAGCCTTTTTGTGTTCCACACACTACAGTCACTCTGGCTGCGGCAGTTTTGTAGTTCTCACGCCGCAGCCTGACTGGTTACGACGTAACTCTCCCAACAGCCCACCACGGGAGTCGTGACATCAACCCACCTCGCAAGTTTTGTGTGCCCTGAGGAACTGACAGTCCATCAAACTGAAGCTGAGACATGTTGGTGATGGCAGGTGGAGTTCACAGCACGCACGTCAACCTTCCCTGACACCAAGGAGAAACTGAAACCCACACTTGGGTAGATAACCATTTAATACTACTGTTATCTTGCCTTCCCCATGTGTGGAACATGCTTCGTTTATCTAATCTTGATATTACGCATGAGAAATATATAAATAAAAAAAATAACTTTCAGGTCTTCCCACGCAGAGGAAGCATATATCATTTATTTTTTATTTTTATGTAAATTAATGTATTGATTGTTGCCGCCGAAGGCGGCTAGTTTATTGTGCACCCCATACTCATTCTAATACTTATCCTGTGAACGCTGGTTGAAAGGTATGCGGGCTCAGGAACTAAACCCTCGTTTAGCTAACCAAGTTACAGCATTGATGAACTAGCTACACAGTTTGTTAATATTTACAACAGTATTTACAATTTTAGATGTTTAAATTTGCAGGTATTGCAAGCTGACAAATATTGCGTGAACTATCTACAGTAGGCGAAATTGGGATACTAGGCAAAGATTTCGGGTAATATATTTTGATTTTGATTTTTGATATATGGCATGTTTGGAAAGCTTAATTTTACTTTGTCCCATGTTCTTGCGGGCCGGCATTGCTTTCAGTTTTGTCTGCACAAAATAATTCCTGAATGGGCAGACAGATGTGTATGATATTTGTGGGCATAACTGCCTGGCGGCAAGGAATAAATTACTTTATTTTTAAGGATAGTTATTCTGCTCTTTTAGGATATATGTCGGAAACGAATACACAGTTTTTGTTAGGGGGCTTTACGTAATTTTTGTTTCTTCAGTGATAGTCACGAGAAAAGACTGATTGTCTGGAATTACCATAGTACGATGAGATTACTGATAACAGGTGGGTATGGGGTGGGGGAGAGATGGGGGGGGGTGCATTAGGGTGCAGCAGGTTCAAGCCAGGACTGACTGGGAACCTATTCTTAACGGTTCGCCTTTATTCACCCAACACTAATTTGGGGGACTTGGTTTTCCACCAAATTCGAGGATCGTGCTTCAGGGACAACTAGTAGAGTCAGCTATGAAGAAGGACAATCGTGCCAATAGGAATAAGCCTGCCAATAGGAATTAAGCCTGCCAATAGGAATTAAGCCTGCCAACAGGAATTAAGCCTGCCAACAGAAATTAAGCCTGCCAACAGGAATTAAGCCTCCAAGGAAATTAAGCCTGCCAATAGGAATTAAGCCCGCCAATAGGAATTAAGCCTGCCAACAGGAATTAAGCCTGCCAATAGGAATTAAGCCCGCCAACAGGAATTATAATCGAGTTCAGTACCCACTTTCGTAAAAAAAAGTCATTTGAGCCAGATGGAAAGGAGACAGCTGCAGCCGCTCTCACCCTGTATCTCTTGTATCCCGCGATACAACCTTGATTTTGAAAGGGGGGGGAGGGAGAACTGATGGGAAAGGAAGCCTATCTCATGTAACAGAAAATGGAAGGGTCTTGATAATACAGTCGGGTTAGTTCTCGACTCGCGATCGTGAATCCCGGTTCGAATTCTGGGTAGGATCGAAATGATTAGGCACGTTTTCTTTCACCTAATGCGGCTGTTTACCTAGTAGTAAATATGTAGTTATCCGGGGAGTTAGTCAACTGTTGTGGAGTTGCATTCTTGGGAGGGATCTCGATTGATAAAGATGAAGATTAAGCCACCCAAGAGGTGGCACGGGCATGAATAGCCAGTAATAGGGAACCTTGCTATTGTTGTTGATTTAGATTCAACTACTGGAACAAAATTTCCATGTAGCACGGCTATGGTGAGCCCGTAGNCCCCCTAATAACGTCAAAAGTTAGGTAGCCAGCCCATTTTTATATAACATTTGTTATATCCTGCAGTATTTAATTATCACTTTATTAACACTTTAAATACTTAACATTTCACTTTTAGGTAGATTAAAGTTGAAGCAGAATGTCATAAGCAAGGATGGTGTGCTGACTAAAGACGATTTATTAAGTGGATGGAGCCTTCAGCTGATCCCTTCCTGTGATTGGCTGTTGTGTGAATGTCAACAAAGAGTTTCTACCAATGATACGCCATTTATTATGCACCCCATACCATCTGTGGGCGGAGCTTGGAACCTCCTACCCGAGCACAACAACCCACCTTATGGGTTGCTGTTTGGCTATTTATAGTGCGTTGGAAAAAAACGAGATGGCGTTAGTGGTATTTTGTAGGGTAATTTGTTATAAGTGTAATTTGATGTCAACAGATGGCGTAAGCTGTATCTTATGGCCACTGTTGACCAGCTAGTTGATAGTGTTCTCTTCTGCCGACAGATGGCATCAGCTGTGTTATTATTACTTCCGAATTCCCTTTAAACACTCATCTACAAATCCCTTGGCTTATGATAAGGTTTTATACCATTTATGATAAGTATTAGATAACTGGAGTTCCGCAATTACTTTTATTTATCAACTGTTCAGGATATCATCATATAATGACTGGTTAGGACGTACTGCTCTCGATTGATGAAGATTAAGCCACCCAAGAGGTGGCACGGGCATGAATAGCCCGTAAATACTGCTCTCGTAATATTATTCAGGGGGGTGGGGAATTATCAAGTGAAAGCGCCAAGCCATTACAACTATATAGCACTGGGAAGGGGTCAGGATTCTCAAGTCACAAGCGACTTGAGAATGGTCCAGGACGGACCGAAACGTCGTCGTCCCTTCAACTTCTAGTGTGTGGTCTGGTCAACATACTTCAGCCACGTTATTGTGACTCTTCGCCTGCGTCAGGATACAGTTTTACGGGCTCACCATAGCCCGTGCTACATGGACACTTCGTCCTGAGTAGCTAAATCTTTAACAACAACAACAATCAGGATACAGATTTGAGATGGAACGGGGGGAAAGGAATGGTGCCCAACCTCTTGGGCGGTCGGGGATTGCCCAACTTGTCACAAGTTGTATTTGTAATTAATAATGGATGAATGGTAATAAATTGATGCACACTTGTGTGTATACCAGACAAGAGTCCATTTAATGGCTGAATTTAGCCATGTTGTGTAACAATTTTTATATCTCATATTTATTAGACCTGACCAAATGTAAACTGTCAACAAAATTATTCGCACACCCTCCGTCACTGTGATGGAGTGCGAAAAGATACGTGAATTTAGAGACAATTCTATAACCAATGTTCCAACAATGTGTAAATATTTCATTCAAAATGATTTGTTGCCAGACATTTTAGTCAAATATCCTCCGTTTGCAAACTGTAGGTAGTAACTAAGTGATTGCAACCTATCCACCGCTGCCCACTGGATGGGGGGCGGTGTGCAGGACAAACATATCAAACATATCAATTGTGACACTAGATCTCCACATATTTTTTTTTTTTTGAGATACATACAAGAGTTGTTACATTCTTGTACAGCCACTAGTACGCATAGCGTTTCGGGCAGGTCCCTGGAATATGATCCCCCGCCGCGAAGAATGGATTTTTCATCCATTACTGTACATTTTAAGTACATAAGTACACATTTTACTGTTGCGTTAAACAGAGGCTACAGTTAAGGAATTGCGCTCAGTAAATCCTCCCAGGCCAGGATACGAACCCATGACATAGCTCTCGCGGAATGCCAGGCGAGTGTCTTACCACTACACCACGGAGAATGTCAGTTGCTAAATTTAGAAACTGTACTTGTGGTCGATCTCGAACCCATTGATGATGTGACGACTTATACTGAATCATCAAGTTAATCATCAATAACTAGCTCATCAAGATTGTAACTTGCTTAACTAGATGAATTGTGGGGTTCAGTCCCTGAGCCCATTATGTGCCTCTGTAACCCTTTCCACTACCGCCCACAAGATGGGTATGGGGTGCATAATAAATTACATAAACTAACTCATATTTATTATTATCATAATAATCGAAAATTTCATTTTTGGGAGGCGAAAGAAACTCGTGCTGGGCTAAATATTTATTTTATTTAAGTAAAAGTAAATTTTAGCAATATAATTGAAAGTAGATATTAAGTAAATTATAAGGCCTACAATAAGTGGCTTAATTGAAGAAGATAATAAGTAAATTATAAAGCTTACAATAAGTGGCATTATAATTTAATTAACTTTACTAAATGGTATTATATAACCCAATATATTTTATGTAAGTAAAAGTAAATTTTATATAAGTAAGAGTAAAATTTAGTAATATAACTGAAAGCAGATAATAAGTAAATTATAAGGCTCACAATAAGTGGTATTATAGTTGAATTAATTGTACAAAATGGTAATGTATACCCAGTAAATGACGCATAACTGTAATTAGCCTTCGCTGGGAACTAGCTTAATTTACAGTATTTAATGCAACAGGTAAAACAATATATAAGTTATACGACTTAAACATAAGTAAAATAAGCCACAGGAATATTCATAAAGCTCAGATGAGCAGATTGTAATATAGAGCGCCCACGTTAAGTGAGGGAGCACGGTAGAGTTGAAATGCTGAGGGCGGGGATCCGGTGGAGCCATATTTCGGATATATAAGATATAAAACAGACAGCCATAAGCTAGATCGGTGGACTGAACGCTCCAGATGAAGTCAATCAGGAGGCGAAGCTTGTAGTCAATACCTTCCTGTGATTGACTGTTGCCAGGAATGTCAACCCTCTTTCTATGAATGACATGTAAACTAAGAAATACGTCCTTTCACACAACAACCTCTTTATTTTGTACCTGGCAGAAATTTCCATCAAACTGAATAATTTAGTCCAATAAGCGGGCGGGCATCGTATCATCAATGTTATTAAATTGTCTATACAGTATACCTAGGTCATAAAAGTATTTGTGTACGTCTGATATCATACTACTTGTGAAGGAGGAAATGTATATGTTTATCTCTCAGAATGTTTGGTAATATGATTATTGTTTGTGATGTGTGTCTATGTATGTATTAACACGATGTACTGAACGGGGTGAGAATAGCTTGAGCTACCTCATCCCTTTGTGTGTATTTTACATCAATAAACTTATTTCAATTTCAATTCAATCAATGTTATTTGTTTGAGGCAACTCCCACTGATGACGTCACAAGCTAGGTAGCCAAGCCATTTATCTATAACACCTGATATATCTTGCAATATTTAATTATCACTTTTAAATAATTAACGCTTCACTTTTTAGGTAGATTAAAGTTGAAGCAGAATGACATAAGCATGACTGGCGTGCTGAACAGAGATGATTTATTAAATGGGTGGAACCTTTAGCTGATCCCTTCCTGTGATTGGCTGTTGTGGTGAATGTCAACAAAGTTTCTACCAATGATATAGAAGCTCGAGAATTCTTACTTCAGCACAACAACCCTTGCTGTTCGGCTATTGATAGTACCGTGTTGACGCAATAGATGGCGGTAGCTGTATTTTATATGGTTGAAATTGAAATTGAAATTGAAATAAGTTTATTGAGGTAAAATACACACAAAGGGATGAGATAGCTCAAGCTATTCTCACCCCGTTCAGTACATCGTGATAATACATACATATAAACACATCACAAACAATAAACATATTACCAAACATTCTGATTTTGTATGGTAGTTTGTTGATAGTGTCATTTGAAGATGGCATAAGCTGTATCTTAAGGCTAATATTGATGGTGATCTTTTCTGCCGACAGATGACATCAGCTGTATTATTATTAATTCCGAATTTCGTTTTAAACATTGATCTACAAATCCCGTAGCTTATGATAAGGTTTTATTCAATGCTGGTATTGGGTAACCGAAGGTCTGCAATTACATTTAGCTACTGTTGTGGATATGTAAGACAAATGTAAGGTTTTGAGGCTACTTTTGAGAGCCCCGCGCTCCCAAAGTTTTAATTTCGCTACTTGCTACTTTTTGGGCTAATTTAAAAGCAAGATGTGCTAATTTGGGCTATTAATGTTAAGAATGTACGATTGCGAGTTACATGAAAGTAACTAAGAAATAAATAATTGTAATTAATAATAATTGTAATACTAAATAATATTATTTAATAAATTAGTACCAATTCAATGCAGAGTTTTCTTCCAAGCACAGAAACTTGTAAATATAAATACAAGATAATAGATATATCGATAAATAAATAGACAACTTTCAAATATTGCACCAAGTAATGGCGAGAGGAAAAAACTAGACAGTATACATTACATTTGAAATTAATAATGGATGAATGGTAATAAATTGGTGTATGTTTGTATGTATACCAGACACAGTCCATTTAATGGCAGAATTTAGCCATTTTGTGTAAAAACTTTTATATCTCCTATTATTAATTATAACAGTAATCGAAAAAAGTCATAGTTTGTATATACAAGAGATGAAACAGAGAGTCATGAGCTAGAGCGATGTGCTGAGTCCATAAGGAGGCGAGCTTCCGGAAATACCTTCCTGTGATTGGCTGGTGCTGGGAATACCAACACTCTTTTATGAATAAAATTTAAACTAAGAAATAGGTCCTTGTGCACAACAACAAGGTTGTTGTGAAAAAGAACAACCATTTCTGTTTTGCACCTGACAGAAATCTCCATCTAATTGAATAATTTACTTGAATAAGAGGGCAGAGCAGCGTATCATTATTTATGTCAAGGCAACCCCCAATAATAACGTCAAAAGTTAGGTAGCCAGCCCATTTTTATATAACATTTGTTATATCCTGCAGTATTTAATTATCACTTTATTAACACTTTAAATACTTAACATTTCACTTTTAGGTAGATTAAAGTTGAAGCAGAATGTCATAAGCAAGGATGGTGTGCTGAATAAAGATGATTTATTAAGTGGATGGAGCCTTTAGCTGATCCCTTCCTGTGATTGGCTGTTGTGTGAATGTCAACAAAGAGTTTCTACCAATGATACGCCATTTATTATGCACCCCATACCATCTGTGGGCGGAGCTTGGAACCTCCTACCCGAGCACAACAACCCACCTTATGGGTTGCTGTTTGGCTATTTATAGTGCGTTGGAAAAAAACGAGATGGCGTTAGTGGTATTTTGTAGGGTAATTTGTTATAAGTGTAATTTGATGTCAACAGATGGCGTAAGCTGTATCTTATGGCCACTGTTGACCAGCTAGTTGATAGTGTTCTCTTCTGCCGACAGATGGCATCAGCTGTGTTATTATTACTTCCGAATTCCCTTTAAACACTCATCTACAAATCCCTTGGCTTATGATAAGGTTTTATACCATTTATGATAAGTATTAGATAACTGGAGTTCCGCAATTACTTTTATTTATCAACTGTTCAGGATATCATCATATAATGTCTGCTTAGTACTTAGACTGTACTGCTCTCGATTGATGAAGATTAAGCCACCCAAGAGGTGGCACGGGCATGAATAGCCCGTAAATACTGCTCTCGTAATATTATTCAGGGGGGTGGGGGAACTATCAAGTGAAAGCGCCAAGCCATTACGACTATATAGCACTCGGAAGGGATCAGGATACGGATTTGGGATGAAACGGGGAAAGGAATGGTGCCCAACCTCTTGGGCGGTCGGGGATTGAACGCGGACCTGTAGGAAACGAGACCGTCGCTCTACCGTCCAGCGCAAGTGGTTATTATTATTAATATTATTAAAACAACAATTTATGCATATAATAACAGCATTTCACACTAAAAATACTTGGATATATTGAAATTTGGTAGTGAATTCCAATCTAGGAATCTCCTATGACTAAACTGTACTTTTTAATCATTTTTATGTACTTACTACTTATTATTAAATTATTAAGTACTTAATATAATAATTAAATAAATTATTTTATTTAATATTTAAATTAAATGATAAAATAATAGGTAATAAATCATTGTAGGGGGACAGGCAGCCAGTGTATATATAATGTTACCAAGGTCTCACAAATGTGCCACAAAGGTGCCAAATTAAAGACTGGGTGCTGCCGGGGCGGGCCCAAGGGCTGCTGGCGGCCCTGGCCAGGCTGAACTTCCGCGCCCTTATAATCACCATTGTTTAATAATCTTCACAGGGAGAAACAACTGTAAATATAGGAATAGTTTATTACAACATACACGGTAAAGAAAACAGCTCGGAAACTAAGGAAATAAAGCTGCCGAAAAAACTTAAAGTCCACTTCAAGTTCAAGTATGTTTATTGAGACAATAAAAATTCAAGTTCAAGTTCAAGTATGTTTATTGAGTTAAGCAAGAAATACAGCTCAAAGGGATAGAGTAGCTTAGGTTATTTCTACCCCCCCCCCCCTCCTTTGCTTCAAGTCCCTCAAGGGGCGCACAAATTTAGAGTACAAATAGACAAATAACATTACAAGAATCCCATTTAACATTGCAGTTTAATATAGTAAGTACAGCATATAATAGTTACACTCTTGGGGCAAAATTCTTTGTAGCTCCTAATTATACTGTCTAGCATACCATTATTACACATCCAA
>WNGS01165523.1:25924832-25938463 GCA_020271785.1 Procambarus virginalis | reverse complement strand
CCCTTATCACTACCGCCCACAAGATGGGTATGGGGTGCATAATAAATTACATAAACTAACTCATATTTATTATTATCATAATAATCGAAAATTTCATTTTTGGGAGGCGAAAGAAACTCGTGCTGGGCTAAATATTTATTTTATTTAAGTAAAAGTAAATTTTAGTAATATAATTGAAAGTAGATATTAAGTAAATTATAAGGCCTACAATAAGTGGCTTAATTGAAGCAGATAATAAGTAAATTATAAAGCTTACAATAAGTGGCATTATAATTTAATTAACTTTACTAAATGGTAATATATAACCAATATATTTTATGTAAGTAAAAGTAAATTTTGTATAAGTAAGAGTAAAATTTAGTAATATACCTGAAAGCAGATAATAAGTAAATTATAAGGCTCACAATAAGTGGTATTATAGTTGAATTAATTGTACAAAATGGTAATGTATACCCAGTAAATGACGCATAACTGTAATTAGCCTTCGCTGGGAACTAGCTTAATTTACAGTATTTAATGCAACAGGTAAAACAATATATAAGTTATACGACTTAAACATAAGTAAAATAAGCCACAGGAATATTCATAAAGCTCAGATGAGCAGATTGTAATATAGAGCGCCTACGTTAAGTGAGGGAGCACGGTAGAGTTAAAATGCTGAGGGCGGGGATCCGGTGGAGCCATAGTTCAGATATATAAGATATAAAACAGACAGCCATAAGCTAGATCGGTGGACTGAACGCTCCAGATGACGTCAATCAGGAGGCGAAGCTTGTAGTCAATACCTTCCTGTGATTGACTGTTGCCAGGAATGTCAACCATCTTTCTATGAATGACATGTAAACTAAGAAATACGTCCTTTCACACAACAACCTCTTTATTTTGTACCTGACAGAAATTTCCATCAAACTGAATAATTTAGTCCAATAAGCGGGCGGGCATCGTATCATCAATGTTATTAAATTGTCTATACAGTATACCTAGGTCATAAAAGTATTGTGTACGTCTGATATCATACTACTTGTGAAGGAGGAAATGTATATGTTTATCTCTCAGAATGTTTGGTAATATGATTATTGTTTGTGATGTGTGTCTATGTATGTATTAACACGATGTACTGAACGGGGTGAGAATAGCTTGAGCTACCTCATCCCTTTGTGTGTATTTTACATCAATAAACTTATTTCAATTTCAATTCAATCAATGTTATTTGTTTGAGGCAACTCCCACTGATGACGTCACAAGCTAGGTAGCCAAGCCATTTATCTATAACACCTGATATATCTTGCAATATTTAATTATCACTTTTAAATAATTAACGCTTCACTTTTTAGGTAGATTAAAGTTGAAGCAGAATGACATAAGCATGACTGGCGTGCTGAACAGAGATGATTTATTAAATGGGTGGAACCTTTAGCTGATCCCTTCCTGTGATTGGCTGTTGTGGTGAATGTCAACAAAGTTTCTACCAATGATATAGAAGCTCGAGAATTCTTACTTCAGCACAACAACCCCTGCTGTTCGGCTATTGATAGTACCGTGTTGACGCAATAGATGGCGGTAGCTGTATTTTATATGGTTGAAATTGAAATTGAAATTGAAATTGAAATAAGTTTATTGAGGTAAAATACACACAAAGGGATGAGATAGCTCAAGCTATTCTCACCCCGTTCAGTACATCGTGATAATACATACATATAAACACATCACAAACAATAAACATATTACCAAACATTCTGATTTTGTATGGTAGTTTGTTGATAGTGTCATTTGAAGATGGCATAAGCTGTATCTTAAGGCTAATATTGATGGTGATCTTTTCTGCCGACAGATGACATCAGCTGTATTATTATTAATTCCGAATTTCGTTTTAAACATTGATCTACAAATCCCGTAGCTTATGATAAGGTTTTATTCAGTGCTGGTATTGGGTAACCGAAGGTCTGCAATTACATTTAGCTACTGTTGTGGATATGTAAGACAAATGTAAGGTTTTGAGGCTACTTTTGAGAGCCCCGCGCTCCCAAAGTTTTAATTTCGCTACTTGCTACTTTTTGGGCTAATTTAAAAGCAAGATGTGCTAATTTGGGCTATTAATGTTAAGAATGTACGATTGCGAGTTACATGAAAGTAACTAAGAAATAAATAATTGTAATTAATAATAATTGTAATACTAAATAATATTATTTAATAAATTAGTACCAATTCAATGCAGAGTTTTCTTCCAAGCACAGAAACTTGTAAATATAAATACAAGATAATAGATATATCGATAAATAAATAGACAACTTTCAAATATTGCACCAAGTAATGGCGAGAGGAAAAAACTAGACAGTATACATTACATTTGAAATTAATAATGGATGAATGGTAATAAATTGGTGTATGTTTGTATGTATACCAGACACAGTCCATTTAATGGCAGAATTTAGCCATTTTGTGTAAAAACTTTTATATCTCCTATTATTAATTATAACAGTAATCGAAAAAAATCATAGTTTGTATATACAAGAGATGAAACAGAGAGTCATGAGCTAGAGCGATGTGCTGAGTCCATAAGGAGGCGAGCTTCCGGAAATACCTTCCTGTGATTGGCTGGTGCTGGGAATACCAACACTCTTTTATGAATAAAATTTAAACTAAGAAATAGGTCCTTGTGCACAACAACAAGGTTGTTGTGAAAAAGAACAACCATTTCTGTTTTGCACCTGACAGAAATCTCCATCTAATTGAATAATTTACTTGAATAAGAGGGCAGAGCAGCGTATCATTATTTATGTCAAGGCAACCCCCAATAATAACGTCAAAAGTTAGGTAGCCAGCCCATTTTTATATAACATTTGTTATATCCTGCAGTATTTAATTATCACTTTATTAACACTTTAAATACTTAACATTTCACTTTTAGGTAGATTAAAGTTGAAGCAGAATGTCATAAGCAAGGATGGTGTGCTGAATAAAGATGATTTATTAAGTGGATGGAGCCTTTAGCTGATCCCTTCCTGTGATTGGCTGTTGTGTGAATGTCAACAAAGAGTTTCTACCAATGATACGCCATTTATTATGCACCCCATACCATCTGTGGGCGGAGCTTGGAACCTCCTACCCGAGCACAACAACCCACCTTATGGGTTGCTGTTTGGCTATTTATAGTGCGTTGGAAAAAAACGAGATGGCGTTAGTGGTATTTTGTAGGGTAATTTGTTATAAGTGTAATTTGATGTCAACAGATGGCGTAAGCTGTATCTTATGGCCACTGTTGACCAGCTAGTTGATAGTGTTCTCTTCTGCCGACAGATGGCATCAGCTGTGTTATTATTACTTCCGAATTCCCTTTAAACACTCATCTACAAATCCCTTGGCTTATGATAAGGTTTTATACCATTTATGATAAGTATTAGATAACTGGAGTTCCGCAATTACTTTTATTTATCAACTGTTCAGGATATCATCATATAATGACTGGTTAGGACGTACTGCTCTCGATTGATGAAGATTAAGCCACCCAAGAGGTGGCACGGGCATGAATAGCCCGTAAATACTGCTCTCGTAATATTATTCAGGGGGGTGGGGGAACTATCAAGTGAAAGCGCCAAGCCATTACAACTATATAGCACTGGGAAGGGGTCAGGATACGGTTTTACGGGCTCACCATAGCCCGTGCTACATGGACACTTCGTCCTGAGTAGCTAAATCTTTAACAACAACAACAATCAGGATACAGATTTGAGATGGAACGGGGGGAAAGGAATGGTGCCCAACCTCTTGGGCGGTCGGGGATTGCCCAACTTGTCACAAGTTGTATTTGTAATTAATAATGGATGAATGGTAATAAATTGATGCACACTTGTGTGTATACCAGACAAGAGTCCATTTAATGGCTGAATTTAGCCATGTTGTGTAACAATTTTTATATCTCATATTTATTAGACCTGACCAAATGTAAACTGTGTCAACAAAATTATTCGCACACCCTCCGTCACTGTGATGGAGTGCGAAAAGATACGTGAATTTAGAGACAATTCTACACCCAATGTTTCAACAATGTGTAAATATTTCATTCAAAATGATTTGTTGCCAGACATTTTAGTCAAATATCCTCCGTTTGCAAACTGTAGGTAGTAACTAAGTGATTGTAACCTATCCACCGCTGCCCACTGGATGGGGGCGGTGTGCAGGACAAACATATCAATTGTGACACTAGATCTCCACATATTTTTTTTTTTGAGATATATACAAGAGTTGTTACATTCTTGTACAGCCACTAGTACGCGTAGCGTTTCGGGCAGGTCCCTGGAATATGATCCCCGCCGCGAAGAATGGATTTTTCATCCAAGCACACATTTTACTGTTGCGTTAAACAGAGGCTACAGTTAAGGAATTGCGCCCAGTAAATCCTCCCCGGCCAGGATACGAACCCATGACATAGCTCTCGCGGAACGCCAGGCGAGTGTCTTACCACTACACCACGGAGAATGTCAGTTGCTAAATTTAGAAACTGTACTTGTGGTCGATCTCGAACCCATTGATGATGTGACGACTTATACTGAATCATCAAGTAATCATCAATAACTAGCTCATCAAGATTGTAACTTGCTTAACTAAATGAATTGTGGGGTTCAGTCCCTGAGCCCATTATGTGCCTCTGTAACCCTTTCCACTACCGCCCACAAGATGGGTATGGGGTGCATAATAAATTACATAAACTAACTCATATTATATTATTATCATAATAATCGAAAATTTCATTTTGGGAGGCGAAAGAAACTCGTGCTGGGCTAAATATTTATTTTATTTAAGTAAAAGTAATTTTAGTAATATAATTGAAAGTAGATATTAAGTAAATTATAAGGCCACAATAAGTGGCTTAATTGAATTAATTGATACAAAATATAATGTATACAATAAGACGCATATAATTAATTAGCCTTATGGGAATATATTAATTTAAGTATTTAATGTAAGTAAAACAATATATTGTTATACGTAAACATAAGTAAAATAAGCCACAGGAATATTCATAAAGCTCAGATGAGCAGATTGTAATATAGAGCGCTCACGTTAAGTGAGGGATTAGAGTTAAAATGCTGAGGGCGGGGATCCGGTGGAGCCATATTTCATATATAAGCATAACAGACAGCCATAAGCTAGCGGTGGACTGAACGCTCCAGATGACGTCAATCAGGAGGCGAAGCTTGTAGTCAATACCTTCCTGTGATTGACTGTTGCCAGGAATGTCAACCCTCTTTCTATGAATGACATGTAAACTAAGAAATACGTCCTTTCACACAACAACCTCTTTATTTGTACCTGACAGCCATCAAACTGAATAATTTAGTCCCGGGCGGGCATCGTATCATCAATGTTATTAATTGTCTATACAGTATACCTAGGTCATAAAAGTATTTGTGTACGTCTGATATCATACTACTTGTGAAGGAGGAAATGTATATGTTTATCTCTCAGAATGTTTGGTAATATGATTATTGTTTGTGATGTGTGTCTATGTATGTATTAACACGATGTACTGAACGGGGTGAGAATAGCTTGAGCTACCTCATCCCTTTGTGTATTTTACATCAATAAACTTATTTCAATTTCAATTCATCAATGTTATTTGTTTGAGGCAACTCCCACTGATGACGTCACAAGCTAGGTAGCCAAGCCATTTATCTATAACACCTGATATATCTTGCAATATTTAATTATCACTTTTAAATAATTAACGCTTCACTTTTTAGGTAGATTAAAGTTGAAGCAGAATGACATAAGCATGACTGGCGTGCTGAACAAGATGATTTATTAAATGGGTGGAACCTTTAGCTGATCCCTTCCTGTGATTGGCTGTTGTGGTGAATGTCAACAAAGTTTCTACCAATGATATAGAAGCTCGAGAATTCTTACTTCAGCACAACAACCCCTGCTGTTCGGCTATTGATAGTACCGTGTTGACGCAATAGATGGCGGTAGCTGTATTTTATATGGTTGAAATTGAAATTGAAATTGAAATAAGTTTATTGAGGTAAAATACACACAAAGGGATGAGATAGCTCAAGCTATTCTCACCCCGTTCAGTACATCGTGATAATACATACATATAAACACATCACAAACAATAAACATATTACCAAACATTCTGATTTTGTATGGTAGTTTGTTGATAGTGTCATTTGAAGATGGCATAAGCTGTATCTTAAGGCTAATATTGATGGTGATCTTTTCTGCCGACAGATGACATCAGCTGTATTATTATTAATTCCGAATTTCGTTTTAAACATTGATCTACAAATCCCGTAGCTTATGATAAGGTTTTATTCAATGCTGGTATTGGGTAACCGAAGGTCTGCAATTACATTTAGCTACTGTTGTGGATATGTAAGACAAATGTAAGGTTTTGAGGCTACTTTTGAGAGCCCCGCGCTCCCAAAGTTTTAATTTCGCTACTTGCTACTTTTTGGGCTAATTTAAAAGCAAGATGTGCTAATTTGGGCTATTAATGTTAAGAATGTACGATTGCGAGTTACATGAAAGTAACTAAGAAATAAATAATTGTAATTAATAATAATTGTAATACTAAATAATATTATTTAATAAATTAGTACCAATTCAATGCAGAGTTTTCTTCCAAGCACAGAAACTTGTAAATATAAATACAAGATAATAGATATATCGATAAATAAATAGACAACTTTCAAATATTGCACCAAGTAATGGCGAGAGGAAAAAACTAGACAGTATACATTACATTTGAAATTAATAATGGATGAATGGTAATAAATTGGTGTATGTTTGTATGTATACCAGACACAGTCCATTTAATGGCAGAATTTAGCCATTTTGTGTAAAAACTTTTATATCTCCTATTATTAATTATAACAGTAATCGAAAAAAATCATAGTTTGTATATACAAGAGATGAAACAGAGAGTCATGAGCTAGAGCGATGTGCTGAGTCCATAAGGAGGCGAGCTTCCGGAAATACCTTCCTGTGATTGGCTGGTGCTGGGAATACCAACACTCTTTTATGAATAAAATTTAAACTAAGAAATAGGTCCTTGTGCACAACAACAAGGTTGTTGTGAAAAAGAACAACCATTTCTGTTTTGCACCTGACAGAAATCTCCATCTAATTGAATAATTTACTTGAATAAGAGGGCAGAGCAGCGTATCATTATTTATGTCAAGGCAACCCCCAATAATAACGTCAAAAGTTAGGTAGCCAGCCCATTTTTATATAACATTTGTTATATCCTGCAGTATTTAATTATCACTTTATTAACACTTTAAATACTTAACATTTCACTTTTAGGTAGATTAAAGTTGAAGCAGAATGTCATAAGCAAGGATGGTGTGCTGAATAAAGATGATTTATTAAGTGGATGGAGCCTTTAGCTGATCCCTTCCTGTGATTGGCTGTTGTGTGAATGTCAACAAAGAGTTTCTACCAATGATACGCCATTTATTATGCACCCCATACCATCTGTGGGCGGAGCTTGGAACCTCCTACCCGAGCACAACAACCCACCTTATGGGTTGCTGTTTGGCTATTTATAGTGCGTTGGAAAAAAACGAGATGGCGTTAGTGGTATTTTGTAGGGTAATTTGTTATAAGTGTAATTTGATGTCAACAGATGGCGTAAGCTGTATCTTATGGCCACTGTTGACCAGCTAGTTGATAGTGTTCTCTTCTGCCGACAGATGGCATCAGCTGTGTTATTATTACTTCCGAATTCCCTTTAAACACTCATCTACAAATCCCTTGGCTTATGATAAGGTTTTATACCATTTATGATAAGTATTAGATAACTGGAGTTCCGCAATTACTTTTATTTATCAACTGTTCAGGATATCATCATATAATGACTGGTTAGGACGTACTGCTCTCGATTGATGAAGATTAAGCCACCCAAGAGGTGGCACGGGCATGAATAGCCCGTAAATACTGCTCTCGTAATATTATTCAGGGGGTGGGGGAACTATCAAGTGAAAGCGCCAAGCCATTACAACTATATAGCACTGGGAAGGGGTCAGGATACGGTTTTACGGGCTCACCATAGCCCGTGCTACATGGACACTTCGTCCTGAGTAGCTAAATCTTTAACAACAACAACAATCAGGATACAGATTTGAGATGGAACGGGGGGAAAGGAATGGTGCCCAACCTCTTGGGCGGTCGGGGATTGCCCAACTTGTCACAAGTTGTATTTGTAATTAATAATGGATGAATGGTAATAAATTGATGCACACTTGTGTGTATACCAGACAAGAGTCCATTTAATGGCTGAATTTAGCCATGTTGTGTAACAATTTTTATATCTCATATTTATTAGACCTGACCAAATGTAAACTGTGTCAACAAAATTATTCGCACACCCTCCGTCACTGTGATGGAGTGCGAAAAGATACGTGAATTTAGAGACAATTCTATAACCAATGTTCCAACAATGTGTAAATATTTCATTCAAAATGATTTGTTGCCAGACATTTTAGTCAAATATCCTCCGTTTGCAAACTGTAGGTAGTAACTAAGTGATTGTAACCTATCCACCGCTGCCCACTGGATGGGGGGCGGTGTGCAGGACAAACATATCAATTGTGACACTAGATCTCCACATATTTTTTTTTTGAGATATATACAAGAGTTGTTACATTCTTGTACAGCCACTAGTACGCGTAGCGTTTCGGGCAGGTCCCTGGAATATGATCCCCCGCCGCGAAGAATGGATTTTTCATCCAAGTACACATTTTACTGTTGCGTTAAACAGAGGCTACAGTTAAGGAATTGCGCCCAGTAAATCCTCCCCGGCCAGGATACGAACCCATGACATAGCTCTCGCGGAACGCCAGGCGAGTGTCTTACCACTACACCACGGAGAATGTCAGTTGCTAAATTTAGAAACTGTACTTGTGTTCGATCTCGAACCCATTGATGATGTGACGACTTATACTGAATCATCAATAACTAGCTCATCAAGATTGTAACTTGCTTAACTAAATGAATTGTGGGGTTCAGTCCCTGAGCCCATTATGTGCCTCTGTAACCCTTTCCACTACCGCCCACAAGATGGGTATGGGGTGCATAATAAATTACATAAACTAACTCATATTTATTATTATCATAATAATCGAAAATTTCATTTTTGGGAGGCGAAAGAAACTCGTGCTGAGCTAAATATTTATTTTATTTAAGTAAAAGTAAATTTTAGTAATATAATTGAAAGTAGATATTAAGTAAATTATAAGGCCTACAATGAGTGGCTTAATTGAAGCAAATGATAAGTAAATTATAAAGCTTACAATAAGTGGCATTATAATTTAATTAACTTTACTAAATGGTAATATATAACCCAATATATTTTATGTAAGTAAAAGTAAATTTTGTATAAGTAAGAGTAAAATTTAGTAATATAACTGAAAGCAGATAATAAGTAAATTATAAGGCTCACAATAAGTGGTATTATAGTTGAATTAATTGTACAAAATGGTAATGTATACCCAGTAAATGACGCATAACTGTAATTAGCCTTCGCGGGGAACTAGCTTAATTTACAGTATTTAATGCAACAGGTAAAACAATATATAAGTTATACGACTTAAACATAAGTAAAATAAGCCACAGGAATATTCATAAAGCTCAGATTGTAATATAGAGCGCCCACGTTAAGTGAGGGAGCGCGGTAGAGTTAAAATGCTGAGGGCGGGGATCCGGTGGAGCCATATTTCGGATATATAAGATATAAAACAGACAGCCATAAGCTAGATCGGTGGACTGAACGCTCCAGATGACGTCAATCAGGAGGCGAAGCTTGTAGCCAATACCTTCCTGTGATTGACTGTTGCCAGGAATGTCAACCCTCTTTCTATGAATGACATGTAAACTAAGAAATACGTCCTTTCACACAACAACCTCTTTATTTTGTACCTGACAGAAATTTCCATCAAACTGAATAATTTAGTCCAATAAGCGGGCGGGCATCGTATCATCAATGTTATTTGTTTGAGGCAACTCCCACTGATGACGTCACAAGCTAGGTAGCCAAGCCATTTTCTATAACACCTGATATATCTTGCAATATTTAATTATCACTTTTAAATAATTAACGCTTTACTTTTTAGGTAGATTAAAGTTGAAGCAGAATGACATAAGCATGACTGGTGTGCTGAACAAAGATGATTTATTAAATGGGTGGAACCTTTAGCTGATCCCTTCCTGTGATTGGCTGTTGTGGTGAATGTCAACAAAGTTTCTACCAATGATATAGAAGCTCGAGAATTCTTACTTCAGCACAACAACCCCTGCTGTTCGGCTATTGATAGTACCATGTTGACGCAATAGATGGCGGTAGCTGTATTTTATATGGTTGAAATTGAAATTGAAATTGAAATTGAAATAAGTTTATTGAGGTAAAATACACACAAAGGGATGAGATAGCTCAAGCTATTCTCACCCCGTTCAGTACATCGTGATAATACATACATATAAACACATCACAAACAATAAACATATTACCAAACATTCTGATTTTGTATGGTAGTTTGTTGATAGTGTCATTTGAAGATGGCATAAGCTGTATCTTAAGGCTAATATTGATGGTGATCTTTTCTGCCGACAGATGACATCAGCTGTATTATTATTAATTCCGAATTTCGTTTTAAACATTGATCTACAAATCCCGTAGCTTATGATAAGGTTTTATTCAATGCTGGTATTGGGTAACCGAAGGTCTGCAATTACATTTAGCTACTGTTGTGGATATGTAAGACAAATGTAAGGTTTTGAGGCTACTTTTGAGAGCCCCGCGCTCCCAAATTTTAAATTTCGCTACTTGCTACTTTTTGGGCTAATTTAAAAGCAAGATGTGCTAATTTGGGCTATTAATGTTAAGAATGTACGATTGCGAGTTACATGAAAGTAACTAAGAAATAAATAATTGTAATTAATAATAATTAATAATTGTAGTACTAAATAATATTATTTAATAAATTAGTCCCAATTCAATGCAGAGTTTTCTTCCAAGCACAGAAACTTGTAAATATAAATACAATAGATAGATCGATAATAAATAGACAACTTTCAAATATTGCACCAAGTAATGGCGAGAGGAAAAAACTAGACAGTATACATTACATTTGAAATTAATAATGGATGAATGGTAATAAATTGGTGTATGTTTGTATGTATACCAGACACAGTCCATTTAATGGCAGAATTTAGCCATTTTGTGTAAAAACTTTTATATCTCCTATTATTAATTATAACAGTAATCGAAAAAAATCATAGTTTGTATATACAAGAGATGAAACAGAGAGTCATGAGCTAGAGCGATGTGCTGAGTCCATAAGGAGGCGAGCTTCCGGAAATACCTTCCTGTGATTGGCTGGTGCGGGGAATCCAACACTCTTTTATGAATAAAATTTAAACTAAGAAATAGGTCCTTGTGCACAACAACAAGGTTGTTGTGAAAAAGAACAACCATTTCTGTTTTGCACCTGACAGAAATCTCCATCTAATTGAATAATTTACTTGAATAAGAGGGCAGAGCAGCGTATCATTATTTATGTCAAGGCAACCCCCAATAATAACGTCAAAAGTTAGGTAGCCAGCCCATTTTTATATAACATTTGTTATATCCTGCAGTATTTAATTATCACTTTATTAACACTTTAAATACTTAACATTTCACTTTTAGGTAGATTAAAGTTGAAGCAGAATGTCATAAGCAAGGATGGTGTGCTGAATAAAGATGATTTATTAAGAGGATGGAGCCTTTAGCTGATCCCTTCCTGTGATTGGCTGTTGTGTGAATGTCAACAAAGAGTTTCTACCAATGATATGCCATTTATTATGCACCCCATACCATCTGTGGGCGGAGCTTGGAACCTCCTACCCGAGCACAACAACCCACCTTATGGGTTGCTGTTTGGCTATTTATAGTGCGTTGGAAAAAAACGAGATGGCGTTAGTGGTATTTTGCAGGGTAATTTGTTATAAGTGTAATTTGATGTCAACAGATGGCGTAAGCTGTATCTTATGGCCACTGTTGACCAGCTAGTTGATAGTGTTCTCTTCTGCCGACAGATGGCATCAGCTGTGTTATTATTACTTCCGAATTCCCTTTAAACACTCATCTACAAATCCCTTGGCTTATGATAAGGTTTTATACCATTTATGATAAGTATTAGATAACTGGAGTTCCGCAATTACTTTTATTTATCAACTGTTCAGGATATCATTATATAATGACTGGTTAGGACGTACTGCTCTCGATTGATGAAGATTTAGCCACCCAAGAGGTGGCACGGGCATGAATAGCCCGTATATACTGCTCTCGTAATATTATTCATTGGGGTGGGGGAACTATCAAGTGAAAGCGCCAAGCCATTACAACTATATAGCACTTGGAAGGGGTCAGGATACGGTTTTACGGGCTCACCATAGCCCGTGCTACATGGACACTTCGTCCTGAGTAGCTAAATCTTTAACAACAACAACAATCAGGATACAGATTTGAGATGGAACGGGGGGAAAGGAATGGTGCCCAACCTCTTGGGCGGTCGGGGATTGCCCAACTTGTCACAAGTTGTATTTGTAATTAATAATGGATGAATGGTAATAAATTGATGCACACTTGTGTGTATACCAGACAAGAGTCCATTTAATGGCTGAATTTAGCCATGTTGTGTAACAATTTTTATATCTCATATTTATTAGACCTGACCAAATGTAAACTGTGTCAACAAAATTATTCGCACACCCTCCGTCACTGTGATGGAGTGCGAAAAGATACGTGAATTTAGAGACAATTCTATAACCAATGTTCCAACAATGTGTAAATATTTCATTCAAAATGATTTGTTGCCAGACATTTTAGTCAAATATCCTCCGTTTGCAAACTGTAGGTAGTAACTAAGTGATTGTAACCTATCCACCGCTGCCCACTGGATGGGGGGCGGTGTGCAGGACAAATATCAATTGTGACACTAGATCTCCACATATTTTTTTTTTTTGAGATATATACAAGAGTTGTTACATTCTTGTACAGCCACTAGTACGCGTAGCGTTTCGGGCAGGTCCCTGGAATATGATCCCCCGCCGCGAAGAATGGATTTTTCATCCAAGTACACATTTACTGTTGCGTTAAACAGAGGCTACAGTTAAGGAATTGCGCCAGTAAATCCTCCCGGCCAGGATACGAACCCATGACATAGCTCTCGCGGAACGCCAGCGAGTGTCTTACCATACACCACGGAGAATGTCAGTTGCTAATTTAGAAACTGTACTTGTGTTCGATCTCGAACCCATTGATGATGTGACGACTTAACTGAATCATCAATAACTAGCTCATCAAGATTGTAACTTGCTTAACTAAATGAATTGTGGGGTCAGTCCCGAGCCCATTTAGTGCCTCTGTAACCCTTTCCACTACCGCCACAAGATGGGTATGGGGTGCATAATAAATTAAATAAACTAACTCATATTTATTATATCATAATAATCGAAATTTTCATTTTGGGAGGCGAAAGAAATCGTGCTGAGCTAAATATTTATTTTATTTAAGTAAAAGTAAATTTTAGTATATAATTGAAAGTAGATATTAAGTAAATTATAAGGCCTACAATGAGTGGCTTAAT
>WNGS01165523.1:25897741-25924378 GCA_020271785.1 Procambarus virginalis | reverse complement strand
CCCATTTTTATATAACATTTGTTCTATCCTGCAGTATTTAATTATCACTTTATTAACACTTTAAATACTTATCATTTCACTTTTAGGTAGATAAAGTTGAAGCAGAATGTCATAAGCAAGGATGGTGTGCTGAATAAAGATGATTATTAAGTGGATGGAGCCTTTAGCTGATCCCTTCCTGTGATTGGCTGTTGTGTGAATGTCAACAAAGAGTTTCTACCAATGATATGCCATTTATTATGCACCCCATACCATCTGTGGCGGAGCTTGGAACCTCCTACCCGAGCACAACAACCCACCTTATGGGTGCTGTTTGGCTATTTATAGTGCGTTGGAAAAAACGAGATGGCGTAGTGGTATTTTGTAGGGTAATTTGTTATAAGTGTAATTGATGTACAGATGGCGTAAGCTGTATCTTATGGCCACTGTTGACCAGCTAGTTGATAGTGTTCTCTTCTGCCGACAGATGGCATCAGCTGTGTTATTATTACTTCCGAATTCCTTTAAACACTCATCTACAAATCCCTTGGCTATGATAAGTTTATACCATTTATGATAAGTATTAGATAACTGGAGTTCCGCAATTACTTTATTTATCAACTGTTCAGGATATCATTATAAATGACTGGTTAGGACGTACTGCTCTCGATTGATGAAGATTAAGCCACCCAAGAGGTGGCACGGGCATGAATAGCCCGTAAATACTGCTCTCGTAATATTATTCATTGGGGTGGGGGAACTATCAAGTGAAAGCGCCAAGCCATTACAACTATATAGCACTTGGAAGGGTCAGGATACGGTTTTACGGGCTCACCATAGCCCGTGCTACATGGACACTTCGTCCTGAGTAGCTAAATCTTTAACAACAACAACAATCAGGATACAGATTGAGATGGAACGGGGGGAAAGGAATGGTGCCCAACCTCTTGGGCGGTCGGGGATTGCCCAACTTGTCACAAGTTGTATTTGTAATTAATAATGGATGAATGGTAATAAATTGATGCACACTTGTGTGTATACCAGACAAGAGTCCATTTAATGGCTGAATTTAGCCATGTTGTGTAACAATTTTTATATCTCATATTTATTAGACCTGACCAAATGTAAACTGTGTCAACAAAATTATTCGCACACCCTCCGTCACTGTGATGGAGTGCGAAAAGATACGTGAATTTAGAGACAATTCTATAACCAATGTTCCAACAATGTGTAAATATTTCATTCAAAATGATTTGTTGCCAGACATTTTAGTCAAATATCCTCCGTTTGCAAACTGTAGGTAGTAACTAAGTGATTGTAACCTATCCACCGCTGCCCACTGGATGGGGGCGGTGTGCAGGACAAACATATCAATTGTGACACTAGATCTCCACATATTTTTTTTTGAGATATATACAAGAGTTGTTACATTCTTGTACAGCCACTAGTACGCGTAGCGTTTCGGGCAGGTCCCTGGAATATGATCCCCCGCCGCGAAGACTGGATTTTTCATCCAAGTACACATTTTACTGTTGCGTTAAACAGAGGCTACAGTAAAGGAATTGCGCCCAGTAATCCTCCCCGGCCAGGTACGAACCCATGATATAGCTCTCGCGGAACGCCAGGCGAGTGTCTTACCACTACACCACGGAGAATGTCAGTTGCTAAATTTAGAAACTGTACTTGTGTTCGATCTCGAACCCATTGATGATGTGACGACTTATACTGAATCATCAATAACTAGCTCATCAAGATTGTAACTTGCTTAACTAAATGAATTGTGGGGTTCAGTCCCTGAGCCCATTATGTGCCTCTGTAACCTTTCCACTACCGCCCACAAGATGGGTATGGGGTGCATAATAAATTACATAAACTAACTCATATTTATTATTATCATAATAATCGAAAATTTCATTTTTGGGAGGCGAAAGAACTCGTGCTGAGCTAAATATTTATTTTATTTAAGTAAAAGTAAATTTTAGTAATATAATTGAAAGTAGATATTAAGTAAATTATAAGGCCTACAATGAGTGGCTTAATTGAAGCAAATGATAAGTAAATTATAAAGCTTACAATAAGTGGCATTATAATTAATTAACTTTACTAAATGGTAATATATAACCCATATATTTTATGTAAGTAAAGTAAATTTTGTATAAGTAAGAGTAAAATTTAGTAATATAACTGAAAGCAGATAATAAGTAAATTATAAGGCTCACAATAAGTGGTATTATAGTTGAATTAATTGTACTAAATGGTAATGTATACCCAGTAAATGACGCATAACTGTAATTAGCCTTCGCGGGGAACTAGCTTAATTTACAGTATTTAATGCAACAGGTAAAACAATATATAAGTTATACGACTTAAACATAAGTAAAATAAGCCACAGGAATATTCATAAAGCTCAGATTGTAATATAGAGCGCCCACGTTAAGTGAGGGAGCGCGGTAGAGTTAAAATGCTGAGGGCGGGGATCCGGTGGAGCCATATTTCGGATATATAAGATATAAAACAGATAGCCATAAGCTAGATCGGTGGACTGAACGCTCCAGATGACGTCAATCTGGAGGCGAAGCTTGTAGCCAATACCTTCCTGTGATTGACTGTTGCCAGGAATGTCAACCCTCTTTCTATGAATGACATGTAAACTAAGAAATACGTCCTTTCACACAACAACCTCTTTATTTTGTACCTGACAGAAATTTCCATCAAACTGAATAATTTAGTCCAATAAGCGGGCGGGCATCGTATCATCAATGTTATTTGTTTGAGGCAACTCCCACTGATGACGTCACAAGCTAGGTAGCCAAGCCATTTATCTATAACACCTGATATATCTTTCAATATTTAATTATCACTTTTAAATAATTAACGCTTCACTTTTTAGGTAGATTAAAGTTGAAGCAGAATGACATAAGCATGACTGGTGTGCTGAACAAAGATGATTTATTTAATGGGTGGAACCTTTAGCTGATCCCTTCCTGTGATTGGCTGTTGTGGTGAATGTCACACAAGTTTCTACCAATGATATAGAAGCTCGAGAATTCTTACTTCAGCACAACAACCCCTGCTGTTCGGCTATTGATAGTACCATGTTGACGCAATAGATGGCAGTAGCTGTATTTTATATGGTTGAAATTGAAATTGAAATTGAAATTGAAATAATTTATTGAGGTAAAATACACACAAAGGGATGAGATAGCTCAAGCTATTCTCACCCCGTTCAGTACATCGTGATAATACATACATATAAACACATCACAAACAATAAACATATTACCAAACATTCTGATTTTGTATGGTAGTTTGTTGATAGTGTCATTTGAAGATGGCATAAGCTGTATCTTAAGGCTACTATTGATGGTGATCTTTTCTGCCGACAGATGACATCAGCTGTATTATTATTAATTCCGAATTTCGTTTTAAACATTGATCTACAAATCCCGTAGCTTATGATAAGGTTTTATTCAATGCTGGTATTGGGTAACCGAAGGTCTGCAATTACATTTAGCTACTGTTGTGGATATGTAAGACAAATGTAAGGTTTTGAGGCTACTTTTGAGAGCCCCGCGCTCCCAAAGTTTTAATTTCGCTACTTGCTACTTTTTGGGCTAATTTAAAAGCAAGATGTGCTAATTTGGGCTATTAATGTTAAGAATGTACGATTGCGAGTTACATGAAAGTAACTAAGAAATAAATAATTGTAATTAATAATAATTGTAATACTAAATAATATTATTTAATAAATTAGTCCCAATTCAATGCAGAGTTTTCTTCCAAGCACAGAAACTTGTAAATATAAATACAAGATAATAGATATATCGATAAATAAATAGACAACTTTCAAATATTGCACCAAGTAATGGCGAGAGGAAAAAACTAGACAGTATACATTACATTTGAAATTAATAATGGATGAATGGTAATAAATTGGTGTATGTTTGTATGTATACCAGACACAGTCCATTTAATGGCAGAATTTAGCCATTTTGTGTAAAAACTTTTATATCTCCTATTATTAATTATAACAGTAATCGAAAAAATCATAGTTTGTATATACAAGAGATGAAACAGAGAGTCATGAGCTAGAGCGATGTGCTGAGTCCATAAGGAGGCGAGCTTCCGGAATACCTTCCTGTGATTGGCTGGTGCGGGGAATCCAACACTCTTTTATGAATAAAATTTAAACTAAGAAATAGGTCCTTGTGCACAACAACAAGGTTGTTGTGAAAAAGAACAACCATTTCTGTTTTGCACCTGACAGAAATCTCCATCTAATTGAATAATTTACTTGAATAAGAGGGCAGAGCAGCGTATCATTATTTATGTCAAGGCAACCCCAATAATAACGTCAAAAGTTAGGTAGCCAGCCCATTTTTATATAACATTTGTTATATCCTGCAGTATTTAATTATCACTTTATTAACACTTTAAATACTTATCATTTCACTTTTTAGGAAGATTAAAGTTGAAGCAGAATATCATAAGCAAGGATGGTGAGCTGAATAAAGATGATTTATTAAGTGGATGGAGCCTTTAGCTGATCCCTTCCTGTGATTGGCTGTTGTGTGAATGTCAACAAAGAATATCTACCAATGGTCTGCCATTTATTATGCACCCCATACCATCTGTGGGCGGAGCTTGGAACCTCCTACCCGAGCACAACAACCCACCTTATGGGTTGCTGTTTGGCTATTTATAGTGCGTTGGAAAAAAACGAGATGGCGTTAGTGGTATTTTGCAGGGTAATTTGTTATAAGTGTAATTTGATGTCAACAGATGGCGTAAGCTGTATCTTATGGCCACTGTTGACCAGCTAGTTGATAGTGTTCTCTTCTGCCGACAGATGGCATCAGCTGTGTTATTATTACTTCCGAATTCCCTTTAAACACTCATCTACAAATCCCTTGGCTTATGATAAGCTTTTATACCATTTATGATAAGTATTAGATAACTGGAGTTCCGCAATTACTTTTATTTATCAACTGTTCAGGATATCATCGTATAATGTCTGGTTAGGATGTACTGCTCTCGATTGATGAAGATTAAGCCACCCAAGAGGTGGCACGGGCATGAAAAGCCCGTAAATACTTCTCTCGTAAAATTATTCATTGGGGTGGGGGAACTATCAAGTGAAAGCGCCAAGCTATTACAACTATATAGCACTTGGAAGGGATCAGGATACGGATTTGAGATGGAACGGGGGAAAGGAATGGTGCCCAACCTCTTGGGCGGTAGGGGATTGAACGCGGACATGTAGGAAACAACACCGTCGCTCTACCGTCCAGCCCAAGTGTTTAAGGGTAATATTATTAAAACAACAATTTATGCATATAATAACAGCATTTCACACTAAAAATACTTGGATATATTGAAATTTGGTAGTGAATTCCAATCTAGGAATCTCCTATGACTAAACTGTATTTTTAATCATTTTTATGTACTTACTACTTATTATTAAATTATTAAGTACTTACTATAATAATTAAATAAATTATTTTATTTAATATTTAAATTAAATGATAAAATAATAGGTAATAATAAATCATTGTGTAGGGGGACAGGCAGACAGTGTATATATACATGTTAGGCTTATACCAAGGTCCCACAAAGGTGCCACAAAGGTGCCAAATTAAAGACTGGGTGCTGCCGGGGCGGGCCCAAGGGCTGCTGGCGGCCCTGGCCAGGCTGAACTTCCGCGCCCTTATAATCACCATTGTTTAATAATCTTCACAGGGAGAAACAACTGTAAATATAGGAATAGTTTATTACAACATACACGGTAAAGAAAACAGCTCGGAAACTAAGGAAATAAAGCTGCTGAAAAAAACATTAACGTCCACTTCAAGTTCAAGTATGTTTATTGAGACAATAAAAAAATACACCTCAAAGGGATAGAGTAGCTTAGGCTATTTCTACCCCCCTTACTTCAAGTCCCTCAAGGGGCGCACAAATTCAGTGAATACAAATACACAAATCACAATACAAGAATCCCATTTAACATAGCAGGTTAAAATAGGAAGCACAGCATATAAGTGTTACAAGTGATATATATATATATATATATATATATATATATATATATATATATATATATATATATATATATATATATATATATATATATATATATATATAATATGTGTGTGTGTGTGTATGTGCAGAAATAATATTAATAAAACAATTAACATCATGTAGTGTACTCTATATATCAAAATATATTACTTTGAAACCCATATCATTCACTAAAAAAGATTGGGCTACTCTTATTACAAATCCGCTACTTTTAGACCGTCAGCTCGCTACTTTCCGCAATTTAGATCTGGCAGCCCTGCGTAATGGCGAAAAGAGATTTCAGTTGAAGGAGCTTGGAACGAGGCAACAAGTTTCCAGTGGAATAGTCGCTTTTAAATAGTCGTCATACAGCTAAGTACCGCACATAGTTGTGTTAGTAGCATCCTGATGCAAGATTCACGTGACAGAGAGATAGGTATACTATATGAGGTTATATTGAGGGTTGAGTGACTGGGGCGTGACACAAGGCCGCTGTGGTCTCACATGTGCTGGCTGTGAAGCACCTGTTGGTAAGCCTGGTTCTCGGGGAGGCTTGGGGGTTAGCCCAAAACATGTCTAAGTTGTTTTATGTAATTTGTGAATAGGAGCTCATTTTCCTGGTGGCGTAATTCACGTAATTATTTTGTAAAAGGTAACGTTTCATTTCATTCACCTGGGCCATGAGAGCCTCGAACATAGGACCTCGAAAGCAGTAGCTCGTAATTTTAACCACAACACCACTGAACACCCATTATAAAGGAAGACCTCTAAGATATACAACTGGTATTCACCTGAGACTATAGGCCTCCCTAGAGGTGTCACTCGAGTATGGAGGCCTCTGGTACGCCCTAGTCACAGAAGAATTAGGCGTAAGACTAAGACTAGGCTAAGACTAGTTTAGTAAGACTAAG
This sequence comes from Procambarus virginalis, assembly GCA_020271785.1. NCBI lineage: Eukaryota > Metazoa > Arthropoda > Malacostraca > Decapoda > Cambaridae > Procambarus > Procambarus virginalis. The sequence goes on along the minus strand of WNGS01165523.1, from coordinate 25,917,431 downwards.
ACTAGGCTAATACTAGATTAGTAAGACTAAGACTAGTCTGTAAGACTAAGACTAGTCTGTAAGACTAAGACTAGTCTGTAAGACTAAGACTAGTCTGTAAGACTAAGACTAGTCTGTAAGACTAAGACTAGTCTGTAAGACTAAGACTAGATTAGACTAGGGCGTGAGAATACGCCCTAGTCACACGTCAATGAAGTCTTTCCTCTATAGTTATATCAATTATTTACTTTGATTCTAGTGGCTGTGTGTGCACAACGCCGGCTTAGAATATTAGGAGTCTCTTAAGGGGGGGGGGGAGGCTGGCAGCTGAGTGGACAGCGCTTCGGATTTTTTTTCTTTTCTTTTTTATTTATATATACGCGAGTTGTTACATTCTTGTACAGCCACTAGTACGCATAACGTTTCGGGCAAGTCTTTAATCCTATGTTTTGCGGAATACGACGTGCCAAATCGTTTAACATCCAGGTACCCATTTTACTTTTGGGTTAAACAGAGGCTACAGTTAAGGATCTGCGTTAAGTAAATCCTCCCCGGCCAGGATACGAACCCAGGACAAAGCGCTCACGAAACACCAGGCGAGCGTCTTAACCACTACACCCCGGGACTGTGACTTCGTAGTCACAGTCGTAGTCCTGAGGTTCCGGGTTCGATTCCCGGTGGAGGCGGAAGCAAATGGGTAGAGTTCCTTTTACCCAGATGTCCCTGTTCACCTAGCAGTAAAGAGGTACCAGGGAGTTAGACATCTGTTACGGGCTGCTTCCTGGGGGTGTGTAACAAAAAGGAGGCCTGGTCGAGGACCGGGCCGCGGGGACGCTAAGCACCGAAATCATCTCAAGATGACCTCAAGAAGAATATGCTGTAAAGGAGATGAACAGCTACAGCGTCAAATAGTGACGTTGTTTGCAAGAGGCAACCAGTAAACTGGGGCAAGCAAGGACATAAAAGAGCAACACTGGACTATATTTATATTACAAACGAAATTATAAATTTAAGACGAGTCTCCATACTCAATCGGTTCTATGGAACAGTTGGGGAAGGGGGTGCTGAATAGTGGACCAAAGGACTAAGCAGGGTTCTCGTAGGGTGGAATAGTAGCCTACTACCACTAGGTGATATTCAAGTTCCTAGAAGACCTAGACGTGCAATAAGAAGGGCTGGAAAAGAAATATAAATTTCTTGATCAGAAAGATAAAATTATTCGAACTTGACAACAACTAAGGGCAAAATTATAGCCCTCCTGGGAAACCATTTTGGATCATAGTGCAGCAGAAAAATTACCGTAAGTACTTATCCAAATGATGCAGAACAACAGGAATCGTACCTATGCAACGAAGGCATCCTTCAACAGCAGGAGTGCCATCACGAGTCAGGGTTGGACAGTTGGGAAATTTCAGACATCAGATATTCATGGGAAGCCGTCCATTGCTTCGCGTGCCACAATACTCTATGACTGTTACTAAAGATGTCCACCTGTCATTAAATACGTTTCTACCCATAACATTATTTTTAGTAAAGAACGTTAAACCTTTTCTTTCTTGCATGTGATCACAAGCTGTATTGGGTGCAAATGAAAATGTCAAATAAAATTGCATAATAATAGTAAAAATTTATTAGAGTAATACAACAAAGTTTACAATTTGTTTTGTAAATAAGGATGTCAATAATAAAAAAAATCGTAAGAAGTTGAAATTTTCACGAATTTAAACTTATTTTTGTGTTGTGCTCAGCATACCGAAGCTAGAAGCCCAACACAATTTTATAAGACCATTACTTAAGTCCACTTATTATTAAACATGTGGTATATGTCTCGAGGAAACGACATATAACCTATATCGACGACGACATATAACCTCGAGGGAAAATCCGGAGTTGGAGCGCCTAAGGCTGACTTCAACCTCGAGGTTGACTTCAACCTCATTCTGGCAGCTCCTGCGACGGCGCTGAAACCAAGAGTATTGGCGTTTGCCTTTCCATTGGACAATTTCAGCAACGTGGAGAAGGGGAAGAGGACTTGCTGCATGGGTAACAGTCTCCTCCATATCGAACTACACAGACTTTGTGCCCTGGAGAGGACACTCCAGTCTCGACGTCCAGAGCGCAACACCATAGTCTCCCAAGGCTGCAGGATGCCTACTACTACTATATGCTGCTTTGGTTATATATAGGGTCATTGACAGTGTAGACGGCGCGGTTACCGTGTGTGTGCTTTTCCAGCTTATCTTCCTAAAGTACAGTACTTATGGTAACTATTTGGTCAAATGTACCAACATGTACTGTTGGACTCTAAAGGGCTCACGTTTTCAACTACTGAATTAGCGCAAATAGCATTNGTTGCAATACTGAAGCAGTGCAGTGGCAACAAGAGAGAGATGGTCACTATATTCCAACTACATGTTTTACTTCTATTTATTTGAACTGACAAATATATTTCAGCAGATAAAACAATAATATCATAATATGATTACTCAGAGAGCTATGGTACTTTCAAAAATGCTTTCTATTCATTATGTAAAATATTTATACTATACGATGAATGATGTTCTATAGCCAACTCGTGTGTGAAATCTCGGCCATGAAATTATACATATATGTACTGTACTATACACCATACTGTATATCCAAAACAAGATGCATACTTCAACTTTCATTCCTTGTTTGATGCGGTCCACTGCAGTATAGCCTTCCACGTCAAGTGCTTCCTCCGGTACTGATGTACCTTCTTGCTGAACTTGCTTTACTACTTCTTTGGCTTCCTTTACACTGTCATCATCTAATAAAACAGAAGTGAGTTCAGGTGGCAAAGATAAAGGGATATTATGATGACTGCACCAACCTACAGGGTGGAGACCCCCATTTGCTATCTCATGCCAGCATTCTATATTGAATGAACTCTGAGTTACATACCGCAATCTGTAAAAAAAGTAAAAAGTGATGGAATTATTCTATGTGCAATATTAATTTGCAAAAGATTGACTAATTTGTTTATTTTTTTGCTCACACTCCCTAAAGTGGCAGCAACAGGCAAAATTTTTAATTATCTTTATAGTTAATAAAAAACCAGCATTGAATGTAATGAAACGCCATTTTCTGGATGAGCCCCAGAGGCTCCTTAGAGCTATTGGGCTAATATGTGATACATTAGACTAGGGCATTAGTCAATGGAGTTCAGCCTACCGGGGACCATGAGCCAGAGCCTGGCCCCCTCAGAGAGGCACAGGGAGCAATGGCCCCCCCTTGGAACACCCAAGACTGGGCTGGCAGCTCAAAATGGTAGCCAAAGCAGCAAACTTATGCATGTCATGGGTACAAGGACAGACCGCAGGCTAGCTAGACTTAACCCTGTTGATGACTTGGGAGACCCAAGCCCTGGAACTGGGAACGAGGGAAACCGGATCAACCCAAAGCACATCCCCGGCCACAGAAGCCGAGGTGCACAGGTCACGGCGAAGAGTTGCAACCGGACACAACACATGATGCACCCCCGGCCTGACCAACCAAGCATCAATGACCTAAGGACCCATCCGGAAAGCGGCAGTCTTGTTCTTTACCAGAAAAGGATGAGAAGGCTACAGCCGAACAAACTGACCAGGAGGACTGAAAGAGAAGAAACCCCTGTGCTGGAGGAGAGTATTAAGCTCACCAACCCAACCCCAAGAGGCCAATGCCAACAGAAAGAGAGCCTTGGAAAAACAATCTGGAACCAAAGGGGCCAACACGAACTGAGGAGTAGAGAGAAAGGGGAGCACCCGGTCCAAGGACCAGGACGGCTCAAGCAGTGCATGAGCAGGCTGGAGGTGAAACAAAGCACGAGAAAGCTTACGGAACAGAGGAGAAGTGACATCCACCCGGAACACAAGCTGGAGCAGCTACACCAGTGCTGCACGATATGAGGCAACAATATTTGGATCAAATGATGGTCCTGAAAAAGCCAAGAAAGAAAGGACAAGACAACCCATTCACAAATAGAAGATAACCTATGAAGAGAGAGAAAATGGCAGAAAGAATGCCTGGAAACTTCATACTGTCGCCAAGACGAAGCTCTCAGGTGGGAACACCATCAACAAAGTCACCTGATCACCATATAAATGATGATAAATCCACATAAAAAAGATCAGATGTGAAGAGCAGAGGAGAAGACCAAACCAGCCATGTATCGAACCGGTCCGATTTGCTGGAAGAGGCAGAGCCACGGAAAATTCCCCTCGGTTTGAGGGGAATTTTCACACCGAGCAAGAAGCACTTGAAACCAAGGCAAGAAGCACAACCAAGGCATTGAAACACCGAGCAAGAAGCACTTGAAACCAAGGCTGGGCCAGCCACAATGGGGCCACTAGGATGACTCTCCCATGGTAAGACTCCAACTGAGCCAGAACCCGAAGCAACAGCTGGACCAGGGGAAAGAGGTACAGGCAACCCCACCTTGACCAGTCATGCCAAAAGGCGTCCACCGCAAAGGCTTCACAGTTGGGGGAAAGCCGCTACATATATTGGGAGACGCCGAGATCACACCGACACGAAGAGATTCACCTCAGGGAGCTCATACGTCCGGCAGAGCCAAGTAAAGGAGTCGGCGTCGACAGTCCATTCTGTGGAGAGGGGAACGAACTGAGACAGGCTATTCGCCAGGACGTTGGACACTCCCCGGATATGAACTGCACGGGAGCCAAACCCCAAGAAACCAGCAGACGAGCCACTTGAAGCGACCAGCCCAAAGAGGCAAGGACCGAAAAGAACCCCCTGCGGTTGAGGCAATGAACCACCGGAGAACAGTCCGAATGGAGCCGAATCGTCAAACACCGAGCGACTCGAACCATCCGAAGCGACAGCCAAACCACCGTGAACTCATATATTATGCTGTGAGCCCAACAGAGGGGCGGACCCCCCCCCCAGCCGACCTGATGAGCACTGGTCACAAAGCCCCAGCCGAGAGATGACGCTTCTGTGAACAAATCGAGCGAGGGCTCGGGTATGCGCCAAGGCACTGAACCCCGAAAAACCGGAAGAGAAAGCTGGCGATGCAGCAACCAATGTAAGGCCCCTGGAGGCCAAACCCAGCAATTCCGAGAGAGGCAGAAGGGGCGTTCCCAAGGAAACCAGAACAGACGGTGAAGCCAAACCCGACAGCAGATAAACCAGCACGGCAAAGTTCAGACTCTCGAGCAACTGCTGAGTAACTCGGGAACCCCCCAGAAACAGTTGAAGGTGGGACCGCAGCCGCAGCAACGCCTCAGGAGGGAGAGACATGGAAGCAGTCCAAGAGTGCCAAACAAGACCCAGCCAGGTCTGAACCTGGGATGGATCTAAATGGAACTTCCTCCAGTTCACCAGGAACCCGAACCTGGCGAGCTGTAAAAGAACCACAACCCTGGTGAGCAGACAAGCAGACCAGCTGGGAGCCCACACGAGTCAGTCGTCGAGGTAGGCCAGAACCCGAACCCCCAGCAGATGCAGACAGGTCAACACGACCTGGGTAAGACATATGAATATGCGAGGTGCCAGATTCAAGTTGCCAGATTCAGATGAATGGGAACATGCCAATACATGTCCCTAAGGATCAGGAACACCATCCAAGCGCCCGGCTCCAACAGAAGCCGGACCTGAGACAGAGTGGTCATCTAAAAGGAGGGGCAGGAATCCAGGGATTCAGACAGGACAAGTCCAAAATGAACCTGAGGTCTGCACAGTCCTGTTTTGGAACTGGAAACAGGCGGGAAACCCCACCTGAGGGACGAGGTCATTTGGACCACTCCCAAGCGCCCAAGATGACCTGATGGAGCACAGGGAAAGAAGCCTGTCCTGCTAGCCCCGAACCCCCCCAAAGGACGGGGAGGCAGAGTCCAGGGGAAAGGCAGAGAAGAAGGGAACCTGCTGGTGGAACCCAGAAGCCTCGGCAGGAGGAACTGGCTTAAATGCCTCCATCCCCAGCCCCAAAGCCACCCGAGACCTATTACCACCTAAACCCTGCCCCAACTCCGAAACCCTTAGATGTTTGGAAGTTGGGAGCAGGAGGGAGGGTGGAGCAGGATGAACAGGGAAAGGACCAGGGAGAGGATGAAGTCAAAGTCGAAGCGACTAACGCCCACCATGTCTGGGACCCTATATGAGGCCAGAGCTGATGACCACCCCAGATCGCATTAGCCAACCAACTGGAGTTGTTGAGTAGCCGGTGCAGAGGGTCCGGGACTCACCCCTGCCCCTCCCGGGGAGGGAAGGACTGCACGGACAAGTGGCGCAGCGGTGAGGTGTGACGTTTGCTTGTTTCCTTGGGAATTGGGGAAGTTCTGCTTCTCTGTTCGGTTTTTGGTTGCAATTTTCTTACCATGTCAGGTCTGTTTTGTTATGCCTACTTTTATGGGTGCCTAACCCCAGCCGATGGCAGATTAGGAAAACCCCCAACCACAGGGAGGTTTTCTAAGAGCCATTGCTCCTTGTGCCTATCTGAGGAGGGCCAGGTTCTGGCTCGTGGTCCCCGGTAGGCTGAACTCCATTGACTAATGCCCTAGTCTAATATATTGCCGATAGCTCCAGGGAGCCGAAGGGGCTCCCCTCAGAAATCATATATAATTACCACAATTTTGTGTGTATAATGCATTACCTTAACAGTGGACCACATGTAGTAACAACTTTTGTTAGCCAGTATCCGGTTCCTTGTTGTGTGAGTGTAGGGTGAACCACCTCTACCAAATGATCTTCTAGTACTCCAGATTCTAAGCTCTTCTCCACCTGAAATGCATCACATTGTATACTGACAAGTTGCACGAGACACCATGTGATTACCTATAGAACCCAAATAATGTGTTTATATTTACAGTATAGTACTGGATGTGAATAATGAACCATATCAGGGGGTTTTTATGGATGGAAATGACAGTTGTTGCATCACAACAATAATCAAACTTTGAACATCTGAAACCATACTCAATGTTAGAATGATACAGCTCATTCGTTACTTCTCTTAATATTGACATAGTCCATACACAGCATTAGTATTACAGTACCTCCAGTGTGAAGTCTGTGTAACAGATATTGTTCAAATGTTTGCCTATTTTTCAACCAACAATATTCCATTGCTATTTACTTGATGTGAGTACAGCATACGGTTCACCTTCTTATTTCCCACAGTCCCACTTGTTGGCCTTATCAAGATCACCCTATGCTAACTATTGACCTTCCTCAGGATGCGACCCCACAACAGTTGCCTAATTCCTAGGTACTTATTTATTGCTATGTGAACAGAAGCATCAGGAGCAAGGAAATGTTGCCTAACTGTTTCTATCATGCCCAGGAATTGAACCCGGTTCACTCAGTTGAGCCGAGGACGTACACCACTGTGTTACAGGACCCTATTGAAGGAAGGTCTAGCACCCTTGCTGCAGTTAAATACCTACTCGGGTAAACTCAGGTAAATAGTACTGTATATCTGTTAAGGAAGGCAGTAGATAAAAGGTAGTACTAGTATTATATTTAGATCTGTAAACAAGTGAATAGACAAAAATATGTCTCTGCAGTTGAGAGGCGGGCCAAAAGAGCAAAGCTCAACCCCCGCAAGCACAATTAGGTTTCCAGAGTGTTGGGATACATCAACTCTAATGTATCTATTATAAAATAATTATTTTCACAAGTACAGTACTGTACTGTACTTACATGTTGAAATGCTGTAGGAGGAACTGCTTCACCTTGTGTTTCCTCCAAGTATTCTTCCCACACAAATTCATCTTCTGAAAAATTCATATTCTGTACAATATATGTTTCAAGTAGTCCAACACAAATAAAATAATTTTTTTAATAAATCAACTAAAATTATTCAAAAAATAAATACAGTATATAAAATAAAAGTAATACACAGTTAATTTAGTAGGAGATATTTCATGCCAATGTTTTTTCAGTACCTTAACTACAGTCTTTGCATTTATAAGGCTGGTGCTTTGTCATGTTATAAATAAAAATACAGTATTGAGACATCTTCAGAAGGACATACAGGTATCTGCTTGGAAAATTACAATGCAGAGCAATAAAAAGCATCCCAAAACAATGTCAGTTCACATACCATGAAAGGCTGAGGGCCACAGGATTAACAACACTGTTAAGCAGATGTGACAGGCCAAATCTCATGGAAAGTTTTAAAGTGATGAACAAATCGGAGGATAATAATCCAGACCACTTCTTTAAAAAATCCGAAGTAACACTTAAAAAAGGCTTCAGCTTCAAGCCCAATAAGTTACAATGTGAAACAGAAAACATGCTTTTTCACCCATAGGGTTGTAAACCCGTGGAACTGCCTACCGGCAGAAGCTGTAAACTCCAAAACTCTGTTTGGTTTTAAAATTCAGCTGGAAAAGATCATCAGGGCAAATGGGGCGACCTTTGACAAGCTGACTACTTCGTGTCCTCATCGAAGACACTAATATTAGTGGCCTCTCAGGTAAATTCAGGTAAAACCAATAGCAAAAAATGTTAGCCTACCTGTCAAAGCCATAAACCCAGGAAAAAATTATCAGGAAAAATGAGGGGACATTTAACAAGCTACTGATTTCCTGTCCCCAATCATGGTCAAATGATAAATTTGAGTAAATTCAGGTAAATTCAATACATTATAAGTAAGATATCTACTGTATTAATGCTACCACCAATTTTGCTACAACTACTCTAGAGTACAGTACTCCCCAATAATTGTTTAGCTACTCCTGTCCAAAATCAATGATATACATAACATTCGATTAGCTAATTTATAAATCAAACCTCTAACCTGGACTTGAGATGACAGCTGATTCTTGTGTCATAAGTTTTTCTGAACACTCGACTTCTTCAGGCTTGGGTGATTGGTTTGCAAATCCTACTGGTGTTGCTGACTGTGCCTCTTCCATTTCCATGGTACCTGACATCATCTTTAACTGCATAAAGTATATACAAAATTAGTAGTTAAAGAGTTCTGAATAGCTGAAAAAAACTCATCCCAGTTAGTAGATTGAAAGAGTAGAAGTAGTGTAATGTTACTGGTGTCTACACGAGTGTCTGCTCCTGATGTATGACAGATATATTACAGTATTATTAAAGAGTGGCCTTCATTTCTAGCATAAATTTTTTAAATTTATGTAGAAGGTTACTGTGGTTATATAGTATTGATGAACTATTATAATTTAGGATTCCCAAATTATGTTGTGTAAAGATTCCCAATGAGCCAACAATTTTTATATCTAACCTACCGGTAATTAAAATATCTTTCAACATTTGATGATAATAATAATATTTGTCAATTTTTTTTCAATTTCTTTCTTTATTATGCACCCCATACCCATCCAGTGGACAGTGGTGGAAAGGGTTATAGAGGCACATAATCGGTTCAGGAACTGAACCCCATAGTTTGTTTAGCTAAGCAAATAACAATCTTTTGATGCTAGTTACACAATTATTAATGTTATATATACATATATGGAGCCGGTCGGCCGAGCGGACAGCACACTGGACTTGTGATCCTGTGGTCCCGGGTTCGATCCCGGGTGCCGGCGATAAACAATGGGCAGAGTTTCTTTCACCCTATGCCCCTGTTACCTAGCAGTAAAATAGGTACCTGGGTGTTAGTCAGCTGTCATGGGCTGCTTCCTGGGGGTGGAGGCCTGGTCGAGGACCGGGCCGCGGGGACACTAAAGCCCCGAAATCATCTCAAGATAACCTCAAGATACCTGTATGTACATATACATATACATATGTACATGTACGTACATACATACATACATACATACATACATACATACATACATACATACATACATACATATATACATACATACATACATACATACATACATACATACATACATATATACATACATACATACATATATACATACATACATACATACATACATACATACATACATACATACATACATACATACATACATATATACATACATACATACATATATACATACATACATACATACATACATATATACATACATACATACATATCACTAAGAACTCTTTGACTCGACGATCATTGGTGCGGTGGTCACTGTACTGTGTACGTTTAGGGTGATCCTGGACAGCATGGATACGAATCCTGGCCGGGTCAAAGAGTTCTTAGTGATCTATGGCTTGCGCATTCATGCAGCTTTCTCATACATACATTATATATATATATATATATATATATATATATATATATATATATATATATATATATATATATATATATATATATATATATATATATATATATATATATATATATATATATATACTGTATATATATATATATATATATATATATATATATATATATACTGTATATATATATATATCAAGGGACCCCACTTCCACCACATTATGCAGTAATTGGTTCCATAAATCAACAACCTATTACCGAACCAGTATTTACCCAGGTCTTTCCTAAATCTAAACTTATCCAATTTCGTGTTCTGTCTTGTGTTGATACTTTTAATACCCTATTAATATCCCCTTTGTTATATCCATTCATCCACTTGTACACATCTATCATGTCAACCCCTAACTCTTCGCCTTTCCAGTGTATGTAATTTAAGCTTTGTCAATCTTTCTTCATATGACAGGTTTCTAATTTGCGGGAATTTGCTTTATCATCCCACGCTGGATGCGCTCTAGTGAATTTATATCTATTTTATAGTATGGCGACCAAAACTGAACTGCATAATCTAAATTGGGCCTAAGCAGAGCAAGATACAGCTGAAGAACAACAACAACAGGTGTTTTATTACTAACGCTTCGATTAATAAATCCCAGTGTCCTGTTTGCCTTATTGTGAACATTTATGCATTGATTTTTTTGGTTTTAAATTCTTACTAATCGTAACTCCCAGAACCCTTTCGCAACCCAACTTCGAAATCTCAACACCATCTAGCTCGTCTCTTGCAACTATATCATCATTAGCCATCATTTTTAGTAATGATGTTAACATTGTCTATCTGAAGCTGAAATGCATTTGTTGATTTGAATCTATTCTCAAAATAGGAAAATTTTGCTCTTATGATTATATTGGCAAGCATTGATGAATACCTCTTAACTACTACTTTTGTGACTAGGCCAATCCTAAGTTTTTTTCATATTCATGTTTCTTGTTGATTGCTTTGAGTATGCCACTTGTGAGCCAGGCATTGCTGAATCTTTTGGCAGTTACTTGCTTGGTGAGGAGAGGACAGCAAGTGTTGTAGAGGCTTAGAGTTTGGAAAGGAAGATGTTAGCTAATGAATTTATATCTTGTGTATTATTGAATTCGGATTCCCAGTTTATATTGTGAAGTGCATTTGTGAGACTGCCTATTGCTGCTTCACTGTGTAACCTAAATGTGAGTTTCTTGATATCTGGTGGTGTTATGTTCATGTTTGCTATGAGGAAGGAAGGCTAGTGGTCAGTTGTTCTGTCAGTGACTATACCAGATGCAAGGGGAGTTGTTACGTAACTCCATAAGTGATCCAAGGTAGTAGAGGATGTTTTAGTGATTTGGGTGCGCTTGGTGATTGTGGGGGATTAGCATACTGGAGTTCATGCTGTTTAGGAAATAGTCAACTTGAGGGCTATTTTGTTGACACAGGTCAATATTGAAGTCACCTCCTAAAATGATGTGATTTTTGTTGAGATTGTTATTTATGATAAGATTCCTTAGGCTATCTGAGAATGCAGTTATATTAGTAATGGGAAAACTATGGATAGCTCCAATAGTCAAGGAGGATTTAAGGGATTTAATAGAGAACTGAACAAAGGTATATTCACAGTAGTCGTCTCTATCACTAATGACACTATTGTAAATGAAGGTATTTTGTCAGTAGATAGCTGTGCCACCTTTTTTATTAGGCCTACAGTTATGAATGGCTTTATAACCAGCTAAGTTGTAAAGTTGGGTATGGTCTTCACTTAGCCATGTTTCTGTTAAAATAATGAATGATAGTTTAGTACCTAGTGCTGCAAGTAGTACATTAATATCATCAAAATGTTTACAAAGTGATCTGACATTTTGGTTGAAAAACTGATAGGCAAGTGATATTTTGAAGTTAGTTTTTTTGCAAGGTTTGCTGTGTAATACCTGTAGTAGTATACCAGATCAATATGCTGGTTATTGTAGATTTGTGACAGCAAATTTAGTTTTTTTTTTAGTTTTAAAAATAAATATATTTTTATATACTGAACAGTGTAATGTTATTCAAACCTTTCATGGCATACCATATAATAAATGTGTATAATTTTCTCAAGACATATGAAAATCATCTTTATAGCAGAACCTAAGCTAACATAAAGACCGTGGCTATGTTGGAAATATGTCTATACCTGCAGGCTGCTCCAAGCAACAGCCTAGTGGACCAAGCTCTCACAAGTCAAGCCCGGCCCGAGGCCGGGCTTAGGGAGTAGAACTCCCAGAACCCCATCAAGCAGGTATAGGGGACTGAACTATAATACTAATAATAATAATAATAATAATAATAATAATAATAATAATAATCGTAAATTATGAAGGCTCTGATTAAAGTGATTTCATTGTAAATATTTATATTTTCTATAAACCCAATAATCATTTTGCAACATTTTGGGCATACCTTAAGCTTAATTTGGGTGTTTAAATTGGTACATTTTTGGGGGTGATTAATTAGGAAGCTATACCAGTAATTACCATTGTACCTACAATATATATGTAGGTAGAATATAACATTGTACCTACAATATATTATATATATATATATATATTATATATATATATATATATATATATATATATATATATATATATTATATATATATATATATAGAATTATTATATATATATATAATATGTTTCCAAAGAGAACAAGAGCTGTACAGATGTATATCCACACAATTCACACCCTTAGGCTACGTAATATACATATTCAAGCAACTGTTGAATTAGTTCTCATGAAATACTACATATTTTTCAATATAGCCTATATATTTTTCAATATGGTCTGGTGTTAAAGGGAGATATTGCGCTGGATAGGGGATTATCTTATGAAAGGAAGGCTCAGGTGTGGTATCAAGGTTGTATGTCAGGTGTGAGGTCTTTTGAACTCGGCACACCTCAGGGAGGCGTGTTGAGTCCCCCCTGTTTAATGTACTAATGAATAAGATAGCATCTGAGAGATACTCAAATGGGGTAACTCCAATCATATATGCCGATGATATTTTTTCAGGGCAAAGATATTCAAAGTTCAAACAGTGTTGGACAATTTCGGATACCTGTGTCATCATATGGGACTGGTGGTTAATGAAAACAAAACTAAGTTGAATGTAGAAGTCGGAGGCCCATTATATGAAATAAATGGTAAAATATAGAGAGAGTTAATATATATAAATATTTAGGCATATATGTTGGATATACCCATGAGAGTTTGGAAGCTGAGATGAACAGACTGTTGGGTCAATGTCGGAAGAGATTACAACCTCTGAAGGCCTTGGCATGCTGTGGAAAGGGAGTGGGAGTCCCTGTGCTACGAATGATATACTTGAGTACTGTAAGATCTCTTATTGATTATGCTGCACCTGTCATTTCTTGTTTTGGTAAAGGTAGGATGGGCAAGTTGGAGAAGGTACAAAATGAAGCCATGAGAATTATCTTAGGATGCCCAAGAAATGCTATGATTGAGATAATGAGGATGGAGCTTAATCTGCAGAGTATTGGGGATAGAATTTCAGAGATAAATGTAGCCTCTGCCATTAGATTAATGAGAGGTGGGGGAGCTAATGAATTAATCCTCTCGGTTCAAAGGTGGGAAGTAGGTGAACAGTGTATGATGAAGAAGAGAGTATATATGAATAACTTATGTTCTAATGTTATAAAGTATGATGTTATTACAGAGTGTATTGCTGTGCCCAAGAGAAAAGTCACACCACCATGGGAGGATTGTAATGTAGATGTAGTAATTACTCCCTTGCAAAAGAAAAAAAGTATGTATGAAATAGGAGAGCTGAGGGGCGACATATGATTGTATAATTAAAAAACTGCCTACAGAAAACACTCTACATGTATATGTGATGGGTCAGTAGCTAGGGATGGGAAGGCAGGATGTGGAGTCTTGATCAGGGAGTACACTGACATCGGCACTGTAGATACTGTTATTGGACGCCGCTTAACTGACAATGTCTCTTCAACGCAGGCTGAACTCCAAGGTGTATTAGCAGGATTACAGGAAGTAGTAAATGTGGTAAAAATGCTTGCTTCTTTATTGACAGCAGAGGAGCGTTAGAGTCTTTAAATAGCAGACGCCCAGTATATCAGAATATTGTGATAGAGTGTAGAGAGAATGTTAAGAAATTAGAAAAACTGGGTATAAAGTAAGATTCATGTGGATCCCTTCACATGTGGGAATCCTGTTGAATGAGGTAGTTGATGACATAGCGAAAAGAGCCACTGAAAAACCTCTTGTTGATGTTATATGTCAGTTAACCTTGAAACAAATAAAAACAAGAATCAAGATGATCCAAGAGGGTGAAGAAATGATAAAGAGAATGGCAATGGTGGACAGTAGTAACACACTTAAGCATTATTCAATAATAAATACAAATTCGTCCTTCACCTATGGTAAAGAAAGTCTACTTGGAAGGATTCAATTTACATGAGATTAAGATTAGGATACAAATATATCTGGCAATACGGTGTTGATGTCAGTGAAGAAGATAAGGAGTGTAAATTATGTAGTATGCCGCACGCCCACACCTTAGAAACATTATGTATTAGAGTGTCAACTTATTGAAAACTATAGAAATAAGGAATTAAATAGCGTACCACATCAAATTGTTTGGATGTGTGATAATGGTATGATAGACAGTATACTTAGGAGCTACAAAAAGTTTGCCCCAAGAGTGTGACAATTATATACTGTACTTGCTATATTAACCTGCAATGTTAAATGGGATTCTTGTAATATGCTGTACTTACTATATTAACCTGCAATGTTAAATGGGATTCTTGTAATGTTATTGTGTATTTGACTCACTGAATTTGTGCGCCCCTTGAGGGACTGAAGTAGAGGGGGGTAGAAATAGCCTAAGCTACTCTATCCCTTTGAGATGTATTTCTTGCTTATCTCAATAAACATACTGAACTTGAACTTGAATATAGCCTGCTTTCCAATATACAGTATATGGTTTCCCATACTTAATTATCTCTATACAGAATCAATGTTCAGCATCTGTATCTCAGTACAACATACAGTATTGACTTGTGCCTGCAAAATTAAATATATATATATATATATATATATATATATATATATATATATATATATATATATATATATATATATATATATATATATATATATATTTATATTATTAAGACCTACTTGAACTTCAAGGATTCAAATTGTTATGTTACAAAATTAAAAGAAAAACTTTTAAAATTAACTTGTTTGAAAATTTCCATTATAACTGTTAAAAGACACACAAAGTTACTGAAAATGTTCTACTACAGGATGTACAAAACTGTAATTTTTGTACATGTGCTTACAGGTATTGTTGACAGCTGGCTGTCAACAATACCTGTACAATTAGTATTAATTTTCCGGAAAGTGTACATATATCTAGCGCAACCATTACGTATATCTAAGCTAACTAGCAACAATTTTAAAGTTGCTCAAAGTAATTATAGTCAATAACAATAATTAATTATACGTAAATTATTGACTTTTAATAACAAATGATGCCAAGTCGTTTCAATCTTCGCGTCCAATCATGGTTTAGAAAACAAAATACAACTTCAGTTCTCACACATGAATTTCATTACTTAACACGTTCCACTCCTAAAGTGATGCAAGTTGATGCATAATTACCTCACACGAGGGCAGATATGGCCCTAAAACAAGGAGAAGAGTGCCAGGTGAACCACGTTCTCCACTACCATCTAAGACTTGCGCCAGGCGGATACCTCACCTCTACACACCAGTACTATCGCTCTCTTATCGTCTCCAACTTCTTTTTGTATACTGTATCATGTAAGACAACGCACACTTAATCTCCACGTCTAATAAATTGGAATGAGATTAGGTACTTTATCCTTTATGTATTATATATTCGGAGAGAGACACAAGTTACCGTGACTAAAAGCTTTGTGACGAGTCAATGAATAATGCTGTAATTATCTGTCATTGTTGCTGTAAATGAAGCAACGAGCGCACACAGACATAATCAATCAAGTATTAAATACAGTCTGATATACAAATGCAAAGCTTGTTTTGCAGTATGTGCAGAAAGTCAATTTATTTAAATTCATAGAAACTGATGATGCTGTAGTTTTTTCGGCACAGAACGCGCGGCCCATATAAGAGAAAGCGTTGCACATTTTCAGAAGTACTGTATTTTTTGTTTGTATTTATATATTTAAGAGTTCTTACATTCTTGTAAAGCCACTAGCACGCATAGCATTTCGAAGCAGGTCTCTAATCCTAATTCTCACCCCCCCCCGGAATACAACCCGCCAAATCGTTTAACAACCAGATACCCATTCACTGCTGGGTGAACAGAGACTACAGTTAAGGATTAGCGCCCAGTCAATCCTCCCCGGCCAGGATACGAACCCTGGCCAAAGCGCTTGCGAAGCATAATATGTTTTATATTAGTCAGATTTTTTTTAAACAGAAATAAGACAATTGTAGCCCAAATATTACAACGCCATATACAGGTATGTAGGCAATTTGGTGCTACATGCAGCTGTACCACACCCGAGGTGGGGTGGAGAGTTTACCACACCCGAGGTGGGGAGAGTTTACCAGACCCGAGGTGGGGTGGAGAGTTTACCACACCCGAGGTGGGGCGGAGAGTTTACCACACCCGAGGTGAGCCCACCGAGGTGGGGTGGAGAGTTTACCACACCCGAGGTGGGGCCGGAGAGTTTACCATACCCGAGGTGGGGCGGAGAGTTTACCATACCCGAGGTGGGGCGAGAGAGTTTACCATACCCGAGGTGGGGTCCACACGAGAGAGTTTACCACACCCGAGGTGGGGAGGAGAGTTTACCACACCCGAGGTGCGGTGGAGATTAGAGACCACTGGGGTGACCACACCCGAGGTGGGGGGAGAGTTTACCACACCCGAGGTGGGGTGGAGAGTTTACCACACCCGAGGTGTGGGGTCCGAGAGGTGAGAGACGAGATGAGGACCTTGGAAGTCAAAAGTCCACCACTCGTTGAAAGTTGCACAACTGGTAGGAGGGAAGGAGAGAATTATCATGGGAAACGCCAAGCCATTGCGACTATATAGCACTGGGAAGGGGTCAGGATAAGAATTTGGGATGGGACAGGGAGAGGGGAAGGAATGGTGCCCAACCACTCAGACGGTCAGGGATTGAACACCGACCTGCATGAAGCCAGACCGTCGCTCAATCGTCAACCCAAGTGGTTGAGCGCAGCAGTAAAAAAAAAAAAAAGCTAACCAAACCCTTGGAATAATCAAGCGTATCTTTGACTTTAAGGACAAGAAGGTAGTTATTCAACTGTATATAATCCAGATGGTGCACCCCCCATTAGATTACTGTATCCAGGCATGGACACCACATCTTCAGAAGCACATAGCTGCTCTGGAGAAAGTGCAACACCGGGCAACACAAATCATTCCAGAGCTAAGGCAACTCACGTATCAGGAACGGTTGTGAGCCATAGGACTAATAACACTGCAAACCAAGCTGACAGGGCAGACCTAATTGAAACTTCAAATACTGAACAATATGGAAGATGTTATCAGGACAATTTCTTCAAAAGGTCAGATGTAACACAAACAAGGTGCAACGGTTTCAAGCTACAAGCCGCAATGTAGGACTGAAAGCAGGAGATGCTTTTTCACTCCCAGGGTTATGAACCCATGGAACAGCCTACCCGCTGAAGCCGTAAATACCAAAACTATGTAAAATTTTGAAGTCAATCTGGAAAAGATCATCAGGACAAATAGGGGGACCTTCAACAAGGTGCCGGTTTCCCTGACCTCATTGAGTCCTCAGGTGAATCAGGTATACCGTACCTGAGCCCGAGGTGGGGCGGAGTGTATAGGTGTATTACTCTATCCGAGTATACCACAGAGAGAAGCAGTTAAAGAGATGACAGAATTTTTTTATGCCAACAAAAGTAGAATTAAACTAAAAGAAACTTTGATGAAATGTTTTCCCTTAGAGTTTATGGATTGTGTGACAATGTCGGGTTCATAAACCGACTGTGTGATGTGTTCTTATAGTGTAGTTAGTGGAAAAAGAGAGAGAGAGAGAGGGAGAGAGAGAGGGAGGAGAGGAGAGAGAGATGAGGAGGGGAGAGAGGAGGAGGGAGAGAGGGAGAGAGAGAGAAGAGAGAGAGAGGCGAGGAGAGAGAGAGGGGGGGGGGGGGGAGGGACCTGAACATGACCCAGGCACTGCCAGATACCCCTTTAGTGTGGGTTTATTTAGATCTATCTATAGACGATAGACAACTTGCAAATATTGCACCAAGTAATGGCGAGGGAAAAACCTATATACATTACATTTGTAATGTGTGTATATATATCTAACTTTATTTCAAAATTTCATTACACAAACAGGGTTACACATTGGTTACATGCAAGGTTCAAGGCTACTTGTCACAAGTTATATTTGTAATTAATAATGGATGAATGGTAATAAATTGATGCACATTTGTGTGTATACCAGACAAGAGTCCATTTAATGGCTGAATTTAGCCATTTTGTGTAGCAATTTTTATATCTCATATTTATTAAACCTGACCAAATGTAAACCTGTCAACAAAATTATTCCCCACCCCCCGACACTATGTGATGGAGTGCGAAAAGATACGCGAATTCAGAGACAATTCTATAACCAATGTTCCAACAATGTGTAAATATTTCATTCCAAAATGATTTGCTGCCAGAAATTTAAGTCAAATATCCTCCGTTTGCAAACTGTAAGGTAGTAAACTAAGTGATTGTAACCTATTGTATCCACCGCTGCCCACTGGATGGGGGGCGGTTTGCAGGCCAAACATATCAATTGTGACACTAGCTCTCCACATATGTCAGTTGCTTAATTTAGAAACTGTACTTGTGGTCGATCTCGACCCATTGATGATGTGACGACTTATACTGAATCATCAAGTTAATCATCAATAACTAGCTCATCAAGATAGTAACTTGCTTAACTAAATGAATTGTGGGGTTCAGTCCCTGAGCCCATTATGTGCCTCTGTAACCCTTTCCACTACCCATCTTGCCCACAAGATGGGTATGGGGTGCATAATAAATTAACTAAACTAACTCATATTTATTATTATCATAATAATCGAAAATTTCATTTTTGGGAGGCGAAAGAAAGTCGTGCTGGGCTAAATATTTATTTATTTTAGTAAAAGTTTATTTTAGTAATATTAATTAAAAGTAGATATTAAGTAAATTATAAGGCCTACAATAAGTGGCTTAATTGAAGCAGATAATAAGTAAATTATAAAGCTTACAATAAGTGGCATTATAATTTAATTAACTTTACTAAATGGTAATATATAACCCAATATATTTTATGTAAGTAAAAGTAAATTTTATATAAATAAGCGTAAAATTTAGTAATATAACTGAAAATAGATAATAAGTAAATTATAAGGCTCACAATAAGTCGTATTATAGTTGAATTAACTGTACTAAATGGTAATAGAATATTGTAATAAAGTGTAGAGAGAATGTTAAAAAAATTAGAAAAAACTGG
>WNGS01165523.1:25865069-25882274 GCA_020271785.1 Procambarus virginalis | reverse complement strand
ACAAATCATTCCAGAGCTAAGGCAACTCACGTATCAGGAACGGTTGTGAGCCATAGGACTAATAACACTGCAAACCAAGCTGACAGGGCAGACCTAATTGAAACTTCAAATACTGAACAATATGGAAGATGTTATCAGGACAATTTCTTCAAAAGGTCAGATGTAACACAAACAAGGTGCAACGGTTTCAAGCTACAAGCCGCAATGTAGGACTGAAAGCAGGAGATGCTTTTTCACTCCCAGGGTTATGAACCCATGGAACAGCCTACCCGCTGAAGCCGTAAATACCAAAACTATGTAAAATTTTGAAGTCAATCTGGAAAAGATCATCAGGACAAATAGGGGGACCTTCAACAAGGTGCCGGTTTCCTGACCTCATTGAGTCCTCAGGTGAAATCAGGTATACCGTACCTGAGCCCGAGGTGGGGCGGAGTGTATAGGTGTATTACTCTATCCGAGTATACCACAGAGAGAAGCAGTTAAAGAGATGACAGAATTTTTTTATGCCAACAAAAGTAGAATTAAACTAAAAGAAACTTTGATGAAATGTTTTCCCTTAGAGTTTATGGATTGTGTGACAATTAGACTTATTTCTGAGTTATCTCAATTGCCTGCTACTGTACTGAAGTTAAGAATCTAAAATGGAAGAGAAATGGGATAGAGAAATGGACAAAACTTATCTATGCTGCAGAGGGCACCTGAAAGTTGCTTTACAGTGAAGCTGCTTTACTGTTGCTTTAGTTTACAGTTACACCACCTGGCATAAGATAACCAGAGGAAAGAATCGTTACTGACAGAACCACTTGGTGAGGAGGGATCCTGTACAAAGCCACATGCTTGAGGTAAAAGCAGGGATCTTGCAATGTATCACTTTGCCAAAGATTTTCATACTGCTACTTTATAAGCTACATCACCCACCAAATCATTGAACATGAAATACCAAGAAGAAAGTGTTAAACAGACAAGTACAACTCTACTTGAATGGCTTTATTTGTGCTACACTATGAATTTAGCAGGAAATCTGTTGCAGTGGAAGGTCTGCAGTAATTCCTATCTTTGCTGCATTTCATTATTTTTGTACCACAATTATTATGATTACAGTATTAAAGCAATAATTTTTTTTTTTGGCATGTTTAATACCAAAATCACATAGAAATACTGCATAGTAAGTATACTATACTTTAATCTGAAATATTTTGTTGAATCTTAATTTTTTTTGCATCAGATTCCATACAAAACTAATGCTCAGCTGGATGGTTTTAGTTTTTTTCTGCTTATCATCAATCAAATTTGATGATAACCAGTCCACTGAACCACTGAAAAGTTACTCCTCATTTACCAACTGTCATGGAACACATTCATATAGTATGTAAGGTGGCTCAAATGTTGGGACCTGGAGGTGTGCTTAGGATGTTCCCTGGTGACAAGACAATCTGTGCAGGCACACAAGCAGGCCAACTGCAAGTTTTCCACTGGTGGTCACTTGTGAAGTCATACGAGAACTCAAAAGGGCTTTTGAGTTTTATGAATGAACCATTGGTGGTCATTTTTGGTTACATTGAATGTTTTCAACTGACTTCCAAGCATAAATATAATCCTGCAAGGACCCACTTACAGGTTTTCTGTATTTTGTTTACAACTGCCTGACAAAACTGTCAGGCAGCAATATGTTGTTCTGCCTGACAATGTATGATCCTGCTTATTGGACACAACAGATGTTACTTACCTTAAGAGAATAGCCAAATGAGGTATGTAGTTCAGAAAAAACATTTGTTTCAGTGCCTTACATATGTAGTAGTTTAGAGTAAATTAATAGCATTATAAACTTTCACATTGTTTTAGTTATTCTGTTTTTATTATATAAATCATTGAAGACAAACTTACTAGTCAGTGATTTAGTTTGTAAGAGGCGGTTTGCTCGTACAGGTACAAACAGACGCTTTCGACCACCCCTCTTACGCCGATGAATAATTCTTGATGTTCCTGGACCACCTCTGACACCCTTGTTTATGGAGATTCTTCCCCGACCTCGGGGACATGATGATGGATTGCCTTGAATTGTCATCTGTTGATATATACTGTATTATACAAAGAAATCACACTAACATGATGTATCAATGAGAAAATCAATTGGAGCAATGCAGCGACTCAAACCAGTGATCTGGGTACTCCCAATCGCACACTTTACCCCTTGTACATGACATGGTAAAGATGTTGTGTAAAGGTTTCTCAAATCTGGAATGCCACTGAATTCACAGGACATCTGGAGGCCCCTACTGAAACCAGTCTACATTTTTACATATAAACCCCCAAGCACTCTGATGTAGGTAAAAAAAAAAAAAAAACATGCACTCTGATGCAGGTAAAAAAAAAAAAAAAAAAAAAAAAAGTTCATCAACCATATGCTACCTTCAGATACACCAAGAAATCACATTAATGTGATACATCATTGAGAAAATGAATTGGAACATTGAGAGGACTTGAAAACACATGTTTGTGTGATTTCCTTGTGTATTTGAAGAGAGCATTTGGTTGATGAACTCTTTTACCTACACCAGAGTGCATGGGGATTATCTGTAAAAACGTAGATTGGCTTCAGTAGGAGCCTCCACACATCCTGTGGATTCAGTGGAATCTGATGCTGTATAACCTTCACCATGTCATGGTACAGGGGTAAGGTGTGCAGCTGGGAGTACCCAGACTGCTGGTTCAAGTCACTGCATTGCTCCAACTGATTTTATCATATACAGTATTACAATATCATATTCCCAAAATGTACTGCTTACTTAAAATTGCAAATTGCAAACTTTTAAGAATGCAAATTTCATAGATAAGCTTAGACATTTTTAACATATATAGTACAGCCAGTGCTTGCAAAATACACTTCTACAGTATGGGACCAAGTACTTGTTGCTAAGTCTCGAAGTTGCTAAGTTTCATTAACCTAATTACAGCACTATGTAGTTTAATTCAGATATTGTAGTTGAATTCTAAGAGGCATAAAATAGTAACAAATGGTTAATGTCCATTAGTCTACCAAAATTATTTCTATACAAGAAGTTACAAGCCTACATTAACCTCTCATGACAAAACTTACTTGAGATGTGCAGATTAAAGGACAATTTTCTCCAGTCAGTGAATGTGACCACAGATTCGGGCAACACTGTAAAGTCTGGCAGATGGAGTACAAGAAGTCACTTATATCATTTGCTGTAGTGGCCACCGGAATATTCGCCGTATATGTATATCTTTTGAATCTTAA
Source organism: Procambarus virginalis (assembly GCA_020271785.1). Classification (NCBI taxonomy): domain Eukaryota; kingdom Metazoa; phylum Arthropoda; class Malacostraca; order Decapoda; family Cambaridae; genus Procambarus; species Procambarus virginalis. The sequence goes on along the minus strand of WNGS01165523.1, from coordinate 25,879,012 downwards.
AAAAAAAAAAGAGAGAAATAAGAAATGTAATCTATAAAGCTGGTTCAGTAAAGGTGTTGGTGAGTACTATTTTACAAAAAGAATCTTTTGGTTAATTTACTAATATTATGGCACACCTATATAATTTATGAATTACAAACCTCGTACAGAAAATTTCAAAGCTGGAATGCACATCAGCCATTTCAAAGTTAATGAGAAAATTTCTGCATTAAAACAAAAATGCAAATGCAAAAGAGAAAGGATTTTAAGGTTTAACAGTGTAAATGGAATCAGTTAGGATAGCAGAACTTACTTTGCTTTAAACGGTGTGAGATGCCAAGTCGAACAGACATGTTGTGGATCAGGACCATTGCGTTCCAGTTCCCTTAGAACTCGTGTTGGTATGTACGCTGCATTGATGGTCATTGAGAGTACTTCACGTAGCACCAGTTCTACTGACCCTGGACCTACACTCTGAGACTGCTTTGCTAAAAATAGATGCATAAATCTTTGTTGACTTTAGAAAGCACCTCTCAATTTAAGAAAATAAATCATACATACTCAACTAAAAAATCTAAATGATAATTTGATTATGAACTAGATATGTTTTCTCATAGCTGTTCATCAGAAGAGGGATGAATTATATATACCACCATGTACAGTACCATAACACTCATTGTGGCTCTTTTTTTAATAAAACATAACCACATGGAATTAAATGCATGCAAGAGCTCGTACTAGTACAGTAATTGTAAACCATAAAAATATTGAGTTCTGAGACACATTCCATTCTGACAAAAAAAAGAGTACACTGAGCGCATTGAAAACATGCGTCTCACTGACATAAGGTACATGAAGAGTTATACTATCCATAATTATTAAGAATTTCAATTGTACTATTATGTAATTACAGTTGCCAAAATACATTCAAAATTTTAAAACATAATAATTACTAATTTTTAAATTTTCATGATCAAAGTAATTTTATGACTTGCAGTATAAAGGAATAAAAACACACTCTTACCAACTTTAGATTTACTGAGATAAGGACCGGTGTAGCACCAGTGATTCACATACAGTCTAGGGCACCAGAGAGACCGCTGGCTTCCTCCCCCACTCAAAACTGATTCAGTAGTCTGTAAATTCTCATTATTTGTTTCTTGGCTCATTTCCTGAGATTAAAACAATGAAAATTATATTTTTGGGAGGAAAATTCCTACACAGCAAATGTTAAAATAAAATTATCCAATGAAAGCCATCATTCTGAACATTTTTATAGGGTAATACAGTCATAAGCTAAAGTGTTAGGTGAAAACTTGTATAATTTTACTAGACCATCAAAAAATACTTCACATCATAAAATGATTACATCATCACATCATTATGATCACACATTGCTAATTGCATTAAAACAGTGCTCTAAAATATCTTTTATGATATTAATAAAAAGAAAAATGAAAATATCACTGGATGTAAATTTAGTGTGTATATGAACTCTTCATTATGTTCTGTTCTCTAATTAAAAGTGAACTACTTCTGTATTCTTGCAGCCCTAAATTGTTAATACAGTACTGTATTTGAAAAGAATAAACAAACCCCATAAACCAAAAACCAAATACAGAAATATGATTTATCAAAACTCACCGACGTTGAGTTTTCATGACTTGTCGCTCGAGGAAAATATTCTGCTGGCAACTGAAGTGGATAATTGTTGGTCTGACACCATCCCGTTGGAAAAATATCCTGACTTGTTGATGCTAGAATTACTGGCTTTGAGTCTGGTACTGAGTCAAGCTGGACCACCAACAAATGTTTACATGTCTGTTTAACAGTTGCTGCACAAATTTGATTGGGGGCAAGTGGATTTACGGCTTCTAATCTCATCTCAGGTAAAAAGCCTTTGTCTTCTGATGATTCATAATTTGGGAACATCTCACATTCAGTGCACAAAGATGAAGATGAATTCAAGAAAATATCCCAGTCAAATTTTGCTTCACTTAGCCAATCTTTAGGCACTTCTAAAATCAAATTATTACTTTTACAAAATCCACATGGCAATATCAATGGATCATTTATGTGTGTAACCCAGGAAACTTCTTCATCTGATGTATTAGAATCAATAACTATTCTGAAGAAATAGGAATTAATTATCTCAGATATTCTGCCAACATGCACAGAGTATGGTTTGAAAGGATGCACTGTCTCTAATAACATTCCAGCTTTGAAGTGATGAATATCAGGAGTCAGCTTGGGGGCCAGGAGAGAGACCGGTATAGGTGAGTGTCTTGCATCATCACGGCTCAGTTCCAAGAGAGCAGCCCATTCTGCATATTCATATGCTGAAGATGACTCTGGGTGGCTGTATCTGATTAAAATATAATGCAAAATTATTATATATGAACATTCTTTGGCTTTTCTGTCTAAATGTCAGTGCTTCATGTTTTATTAGGCATCCCATATCAATCCAGTGGGTGGTGGTGGATAATGATAGAAATGGATTTTGAGAACTAGATATAAACTGATTTTGGGAACTAGATATACATTAAAGCTATATCCAGAGTTACATAATTAGGGACGGACCCTCGTTTGGGGATCAAACGAAGGTCCATCCATAATTATAACAAACCTGTACAGTACTGTAATTTTAGTTTGTAGAAACTCGATAAATGATGGGTAATAAATATCTCAATTAGTAAGTACAGAAATTAAAAAAAAAAAATGGAAATTGAGAAGTTTGTTGTATAGAATGCTGTATTGCTGCAGAGAATATGCTGTACATACAGGTAACCCCCATTTCCATCACAGGTGTTGGAAGGGTTAGTAGCGCCTATGCAGTTCAGTTCCTGAACCCATTATGCACCTCTATATCCTTTCCACAACTACCCAGAGGATGTGTATTGGGACATGCATATTCAGCTAACTTCAGTCTGTGAATGATGATAAACTACTGTTCTAATTCACATTACCCCCAAACTTACAACAGTTGTGATGGACAGCTAAAGTTAAAGGCACACAAAAAAACTCATATACACCAAGGACAGGGGACGGCACAAGGAAAGGTTATCAGCTTCAACACTGTTGTGGTGGCAGGTAGTGCCATCTGGTATTGGTGGAGGGGGGGGGGGTAAACTAAGTTTTATAATGCAATTAGGAGAGAGAATATTGTCATTCCTTGTATTGCTAATTATCACTTGCAAGAGCATTGAGAATACTGGTCACACACACTTGTGAGCTGATCTTTGAATAATGGGCAAGTTTGCTGTAAATGGATGACAAAAAATAATGGTAACCATATTAATAATCATTAAGCCAACTTGTAATTCTTCAAAAATTGCTACAAAATTTATGTAGCAATTAACATTAGGAAGTTTAGAGAAGAAAAGTTTGAGGCTGTACAGTATGCGAGAGTGAAAGTTTTAACTATGGTTAAAACTTTGTGTATTGAACTGATCAATGCATAAAATACATCTCAATACACCCCAGAACTCAGAGGTACGAGTTACAAGGAAAGGCTGCATGAATTGCAACTCATGTCACTAGAAAACAGAAGAGTTCGGGAAGACATGATCACCACACAAAATTCTCAGGGAAAATTGACGGGGTAGATAAGGACATTATTTTGCAAGGGTGATACTCGTACAAGGGGACACAGGTGGAAACTGAGCATCCAAATGAGCCACAGAAACATTAGAAAGAACTTTTTCAGTGTAAGAGTACACTACTTAATAAATGGAATGCATTAAGAAGTGATGTGGTGGAGGTTGGCTCCATAAACAGTTTCAAATGGAGATATGGTAGAGCTCAATAAGCTCAGGAACCTGTACACCAGTAGATTAACAGTTGAAAGGTGGGACCAAAGAACCACAGCTCAACCCTCACAAGCACAACTAGGTGAGTACATGAGTACATATGATATGTAAATATAAATAACTGTATTATTGTTTACTTACTTCCAAAGTGGTCCCTGATGATGAATCCAGTCAGGTGGGCACAGACGTGGATGCTGATAGAAGAGCCAGAATGTATCAGCAGAGCAGTCTGGGTATCATAACGCAAGAGAAGACGACCACCAATATTATCCATCACAGTTGCTACCCATCCACACAGTGGATTGCCATCAAATAATACCTAAAGGGATATGAAGGATCAAAATATATCTTGTCAACCTCTAATTGGATTCACATCCAGGCTCAATATGTAACATAAGAATAGAAGAATTTACAAAAGGCTGTTTAACCAATGTGAGGCAATACCTGTTTGTATCATATCACTTTCACTTGTGTATATACTCAACTAATGCATGAAATGTGTTAGTAAGTTTGCCTCTATAATATTACAGTACAGTACTGTGATGCAAGTTAGCACTTGAAAAGGTTCTGGAATTTTTTGAAAATGTGATGTCTGGCAGTCTTTCCAGGCTAGAATGAATATTCTCCAGTGTCTTCTCTAACTCCAATATGACATGTCAGGGAAAATTTAAAACTTTTAATAGGTCACTACTGAGCCTGGAGTCTTGCTATTGGCAGCAACTGTGTGACTTGCCAAGAAAAGTGGTGAAATGGGACAATGATAATGATTAAAATATTGCCAATACTGTATTAGCTCACTAATCCGGAGTATATGGGAAGGACCCCCGTCCGGATGGGCCTGTCATCCGGACAAAAGGACATTTGATCAGGGAAATCCAAAAGTGAACGTTTCCAAAACTTTTTATACCACAACCAACATAATTTGAATTTCCACACACTGGGTGGGTGGTTAGCTGCCTGGCTCATAGGTGGGCAGGGCAAGTGGGCAGGCAGGCAGGTGCCTACACCAACCACACCCACACCCATTCCTGACACCCACCACACCCACACCCGCTCCAGCCTCCCTGCTTGCCTGAAGCCTCCCAGCTTGCCTGAACCCTGCTTGACCACCACCTTCGTGGTGGTGGTGTACAATGAGTGTTAGGCCTGTTGTTTCACTTGCTGCCTGAAATGCTATGGGTGTTAGTGGCTTTGCATGAATGTAAAATTACCAATCTTGTGTAATTTCCCCAACCCATTGTACCTTCTTGAAAATAAATTATTATTATTATTATTATTATTATAACGTGTTTACCTCTCAGTGAGAAAGGTTCACATTTTATATTCGGCAGCAAGTCAATCCTTGGTTTGGAGAGATTTTAGGCTTCAAATGTTGACTTATACACCACCATATATGGTAAATTCTCTGTCTGTCTATCTGTATCTGGAAAAATATCCGGTCATCCAGATTATACAGACATTCTGTCTGGATAGGGATATAACATCATTTAGACATGATTTTTGCTGGATTAGGGCATTTTCCAGATTGGCAGGTTTCGGATTAGTGAACTTTTACAGTATACTGTACACTATGACTATATAAGACACTATCTATATCTATAAAAGAGGATGTATATCTGCCTGTCCAACGATGGAGGCCAGATTTTAGGGTTAGCCTCACCCAATTTTTGAAGATGACACATAGGTGGTAGGGCTGTCATAGGCAGGTCATGGTTTGCCCCACTGTCTTATCCCCTTTTAAAACAAGGATTATCTCCTATTCCAAATTCCAGCAACTCCTATAAAGTCTGAAATGGATCTTTTAGCTTCTATAGAGTTTTTCAACAGTTTTTGAGGGTCATGTTTCTGGAAGACATCATACAAATCAAGTGTACACAAATCAATTTTAAGGTTAAACTGGTAAAAATAGGGATGTATTTGTAGATATCCCAAAGACCCTTTTTTTTATTCTTATCAATACAGACTGGATTGAACTGGGAATAGTCCTTGTGTTGTTAATAGAGATGAATTGTACATTTTGGGTGCAATGGTCATATTAAAATGTATGGTTTCTGATCAACCAACTCTACTAAAAGCCTTACATAATTCATTGTCTGTCAATAGTCAACAAATGGAAAACTAATGCATGCTTTCCATGCTCCTATATATTTTTTCCTTGGAAACAAAACTGCAAGGATTGTATTGTTTAAATTACCTTAATGTCTCTTCTGAGATTCTACATATTGCCTCAAAATGTAGCCCCCAATATGTCTAGTGTTCAAAATACTAATGTGAACCATTTTCCACAAATATTTTCTAGAGATAATAAGTGAAAACCACATTCAGTAAGAAAAAGAAAAAATGGAGAAATCATAAAGTATCCTTATTAAAGAATACATAAATACTAGTCCATTCGCGTCTGAAGATGTAGTTACAAGATAATCAGTTAAAAGTTGGCTTAGACATAATTACTCTCACAGAGATTATTAAACCCTTTAATGTTGTGACAAATTAATATACAATGCCCATTTTATATTTTAGACATCTTTGTATACACATGTTCTCAGCATACTATACTTTGGTTGCAATACTGAAGCAGTGCAGTGGCAACAAGAGAGAGATGGTCACTATATTTCCAACTACATGTTTTACTTCCTATTTATTTGAACTGACAAATATATTTCAGCAGATAAAACAATAATATCATAATAATGATTACTCAGAGAGCTATGGTACTTCAAAAATGATTTTCTATTCATTATGTTAAAATATTTATACCTATAAGATGAATGATGTTCTATTAGCCAACTCGTGTGTGAAATCTCGGCCATGAAATTATACATATATGTACTGTACTATACACCATACTGTATATCCAAAACAAGATGCATACTTCAACTTTCATTCCTTGTTTGATGCGGTCCACTGCAGTATAGCCTTCCACGTCAAGTGCTTCCTCCGGTACTGATGTACCTTCTTGCTGAACTTGCTTTACTACTTCTTTGGCTTCCTTTACACTGTCATCATCTAATAAAACAGAAGTGAGTTCAGGTGGCAAAGATAAAGGGATATTATGATGACTGCACCAACCTACAGGGTGGAGACCCCCATTTGCTATCTCATGCCAGCATTCTATATTGAATGAACTCTGAGTTACATACCGCAATCTGTAAAAAAAGTAAAAAGTGATGGAATTATTCTATGTGCAATATTAATTTGCAAAAGATTGACTAATTTGTTTATTTTTTTTGCTCACACTCCCTAAAGTGGCAGCAACAGGCAAAATTTTTAATTATCTTTATAGTTAATAAAAAACCAGCATTGAATGTAATGAAACGCCATTTTCTGGATGAGCCCCAGAGGCTCCTTAGAGCTATTGGGCTAATATGTGATACATTAGACTAGGGCATTAGTCAATGGAGTTCAGCCTACCGGGGACCATGAGCCAGAGCCTGGCCCCCTCAGAGAGGCACAGGGAGCAATGGCCCCCCCCCCCCTGGAACCCCCAAGACTGGGCTGGCAGCTCAAAATGGTAGCCAAAGCAGCAAACTTATGCATGTCATGGGTACAAGGACAGACCGCAGGCTAGCTAGACTTAACCCTGTTGATGACTTGGGAGACCCAAGCCCTGGAACTGGGAACGAGGGAAACCGGATCAACCCAAAGCACATCCCCGGCCACAGAAGCCGAGGTGCACAGGTCACGGCGAAGAGTTGCAACCGGACACAACACATGATGCACCCCGGCCTGACCAACCAAGCATCAATGACCTAAGGACCCATCCGGAAAGCGGCAGTCTTGTTCTTTACCAGAAAAGGATGAGAAGGCTACAGCCGAACAAACTGACCAGGAGGACTGAAAGAGAAGAAACCCCTGTGCTGGAGGAGAGTATTAAGCTCACCAACCCAACCCCAAGAGGCCAATGCCAACAGAAAGAGAGCCTTGGAAAAACAATCTGGAACCAAAGGGGCCAACACGAACTGAGGAGTAGAGAGAAAGGGGAGCACCCGGTCCAAGGACCAGGACGGCTCAAGCAGTGCATGAGCAGGCTGGAGGTGAAACAAAGCACGAGAAAGCTTACGGAACAGAGGAGAAGTGACATCCACCCGGAACACAAGCTGGAGCAGCTACACCAGTGCTGCACGATATGAGGCAACAATATTTGGATCAAATGATGGTCCTGAAAAAGCCAAGAAAGAAAGGACAAGACAACCCATTCACAAATAGAAGATAACCTATGAAGAGAGAGAAAATGGCAGAAAGAATGCCTGGAAACTTCATACTGTCGCCAAGACGAAGCTCTCAGGTGGGAACACCATCAACAAAGTCACCTGATCACCATATAAATGATGATAAATCCACATAAAAAAGATCAGATGTGAAGAGCAGAGGAGAAGACCAAACCAGCCATGTATTGAACCGGTCCGATTTGCTGGAAGAGGCAGAGCCACGGAAAATTCCCCTCGTTTGAGGGGAATTTTCACACCGAGCAAGAAGCACTTGAAACCAAGGCAAGAAGCACAACCAAGGCATTGAAACACCGAGCAAGAAGCACTTGAAACCAAGGCTGGGCCAGCCACAATGGGGCCACTAGGATGACTCTCCCATGGTAAGACTCCAACTGAGCCAGAACCCGAAGCAACAGCTGGACCAGGGGAAAGAGGTACAGGCAACCCCACCTTGACCAGTCATGCTGAAAGGCGTCCACCGCAAAGGCTTCACAGTTGGGGGAAGGCCGCTACATATATTGGGAGACGCCGAGATCACACCGACACGAAGAGATTCACCTCAGGGAGCTCATACGTCCGGCAGAGCCAAGTAAAGGAGTCGGCGTCGACAGTCCATTCTGTGGAGAGGGGAACGAACTGAGACAGGCTATTCGCCAGGGTATTGGACACTCCCCGGATATGAACTGCACGGGAGCCAAACCCCAAGAAACCAGCAGACGAGCCACTTGAAGCGACCAGCCCCAAAGAGGCAAGGACCGAAAAGAACCCCCTGCGGTTGAGGCAATGAACCACCGGAGAACAGTCCAAATGGAGCCGAATCGTCAAACACCGAGCGACTCGAACCATCCGAAGCGACAGTCAAACCACCGCGAACTCATATATTATGCTGTGAGCCCAACAGAGGGGCGGACCCCCCCCCCCTCCAGCCGACCTGATGAGCACTGGTCACAAAGCCCCAGCCGAGAGATGACGCTTCTGTGAACAATTCGAGCGAGGGCTCGGGTATGCGCCAAGGCACTGAACCCCGAAAAACCGGAAGAGAAAGCTGGCGATGCAGCAACCAATGTAAGGCCCCTGGAGGCCAAACCCAGCAATTGCGAGAGAGGCAGAAGGGGCGTTCCCAAGGGAACCAGAACAGACGGTGAAGCCAAACCTGACAGCAGATAAACCAGCATGGCAAAGTTCAGACTCTCGAGCAACTGCTGAGTAACTCGGGAACCCCCCAGAAACAGTTGAAGGTGGGACCGCAGCCGCAGCAACGCCTCAGGAGGGAGAGACATGGAAGCGGTCCAAGAGTGCCAAACAAGACCCAGCCAGGTCTGAACCTGGGATGGATCTAAATGGAACTTCCTCCAGTTCACCAGGAACCCGAACCTGGCGAGCTGTAAAAGAACCACAACCCTGGTGAGCAGACAAGCAAACCAGCTGGGAGCCCACACGAGTCAGTCGTCGAGGTAGGCCAGAACCCGAACCCCCAGCAGATGCAGACAGGTCAACACGACCTGGGTAAGACATATGAATATGCGAGGTGCCAGATTCAAGTTGCCAGATTCAGATGAATGGGAACATGCCAATACATGTCCCTGAGGATCAGGAACACCATCCAAGCGCCCGGCTCCAACAGAAGCCGGACCTGAGACAGAGTGGTCATCTAAAAGGAGGGGCAGGAATCCAGGGATTCAGACAGGACAAGTCCAAAATGAACCTGAGGTCTGCACAGTCCTGTTTTGGAACTGGAAACAGGCGGGAAACCCCACCTGAGGGACGAGGTCATTTGGACCACTCCCAAGCGCCCAAGATGACCTGATGGAGCACAGGGAAAGAAGCCTGTCTTGCTAGCCCCGAACCCCCCCAAAGGACGGGGAGGCAGAGTCCAGGGGAAAGGCAGAGAAGAAGGGAACCTGCTGGTGGAACCCAGAAGCCTCGGCAGGAGGAACTGGCTTAAATGCCTCCATCCCCAGCCCCAAAGCCACCCGAGACCTATTACCACCTAAACCCTGCCCCAACTCCGAAACCCTTAGATGTTTGGAAGTTGGGAGCAGGAGGGAGGGTGGAGCAGGACGAACAGGGAAAGGACCAGGGAGAGGATGAAGTCAAAGTCGTAGCGACTAATGTCCACCATGTCTGGGACCCTATTTGAGGCCAGAGTTGATGACCACCCCAGATCGCATTAGCCAACCAACTGGAGTTGTTGAGTAGCCGGTGCAGAGGGTCCGGGACTCACCCCTGCCCCTCCCGGGGAGGGAAGGACTGCACGGACAAGTGGCGCAGCAGTGAGGTGTGACGTTTGCTTGTTTCCTTGGGAATTGGGGAAGTTCTGCTTCTCTGTTCGGTTTTTGGTTGCAATTTTCTTACCATGTCAGGTCTGTTTTGTTATGCCTACTTTTATGGGTGCCTAACCCCAGCCGATGGCAGATTAGGAAAACCCCCAACCACAGGGAGGTTTTCTAAGAGCCATTGCTCCTTGTGCCTCTCTGAGGAGGGCCAGGTTCTGGCTCGTGGTCCCCGGTAGGCTGAACTCCATTGACTAATGCCCTAGTCTAATATATTGCCGATAGCTCCAGGGAGCCGAAGGGGCTCCCCTCAGAAATCATATATAATTACCACAATTTTGTGTGTATAATGCATTACCTTAACAGTGGACCACATGTAGTAACAACTTTTGTTAGCCAGTATCCGGTTCCTTGTTGTGTGAGTGTAGGGTGAACCACCTCTACCAAATGATCTTCTAGTACTCCAGATTCTAAGCTCTTCTCCACCTGAAATGCATCACATTGTATACTGACAAGTTTTTTTTTTTTTTTTTTTTTTTTTTTTTTAGATATATACAAGAGTTGTTACATTCTTGTACAGCCACTAGTACGCGTAGCGTTTCGGGCAGGTCCCTGGAATACGATCCCCAGCCGCGAAGAATCGTTTTTTCATCCAAGTACACATTTTACTGTTGTGTTAAACAGAGGCTACAGTTAAGGAATTGCGCCCAGTAAATCCTCCCCGGCCAGGATACGAACCCATGACATAGCGCTCGCGGAACGCCAGGCGAGTGTCTTACCACTACACCACGGAGACTGTGTAAAGTTGCACGAGACACCATGTGATTACCTATAGAACCCAAATAATGTGTTTATATTTACAGTATAGTACTGGATGTGAATAATGAACCATATCAGGGGGTTTTATGGATGGAAATGACAGTTGTTGCATCACAACAATAATCAAACTTTGAACATCTGAAACCATACTCAATGTTAGAATGATACAGCTCATTCGTTACTTCTCTTAATATTGACATAGTCCATACACAGCATTAGTATTACAGTACCTCCAGTGTGAAGTCTGTGTAACAGATATTGTTCAAATGTTTGCCTATTTTTCAACCAACAATATTCCATTGCTATTTACTTGATGTGAGTACAGCATACGGTTCACCTTCTTATTTCCCACAGTCCCACTTGTTGGCCTTATCAAGATCACCCTATGCTAACTATTGACCTTCCTCAGGATGCAACCCCACAACAGTTGCCTAATTCCTAGGTACTTATTTATTGCTATGTGAACAGAAGCATCAGGAGCAAGGAAATGTTGCCTAACTGTTTCTATCGTGCCCAGGAATTGAACCCGGTTCACTCAGTTGAGCCGAGGACGTACACCACTGTGTTACAGGACCCTATTGAGGAAGGTATTCATATCTAGCACCCTTGCTGCAGTTAAATACCCACTCGGGTAAACTCAGGTAAATAGTACTGTATATCTGTTAGGAAGGCAGTAGATAATAAAAGGTAGTACTAGTATTATATTTAGATCTGTAAACAAGTGAATAGACAAAAATTATGTCTCTGCAGTGAGAGGCGGGCCAAAAGAGCAAGCTCAACCCCGCAAGCACAATTAGGTTTCCAGAGTGTGTGGGATACATCAACTCTAATGTATCTATTATAAAATAATTATTTTCACAAGTACAGTACTGTACTGTACTTATGTTGAAATGCTGTAGGAGGAACTGCTTTCACCTTGTGTTTCCTCCAAGTATTCTTCCCATACAAATTCATCTTCTGAAAAATTCATATTCTGTACAATATATGTTCAAGTAGTCCAACACAAATAAAATAATTTTTTTAATAAATCAACTAAAATTATTCAAAAAAATAAATTACAGTATATAAAATAAAAGTAATACACAGTTAATTTAGTAGGAGAGATATTTATGCCAATGTTTTTTTCAGTACCTAACTACAGTCTTTGCATTTATAGGCTGGTGCTTTGTCATGTTATAAATAAAAATACAGTATTGAGGACATCTTCAGAAGGACATACAGGTATCTGCTTGGAAAATTACAATGCAGAGCAATAAAAGCATCCCAAAACAATGTCAGTTCACATACCATGAAAGGCTGAGGGCCACAGGATTAACAAACACGTTTAAGCAGATGTGACAGGCAAATCTCATGGAAAGTTTTAAAGTGATGAACAAATCGGAGGATAATAATCCAGACCACTTCTTTAAAAAATCCGAAGTAAACACTTAAAAAAAGGCTTCAGCTTCAAGCCCAATAAGTTACAATGTGAAACAGAAAACATGCTTTTTCACCCATAGGGTTGTAACCCGTGGAACTGCCTACAGGCAGAAGCTGTAAACTCCAAAACTCTGTTTGGTTTTAAAATTCAGCTGGAAAGACTCAATCAGGGGCAAAATGGGGCGACCTTTGACAAGACGGACTAATTCTGTGTCTCTCATCGAAGAGCAAACTATATTAGTGGCCTCTCAGGTAAATTCAGGTAAAACCAATAGCAAAAAATGTTAGTCCTACCTGTCAATAGCCATAACCCAGGAATAAAATTATCAGGAAAAATGAGGGGACATTTAACAAGCTACTGATTTCCTGTCCCCAATCATGGTCAAATGATAAATTTGAGTAAATTTCATGTACCCAACCCCCTTCAATACATTATAAGTAAGATATCTACTGTATGTAATGCTACCACCCAATTTTTGCTACAACTACTCTCTAGAGTACAGTACTTCTGCCAAGATTGTTTAGCTACTCCTGTCCAAAATCAATGATATACATAACATTCGATTAGCTAATTTATAAATCAAACCTCTAACCTGGACTTGAGATGACAGCTGATTCTTGTGTCATAAGTTTTTCTGAACACTCGACTTCTTCAGGCTTGGGTGATTGGTTTGCAAATCCTACTGGTGTTGCTGACTGTGCCTCTTCCATTTCCATGGTACCTGACATCATCTTTAACTGCATAAAGTATATACAAAGTAGTAGTTAAAGAGTTCTGAATAGCTGAAAAAAACTCATCCCAGTTAGTAGATTGAAAGAGTAGAAATAGTGTAATTTACTGGTGTCTACACGAGTGTCTGCTCCTGATGTATGACAGATATATTACAGTATTATAAGAGTGGCCTTCTATTTCTAGACATAATTTTTTTAAATTTATGTAGAAGGTTACTGTGGTTATATAGTATGATGAACCTATTATAATTTAGGATTCCACATAATTTGGTATGTGTGTAAAGATTCCCAATGATGCCAAACAATGTTGATATCTAATCCTACCGGTAATTAAATATCATTTCAGCTCATGTTGCTGATATATAAATATTTGTCAATTTTTGTTTTTCAATTTCTTCTTTCCTCTTATTATGCTATCCCCTATACTCAATCCAGTGGTACATGTGTGGAAAGGTGTTATATGAGGATCACAGCATATACTGATGTTCAGGATATCTGAACCCCATATGTTTGTTTTATGCTAAGCAATCACTAACAATCTTTGGATGCCTAGATTACATCAATTTCTGTATATATATATATATGAGCCGGTCGGCCGAGCGGACAGCACACTATACTTGTTGAGCCTTGTCCGGTTCGAGCCCTTTGCCAGTAGCGATACATGCACCATATGTTCTTACAACCCTAGGCCTCCTATATATAAC
>WNGS01165523.1:25811977-25846726 GCA_020271785.1 Procambarus virginalis | reverse complement strand
TTGCAAATGAAAGAGGATTCAAATCATTTTGCATGCATAGAAGAAAGTGTTTACACCACAATATAAATTTAATAACTTACGACTGCATTTGAGCAGGTCCCTTCTGGTAACATTGCAAACACGGTATTTTCTTCGCATTGCACCACAGTGAGTAATTTCAATCTGCTATAGATAAGTATATGTAATTTTAAACTCATAGCTTTAAACAGATAGCCTATCCAATTACTTTATACACCACCCTAACCAATAAAAGATGTAATTCCTATGTCTGTACTAAATTACTGACAAGCATTATATAGAAACAACTTAGGCACATTGGAAGGAATAGGTTAACAATTAAGATCTGAAAACTTGTCCTTCCTTCCACCCCATAAAATGAGTTACAAATACCAAGCTCCAAACAATGTTGCACAACTGGTTGGTTGTACAGCAAGTGCACCATGTATCTACTACAAATTGTTCACATGACCAACAAATACGAAAAGGGTATAACTTCACCCTTACAAAACATTTAAGGCCTGCTTTATTCTCTGGTAATTCCTATGAAACAAAAGGGAAAAAACACAGATTTGTACCATTTACATTATCAACATGTCAGATTCATGAAAATTTGAATTTACATGAGGTTTTCTAAGGAACACTTACCAACTTTAAATAAAGGCATCACACTATATTATAATTGGTAACTTTTAGTAAAGGGGGGAATAACTGAAAGTTCTATGTAAAGAAGTATGACATATAGTTTACAGTCATACTCTATATTTATGGTCATATAGAAAGAGTATGTCCCTTACCATAGAGTATGACAATTTACATGCAAACTTGCTGTATATAAATGGAATAAAATACAATGTAGTAAAATCTTTGTTGTTGGCATGTGTACTAAAGTGCAAAACTTAATTATATTAATACTGATATTAGAATTGCTCTATTTTACCTTTAATCCCTTAATTTCCTTAGTGAACTTTACACGTTGAGAGTCTGTTAGAGGTTACGTTGTTCACCAATTTCCCGTATCTCCAACACTTCACACATAAATTCTATTACCGCTTGAGCTTTGTAAAACGCTGTTGCAGATACTGAAAACACCACAAATAGCACAATATTGACTTAATATAGTATTATATATTTATGAAGCAGGGCACCAAGTAAGTGTGAAATGAGGCTTACAGGTTAACATACAAAGAAAAATCACCTTCATTAGGGATCATAGATGCTAATAGTGTATACTATAAAATATTCACAATGATCCAAATACATACTGTTATGCATACCAAATCAAATTACCTGTAATAAAAAGGAATTGTATTAAAATTCATCCAATTATAGAAATTTACAAAAAGTTTCACTTTTTTTTTTTTACCAAGATTTTTACTATTCATTAAAGGCTTAATTGTGCCAAAGCAAGGAGTCACTATTTAAGAATAGTTATGAGGCAAAATGAATAAATAGAGTAAAACCACCATCATCCACTACTCCAAGAGCAAATACAACAGCCGACTGCTCCAAGAGCAAATACACAGCCCTGCTCCAAAGAGCAAATACAACAGCCACTGCTCCAAGAGCAAATGCAACAGCCACTGCTCCAAGAGCAGATAAGCCAACACTCACCACTGCATTCAAGAAGACCAATACAACAGCCACTGCTTTCAAGAGCAATAAAACAAGCCATTGCTTTTCACCCCAGAGCAAATACAGCAGCCATTGCTTCAAGAGCAAATACACACACTCTTCAGACAATACACACCTTTCCACAACTTCAAGAGCAAATACAACAGAACTCTTCACCGAAGCAGCACAGCCACAAATGTGGCTTAAACACACCATACAAATAGTTAGAAGGCTGAGCCTAAAGAGAGTAGTTTCATTCCCTGCTGTGAGATAAGTCGACCACATGCGACAGGAATACTATACACAGAGAATGCGAGGGCCAGTCTCTGCAGAATATGCAACTCTAGCATGGAATTCTCACCTGGTATAGCACAAGATAAAAATTTAAGATGTTAAGATATGCCATGAGACAAATATTAAGAGATTAAAGGGATAAGTTATGAGCACCCAACTAAATCTAATATGGGGAAAATATGAATGATCACCAACACACAAAGCTGAAGGGAATTGACAAAGATACACATAGTAATATCCATGAACAATAAGAACATGGAAGGATAGGTGTCCGGTTACATAGATACGAGACAGAAATGTACAAAATACTCATATGCAAGGCTAGAGTTAGATCTCAACTCCCTGTATGGCACAACTAGGAAAGCAATATATAACATGCACCACACCCAATACACCATTTCCACCGCACACAGTGACAAACGGAACACCATCACACAATGTATTTTATACTGGCAGGTAGAAGTATCAAGGAGTTTTTGTTTGACAAAAGACAACCTAACCTTCAACCTTGGAATTTACCGAATGTTCCTATTAGTCATATGAAAATTGTTGTTTACTGATTGACATTTTTCAACGATGTTACCTATGACACGGCTTTAAATTATAATGAAAAAACATGCCTTCAATACTGGCCCGTTAAAAGCTGCAGGGCATTGCAAGTTCTCAAAGCCCACACACATCATATATGAAAATGCTTAAAATTACAAGAGTAAGTGCACATACCAAAAATACAAAGTGTCCTAAAGCTCCAAACCCAACTCCTTCCCTCCCACACTAAAAGGTTTGCAGGATATGTTCCACTACATTTTTTGTTATAAACACTACTGATATTTGGTGTTTACTTCCAGAGAATTTGGCATGGAATTTATGTTACCATTAATTAGTAGATAAATATTTTACCAAAAAATGTAACCTTTATAATGAAGTAATATTCACAAATTTTACAAAATAATCATGGAAAATTAGATTATGAAAAAACATAAGCGGCTAAAACAAAGTTTGAAAAACATTGTCGTAGAAAGTGATAGGAACACCAAGTGGGCAATGCTAAAATAAATTCACAGGCTCAATAGCCTTTCCTACTATAGGCAAAGATGAAAGTACTGTAATCATACTGTTTCTAAGCAAAATATGATTTCCAAATACTGTAGACTTAATTGCATATTGTTTAACAACTTCCCATGTACTGCAAATAAAACATGAATGAACAATACAGTTCAGTATGTAATTACCATCAATATTGAGCATCATCCTTCCACTGAGATGGTCGTACAGCTTGGTTGAAATCCAAACCACAACCTCCCGATCCCGCCAACCACCTAATGGGTGGTAAGTAACCATCCGGGGCAGAGAAATGAGCCTTCCACAAAGGGATAAAAAGTCATAGATGGCAAGTGGCGCATGACGACATCTAAAGGCCTGTAGAAAAAAAAAATATATATATATACACTATACAAACACATACACAACCATATTGGTGTGCACTGAAGTAGGGGCGAGAAACAGACAACCAAAACAACACTAACAGAACTGAATTTTAAAGTATAAGAGGTAGAAAGATACCGGAAGGGAACTGTAACATACAGTAGGACCAGAACCAGATATCACCTGGTTCTGAAGGAAGTTGCAGGAATCTTAGTGTTACCCATTAACTATAGTGTTAACATTACACTTGAAACAGGAGCGCTGGAAATCTGAAAAAACCCAATCCAATGTAATAATCCCAATATCTTCAAGAAGGGGACAGCATGACGCACTAAACACTGACCCATATTATCAACATTTATTCCATGCAACAAAAAAAAAAAATCAGAAAAAGGACTTAGAATATTTGGCGAGGGTTCATTTTTATAATAGAGCCACAACGTGGCTTCCGAAATGGAAAACATCATGCTAACCCTTCAACCCCACAACACAATCAGCGATGCTCTTCCTAATTATTCCAAAGCTGTGAAACCCGTTTAGTGAGGTTTAAAAAGTTCCGCATAAAATTAAAACTTATAACGGGTATATAGTGCTCACATCTGCTTCCTCAGCACCTCCAGTAACAGATCCATCTTGGACTGAGATGACAGTGACAGTAGGCCATTGCAACAGCAGTTCACAGCACTGCTCAGCAGCTCAGTCCCACCCCCAAGCATCACTTAATAATGGACAAATTATCACACACCTACACTAGTATTATGGGAGATATTATTTAAGACTATCATAAATAATCTTGACTTTAAACATTGTACAAGGTTCAGAACTAGTGAACCAGTGCTGTTTACGATGTTCACAGAACATAGCTGCAGTTTATTGCATCTACATGAACAGGACCTTGTTGGTTATTCCTTTAAGAAAATGAACTTGTGGGAAAAAATTATATTCAGGATTTAGTGAGCAACAGACTAGCACTTAGTGGATGCCGATATTCATCATTAGGGTTGCCAATGTGAAAAATATACAACATTTTGCTTACAAGCTCAACAAAAAAATTCATATCTTTGCTTATAATTTAGGTATCCTTAAATGTTTGAACTTGTTTTTGAAAGCCAGGAAAGGGAACATGCCTTTCATTAAAATAGTTTTAACAGTTAATACTTGAATTAGTTTTTCATTTCAACATTACTGGTAATATAACATTACAGTAAGCGCTCTCAGGCACCTATGGCGCCTCACAGCTGGGTGGATAAGGCTTGCAGATTCCATAAATCCTGACGGTCCGGATTGATCCCCAGTGGCGGCGGAGAAAAATGGGCAAAGTTTCGTTTCACCCTATGCCCCTGTTACCTAGCAGTAAATAGGTACCTGGGGTTAGATCAGCTTGCTTATGGGCTGCTTCCTGGGGGTGTGTGGTACCAAAGGAGGCTCTGGTCGAGGACCAGTGTCATATCATTTGTTCACTACTTACACGCCATTTTTTTTACTCGTGATGCACCCTTCCTTAACTGTTTCCTAATGTTTGCTGTGCCCTTTATTATCAAGTGGGGTTTGCAGCACTGTCTATGTATTTCTTATCCATTGCCACACCACTTTATCATGTTATCACAGCTTACAGATGCATCTGTCTAGGTATACTGTACCAGTCCCTTCCCAACCACTTGTCCCACACTACAGAAACTCCTAGCAAGACGGAAAGCATCATGCCAACCTGAAAATTTTTTCAAAAAGAGATAGGTAGGCTAAATTTATTAGCAATAAGCATTACAAACATAAATATAAATAATAGTTGAAGTTTAAGTCCAATACTGAACACATGATCACACTAACATAATTGTGCAAGCAACTTGATTCGAGTGTAATTATCAGACTTAGATGCACAAACAACCAGAGCTAAATGTACCATGGTAAATTGGCAACCACAATAAGTAGTAGTTGAGAAATAACGACAAGTTGAACTTACCTTGATGTCTGTTTGGTGCAACAGTGTTTTAACTACGCACTCAACCTATTCTTTATAATTGTTTTTTTCTCCTGTTGCAAAAAGTCATCCCAAAATGAAATTTATACCAATAAGAGATATAAGAATTAAAAAAAAATCCAAATTATATACACATTTTTAATAATAACGTCAAGGTCATGTGATATCTTGAAAAAAAAATATATATATATATATATATTTAATGATAAACTATTTTCATGAAACAATGTTTCCCTTAGCTTAGAACAAAGCCCCAACTTGAAGGTCTACTTCATATAGAAGCAAACGTTGGGTTTTTTACGTCATTAATAATTTGTTTCAGGCTTGTAAGCAAAGATACTGTGAAATACTTTCATACACATCCTACCAAATTTAATGTAAATCTGAGAACGGGTCAGGTTGAGAGCTTGATGATTTGGTGTGGAATGACCAGGGGTGCCATAGCCACAATCAGAGAACACTGTATAAACATCAGAGAGTTCACGGTTTGTTCAACACCCTCCCAGCGAGTACACGTATTAGAAATCTTGACGGAACGAAGGTGGACACCTTAAAGAGAAAATTAGATAGTTTCTTCAAGAAGTGCTGGACCAACGGGTTGTGCTGGACATGTGGGCCTGTGGGCCACTCAAAACCTGTTGGACCAAGCTCCTCACAAGTCAAGCCGGCCAGGCCGGGCTTGGAAAGTAGAACTCCCAGAATCCCAGATCAGGTACAATCCAGTTATTCTCTTGGTTTTTTTCCAACAAGGGTTTTCATTGTACCAGCCACTTATTCTAATGTATTATGTAAATATATATTTATAAAGTACAGAAAAACTAAACAAATTTAAAGTAATTAAGATTAAACTAAGATGTACAAAAGTGGAAGATTGAACACTACATAGGAATGCTAAATGAAACACTAAGGTAAGAATAACAAAGAAAAACAATGTTGACCTAATATACATGAGGAAAATTAAGTGCTGTACAAGCTCAATACCACAAATGACAATCGTTAAAGGTACCTGTATGGCATCGTAAGGTATTGTTCGAGTACGCCCTTCAAGAGCTTCTTCCAGGGTGTAAAGATTTACTTGTGCTAGCCACTTCATTGCTACTTTGAAGACTCTGTCTCGTCCCTCCCCGGGTAATGTTACCTGGAAAAAATTGGAAATTACTTGCACCATCCTACTATGAATGTAAATTCTTGCACTACAATCTAACATTAAATCATTTTGACAAATTTTGAAGTGAATGAGCAAACCAGTCTCATTACTGAATTTGTTATGCTTTGAATAGTAATCTCATATTAAATGCGAAGGTGTTCTAGTCACATAATTGGGATGTAATAAAAAAAATTCTATATAGCCAACTTAATAATAACAGTAATGGAACTTATGGATAAATGCATGTGGCAGTGGCACAGCTATATATCAGTCATTACTGCTACAAATGAACACACTAAATGCACGTATATTAGACAATTATGAATAGAATTGTGAGAAATTCCTACAATGGGTAAAAATCCCACCAATATGTTCCACTACACACCTGAGTAAGGACATTGCATCAATATCACCCGTATTAGCCTTCATGCTTTATCACATGAAATCGGTTTAATCTTAAAATAGTGCTTCTTCGCTCAAATAAGATAGCCTCGCCAAAAATATCAATAATAATTTTTATAAGACCATTATGATCCAAATATTTCTTACTTATGTTTTCAGTGTAGGCCATTATCATACAAAATCAATGGATGTATATATAGCACCCACCTCTAATTCCATCTTCTCATTACCAATAGGTAGAGGATCTCTTGTATACAAATTACTTCTACCATCAAAGACAGGCTGAAAATCAAGATAAAGATATGTATATAAACTACAGTACATTTCATTATGTGGTATAGAAAATAAGGCAAAACTAGGTACAGTATGTTAAAATTGCCCAAGGATGACCGAGAATGGTATCACAAAGCCGGTCTATTCCCGGATACAAACAGGGCAGTGTATTGAGTACAGGGGTACAATGATCACAATGTGCTATCTTGAGGTTATCTTTAGCTGATTTTGGGTCTTTAGTGTCCCCGCGGCCCGGTCCTCGACCAGGCCTCCACCCCCAGGAAGCAGCCCATGACAGCTGACTAACACCCAGGTACCTATTTTACTGCTAGGTAACAGGGGCATAGGGTGAAAGAAACTCTGCCCATTGTTTCTCGCCGACGCCTGGGATCGAACCCAGGACCACAGGATCACAAGTCCAGTGTGCTGTCCGCTTGGCCGACCGGCTCCCTTGCTATAAATGAATATAGGCCAATGTAATGAAGTAATGTGCAGAGTGAATGTACTGGTTGTTTGCAGTTGAGGTTGTGTATGTAATTGGGATTAAAGTGACTTAGTGTACTGATTTAATTAATGGTGGTTATGGCTGATGTGGTTTTTGTGATAATTGTGGTTTAATTATTTTGGTTATCGTGTTTAACGTGGTGATAATATTTGCCTATCAAGTGACAACACAGAGCAAGTCTAGCTCGTTACACCCTGACCCCTAGATTTTAGAATCTAATGTATTTTGTGTCTGAATTGTGTCATTTGGTTTTTAATAGTGAGACAATACTGAAAATTCTAACTATTTCTATACAAATTCCAATACAATTATGAAATTCCAAATCTTTTAAAAAATATAATTAGATATTTAATTTTCTGAAAAAATTTTGTATTTTAGTTTGGAAAATTTACAATTTACATTATGAGCATGGTAAATGTACAATAGTAATAATATAATATTTATTTTTTAATAGAAAACAATTGGTAAATCCAGCTTAATCTTCTGGAAGAAACCTTTAAAGTGAAAACATTCCATTATACATGTGGATATGCATGCTTCAATTGTGTACAATACAGTCAAATCAAATGTGTCATCTTATTTCAAATAAATTTAATGAAAATAATTTTGAGGCAATGGAGTGACTTGGACTAGCATTCTGGTGAATCCCAGACAACTACCTTAACTGTCTCCTTGAAAAGTCAGTTAAGGCCATTGCCTCAAAATAATTTTCATTGATACATCACTCCATTTTGATTTCATTGTGATCTGAGCGAGGTGTAAGAGTGTGAACACCACTACCGCAGCCCAGAGTGTGAGAGTGTGGGTAGGTCGACTGTAAAATCCTGGTTGGGTTCTGGTTCTGTCTCCAGACCCTCCCAGTGAATTCACTAGAGTTCTGGGTTAGTCCACTTTTGGCCCATCATGGCCAAGTCAGTTTAAGGTTGATGTCTGGGAATCGCCAGAATGCTGGTTCAAGTCACTCCTATTGTCTCAAAATAAATGTCATTGATACAACACACCATTCTGGTTTCATTGTGAATAAAATTAATAGTGCAACACTAGCTCAATTAAAGCATAACTAATTCCTTTTTACTCAAAAGTAATCCTTAATTTACAAAACATAAAAAAATAAGAAACACTGAAAACAATTCATTACCCATCACAGGTGTACATGTTATATACAATTTACACTGCAATACAAAATTTAACCATTTGTTCACATAAAATTATATTACTTGACTGTCAATGATCATAATTGAAACAATTTTAATTATTACCAGAAACAAAAGAGATTGTTATTAAATGTTAAAAAGAATCATTTTAAGATTCAGAAATATTGACAAATTTCTCTAGATTCCCATACCGATTCCGATTATTGAAAAATGCTAGATTCTTCAGATTCTTGAAACAGTTTGAATTAATCGTTAATTAATTAAATTTACGAACAGAGGCATTTATAAAAGCATAAGTGCACAGTTGTTGCTCCTCTTTTGACCTCATAGCTTAGTACTCAAATCAGACACTGCCATGCTGCAAATCTGTTTTTAAAGTGTCATTTTGCACTTCACAAGGTGCAGATTCCATGCTGGTAAATGGTCCAATGACCTGAACAGGTACCCTATATGGTTATTTTGCACGTACTAAACACCCAGTGAGGGGGACAACCCCCACCAGCCCCAGAGACATGAGCCAACTCACCGTGGCAAGGCAAAACCCCTTGAGGGGGGGGGGCTGCATTGCATATTAAACCACACATTTTGGGCCCTTCTCTACATTATCATATTACATGCTTTTTCATTTGATATTTTTCTGTTGATATTAGTTTTTTCTACAGGATTCCCAGAAGGTAGTCCCTTATCCTTTGTAAACCATTCTTTGTTTGGTCTCCTCTCTCAGTCTGACAATTATAGCATAATAAAATACTATAATGCTTTTAGCTCTATAGCTCGCTTTAGTTTTCTATAATGCTCATTAGCTCCCAGTTGTACTTCATATTTTCTTTTCTCAACATCCACCTCATTTTGGGCAAGTAATAAATCAAGAGCAGCTGGTAGGATCTTCCATCTTTTTATTTTGTTTAGTAATGTGTTGCCTCAGAAATAGTTTATCTGTTGTGTTCACAATGGTCTTCACATTATTTCCTAATTGAAAGAGAAGAGTACTGTATCTCCAGTTTGTTTAAAGCCACTCATGTTTCCCAGTTTTGTGCATGCTGCTAACACTATCCTAGGTGTATGTGCTTCCACATTACAATAAATTCAAAAAGTTTGTGTTGGTGTTGTCTACTCCCAAATCTTCCCCAATTTCTGAAAAGTACTTTGTGTAACTAGAATATGCTTCCATGGGGCAGTAGGCCTACTGTAAATTTAAATGTTCATATCAGCTTTGATCAACATGCAAATGCAAATATGATTTAGCTAATCTTTCATAAAGAATTGCATAAATACAGTAGCTAACTTAATACCGTATTCTGAAAGATCTTACCTTTAAGTTGCCAAAGATTCTAGGAAAGGCATGGACCATCGTTTCAATAATCTCTCTGTTGACTTTCCGAGGGCACTTATCAGGTTGAATGCTTACATCGTAGTGGTGAATGTATCCTCTGGGCATAGATATTTGGAAGTGGTTGGCCCGTAAAGTGATTGGCCGTCCTTCACGGCCAAGGTTAGGCCGCCTTGGTGCTACAAATGCTTTTAGATAAAAATATAAATTATTAAAAGTTCATAGTTCTTAGCATTTTATGTACTGTATAGTACTTCCTACACTGTTTATTCATGGGAAAAATATTACATTTAACCTTTATTTTGTAAAGAAGAATTTTTGGGGCTTGCACAATTGACTCCACATGGGAAAAATTATTACTGTATATAGTAGTCTTAACTGTATACAGTAGCACTGTACTGTATACAGTAGTACTGCTGTACTGCATTGCACAAAAAATTTATTGGCATAAGCATTGCACATTAATCAACCCAAGTAAATTCAATTCCAACCCGAGACGTAAAGAAATTACAATACTTCTATTTGCTCTCTCACTTACTTGGTAGCTCTGGTGGTAAAAGTGCAGTAATGCCAGTTCCAGTGGCCACTGCAGGTGTACCAGCAGCTTGTGGCACAATTGTGGTGATTGGTCCTGGGGCAGGAGTAGGCCCAGGAGGTAACGTCAAGGGGCGGGGCACCGGGGGACCAGCTGGTCCTGGGGGTCCCCCCGGACCCGTAGGTGGGCCGGGGGGGCCAGGAGGACCAGGTGCTATAAGAAAAAGACACCATCACCACATATTAACTGCTAAGCACATATATATGTATCAACTTGGTTAATGTGTTCTCAAAATTCAACCTTCCTTAACTTAGTAATTTTCTACATAACATCTATCTAAAATTTTAGATATTCTTGTTTTAGCCTATCCTACTATGTCATAACTTTTCATTCCTTAAATACGATAATTACCTTTTGTCATTCCTTTGCCAATGGCTATGGGCAAAACTCTTTTTAATGTACCACTGAAAATTTGGACAAGTTATGAAAAATATGATTAGGTAAGGTATCATATAAAATCACTAATCATATATGGCATCCCTTCACCAATTACAGGCTTATGTAGAGGGATTATAACCATACCCTGGTGCACAGATTACAGAACCTAAGAGCCAAAGCAGGGATATGCATGATTTCTCACATTCTCACTTTTTTTTTTAGTCAAGCATTGTTAAGCTTTAAATTTTAAAGGACACCCCCAGGGAATTATACATTAGATTTCTTAAAATTACTGTACACTGGAAATATAATTTAATGTTTATTTTGTTCAAAGGAGCTCTTAACTATGAGTTAGCTGTAATATCTAGTACAGTAGTACTTACTATACAATTTACAAAACCTGAACATTCATCAGTCGTTATGTTATTCTTTTAAATAATTTCTGCATTGTAAAGATTGTGCACTTAAACAAAATAAAGCAACTCTGATATACTTGTACAAGCTAATATGACTAATGATATTTTTGTTTACCAGTGTTAGTTATTGCAAAAAAATTATAGATAGTATTTACCAAGAAAATACAAAAATTTCATATTTAAAAAATAAATGAGGCTTGGTAAAGCTCAAATAGAGACTTGAGAGCATTTCTTTGACATAATATCCAAATGCCTCCCCCCTGTGTTTACTCAATACAGCCACTAACAGTTTTTGGTCCAATCATATACAATGGGGCCTCGACTTACGATGCTAATCCGTTCCCAGAGACGGATTGTAAGTCGAAGCGATTTTTCCCATAAGAAATAAAGGGATTTGAATTAATCCGTTCCCCACCCTCCAAAATATTAACATACAAATACATTTTATACTGAATACAATGTTTTTTCTAACTACAATATAGTACCTAAGTTTATCTTACCTTTATGGAGGGCTCTTGATGGCATATGGAAGATGGTGATGAGGGGGGAGGAGGAGAGTTGTTGCTGTTTGGAAGGGGAGTCCCCTTCCATTATCACATCAGGCAGTGATGTTTTCTCTGGGGTATTCTCTCTCCTACATTTTGCCTGAATACCACTAGGACCTGGTTGTGGTTCAGTACGTGTTTGTCTCACTACAAATTTGTCAAGAGACGTTTGTTTTCCCTTCGTTTTAACATTTGTCTGTAAAGATGCATCACTTTAGCATCCATAATGTCCTTTTTCTTACCCAGTATGGTGGATATCGTTGACTGAGATTTGTTGTACTGCCTAGCCAGTCCAACAACCCGCACACCATCTTTATATTTACGAATGATCTCTTGTTTCTGCTCTATGGTGATCCTTACATGGGAACTCATATGTTGAGCCTTACCACCGACTTTCCTGGGACTCATGGCATGATATATAATAATTACTTTAATGTTCAAAATGCAAAAAAACTCAACACAAAAGCGAAATTTTTTATAGGCGCGATTGTCACTAAGCAGGCAGCTGTAGTAAACTGAGGCAGGTCGGCCGCGAGATCAGGAACCATGCGCTCAGTCGACCCGAACGTGTACCAACAAATATCGTTAAGTCGACGACACCATCGGATGTCGAGTCGCATTTTCCGATGAAATTTACATCGTAACTCGAAATTATCGTAAGTAGGGGCAATCTTAAGTCGAGGTGCCACTGTACTGTACAGAAAGTGTAACACTAAAGACACAGTACAGTTAACTCCTGCATGTATTTTACACCAATATAACAGTGAAGAGACTATTAGCTTTACATTTACAAAAGCTTTTATGCTGCACAATCTGAAATGTGCAGCACTGTACTGTATTTAATCATTACAGTAGAATACACATCACAATTTACACAATAGATTAACGCAGAGAATTGTCCAGTAAATTTCCAATGATAAGTTTTTGTACAGATTATATAGGTACTGTAATCTTTAAAGTCAAAATATTCATCTAACTGTTCCCTGAGGTGTATTAATTAAGAAAAAGAATGCCATTAAAATTTAGAAATTTAATTGCTAGCTCCCAGCCAAATTTTATAGTAGTACAGAATTGTACTGTTCACAAATAATACGGACTACAAAAACACAAAGCCCAAAGCCAAACCTAAGCTCTAACCGAATCCATGACTAAAGTACAGTGTTTAACAGATTAAGAAGGGAACATGCACATGCACAAACTAAGCAATAACCCAGCAGATGGAGGAGCATAAAAGACAGTTAAATTTTTGAGGACACTCTTAAACCCAAAGGTTACACATTAGTCTAGTTCCACAGGTTACACTCTACACAGCCAATTTTCTTTATATACAAACCAGGTAAATTAAAGTACTAGTATGCAGCAATGTCTTGCTAAAAAAAAAAATGTCACATATAGTAAGTAGCTAGTATCAGATTTTTATTATGGATTAGATCCATGGGCAGAGATAAGTTGCTAATTCAGTGCAAGGATAGGAACATTATTTGCTAGTCAACCCACTCCTGGATCTGCAGCCACTACTGCACTCGGTGAGATATTACGGCACATCTCCCTTATTTAGCTCAATATTGGTAACCCGGTTAGGATTTTATGAGAAGTTGGAGGAGATATGGTTATACTCCAGAAACTGGCTTAAACCAAAGTGAAAACTAACACTGCCTCAAAGGGCATACTTGACAAATAAGATTTAAATGATCCCAAATGCACAAAAATATTCATTATCATGAATTCCTCTAGAAAAAGATAGTAAGCAGAAAATGTCTTAATTAACTCTCTATCATTCTCTGTACCACCCCTAAACCCAAAATTTATGTTATTTCAATGAATGAAATGACAACATCTAACAAAATACATAATTACTAGATTTGTTTAAAAATACTTTAATAATGTCTAAAATACTTCAATATATAACATTAAATTGACCCTCACTAAGTAATATACTTCAAGGTATTATATATACCTCATCAACACTGAATGTATTTAAGAGTAAATATTTTATCAAACATCAGTGATGTATATAAATTCTGTTCAAAACACTGAGAACCATGAGATGAGACAGAAGCTTAAAATTTAAGATACATCCAATGCTAATAAATCAAACTGCCATAAAAAATAAAATATAAATATAAATGAAGAAATTAATACAGTACATGCATATCATTACCATTAAACTAAAAACCAGCAATGAATGTAACTAAAAACCAGCAATGAATGTAATGAAACAATTTTCTGGGTGAGCCCTGGAAGCTCCCTGGAGCTATCTGACTAATATGTGATATATTAGACCAGGGCATTAGTCTTTGGAGTTCGACCTACCGGGGACCATAAACCAGAACCTGGCCCCCCACAGAGAGGTTGCAGAGAGCAATGGCCCTGGAAAAAAACCTGTGGTTGGAGTTTTTTCCTTATCTGCCACCAACCAGGGTTAGGCAACCAAAAAGGTAGGCATAACAAACCAACCTCACATGGTAAGAATATTACAACTAAAAACTAAAAAGAGAGGTAGAACTACCTCCAATTCCAAGGAAACAAACGTCACACTCCACTGCTGCACCGCTCGTCCGCGCAGCCTTCCCCTCCCCGGCTACCCAGCACTCCAGTTCGGAAGCTAGCTAAGTATAAAACAACGCAAAAAATTCTGACTGGAGGGAGGGAGGGAGAGTTGCCAGGAAGCCTCCAGGGCTCACCTAGAAAATAGGATTTCATTACATTCAATGCTGGCAAGACATGTTGCCCAAGACATGTTGGCAAACATGGCACCCAATGCCGCAAACTTCCTAACATCATGGGCACAAGGATAGACCACAGGCTAGCTAGACTTAACCCTGGGAAACCCGAGCCCTGGAACATGGAACTAGGGAAACCGGATCAACCCAAAGCACATCTCCAGCCACTGAAGCATGCAGATAACAGTGGAGAGCTGCAACCAGACAACACGATGCACCCCCAATCAAGCATCAACGACCCAAGGACCCCTCCAGAAAGCAGCTGTCTTGTTTTTCACCAGAAAAGAAGAAGGCTGCAACCAAACAAACCGACCACCAGGACCGAAAAAGCAGAAACCACCATGCCGGAGGAGAGCATGCAGCTCACCAACTCGACCCCCAAAGGCCAATGCCAACAGAAACAGAGCCTTAGAAAAACAACTTTGAACCACAAACCGAGGAAAGCATCATGTCCAAGGACCATGATGACTCGGGCGGCGCATGAGCAAGCCGTAGGTGAAACAAAGCACAAGAAAGCTTACAGAATGGGGCAGAAGAGACATACACTCCGAAAACGCAAGCTGGAGTAGCTCTGCCAGCGCCGCACAATACAAGTTGACAGTAATAGGCATCAAATGATGGTTCTGAAAAAGCCAAGACAAAAAGAACAAGACATCCTGATCAGAAATAGAAGACTACCTACTAAAAAGAGAAAATGGCGGAAAGAACGCCAGGAAACTTCATACTGTCGCTGAGACGAAGCTCTCAGGTGGGACACCAACATAGCCACCTGATCGCCATACAAATGGTGATAAACCCATGTCAAAAAGACCAAATGCAAAGAGCAGAGGAGAAGACTGACTGAACCAGCCATGTATCAGACTGGTCCGACCCGCTGGAAGAGGCGGAGCCACAGGAAACGTCCCAGGTTTGCACACCGAGCAAGTAGCGCCTGAAACCAAGGCTGGGCCAGCCACCAAGGGGTCACGAGGAGTACTCTCCCTTGGTACGACTTCAACCGAGCCAGAACCCGAAGCAAAAGAGGTAAAGAGGTACAGATAATCCCTGCCAAAAGGCGTCCACCACAACAGCCTCGCAGTCGGAGAGGTCTGGGGTGGGGTTTAGTCTCTTGGTTGGGGTTTTGTGACCAGTACTCACTTGGCCGGCCAGGGGCGATGGGGTCCATCCTTCCGTCGGGCTTACAGCACGGTGCGGGTGTTCGGAGCAGTTTGGCTTTAGCTTCGGAAGGTTCAGGTCGCTTTGGGTTCAACCATCCTGCTCCATTTGGAATGTTCTCCGGTGGTTCATTGGCTGAACTGTAGGGGTACTCTTTGGTCCTTGCCTCTTTGGGGCTGGTCGCTTCGAGTGGCTCGTCTGCTGGCTTTTCAGGGTTTGGCTCTCCGTGTCGTTCATATCGGAGAGGGAGGGGGGGGGGTGTCCAATGTCCTGGTGGATGGCCTGTCTTGGTTCAATCCTCTGTCCACAGAATGGACTGTCGACGCCAACTCCTTCCGTTGGCTCTACTGGACGTATGGACTCCCAAACGTCAACCTCTTCGTGTTGGCGTGGTCTCGGCATCTCCCTATCTATATGGGAGAGGAGGGCTGTGCGGACAAGCAGCACAGCAGTGGAGTGATGTTTGCTTGTTTCCTTGGGATTTGAGGGAGTTCTACCTCTCTTTCGTTTTTAGTTGTAATTTTCTTACCAAGTGTGGGTTTGTTTTGTTGTGCCTACCTTTCTGGGTGTCTAACCCTGGTCAATAGCAATTAAGGAAAACCCCCAAGCACAAAGGAAGTTTTCCAGAGCCAGTACTCCCTGCAACCTCTCTGAGGGGGACAGGTTCTGGCTCGTGGTCCCCCGGTAGGTCTCGCTCCATAGACTAATGCCCCGGTCTATTATAACACACATTAGCCCAATAGCTCCAGAGCCGAAGGGGCTCCCCTCAGAAAAAATACTGTACTGTATTATAGGTTTTGTTTATCAACCAAATACAGTACATGTGATACATTTACTGACAATAGGCAAAAATGTGGACTTTAATGTTGAACAATATTACTAAAATAAATAAAATACAACTAACAAAGTAGACCTTAATGGAAAAAATAGCAACAGAATGAACTAGTAAAACAGTCTGGTCTGTGCTTTTCGATCAAAACTGACTACAGATAACTGGATCAGACTTTATTAATATTTTGTAGCCAACAAAATACATTATTATTTTCAAATTTTTTTACACAACCTGAAATATTGAAAAATCACTATGCCTAATGTATCAATAGTCCTGTAAACGGTACTTCTGATGAATTTCAAACAATGTCTATGTTGCCATAACATGCTGAAAGCCAGTGACAAATGTGAATGTCACACTCACACACAGTAAACAATTATCCCCAAAAAACTTGTTTGTACTTCATTTGCCCATTTGATGTAGCAGTTTATTCTATAGATATCCATGAAAAAAAATTTGTCATACAAAGGCACACAAATATGACTTAAAAGTTTAACTGTAAAATTAATTTGTTAGCTCTTAATTTTTAATAGGCGAGTACAATACGTCTAGAACCAAGTAAGACAGTACAATGTATACATTAAATTAACAAAATCTAAAATCTAGATCCAGCTTTCGTAACATTATTCCTTTTTTTTTTTAATTGGGAAATAGTAAGTAAAATTTAAAGAATTGCTAACATACATACCATGGCATGAAAAAGTACGGTATAATAACCACAAATAATATACTGTACAGCAACTTTACAAGCAAGTTTACCAATAAATTTTAAGAATTCCATTCAAGTTTATCCAGAGAATTTACTTTTTATTTGAAAATTATTAATAACTTAAGTACAGTAGGCTACTGTTTTGTACTATTATGAAACCTCATTTAAAGAGAAATACCAGTAATAACGTATTTGCAAGTTTGGAATCATTTAACACCCCCGCAATATATTAATAGGCAACTTTGTGTGTGCATTCTTGTCTAAATACACAAGGAAACCTAAACTACACACACACAAACATACACATACATTCACCCCCACACCTGCATCCCTCTACCCCCCTATCATATATATAAGCAAACCTACATTTGAGTACATTTCATTTGTGCATACTGTAACATATTGCCTTATAGGCAAAATGTTAAAATTGTGTTTCTATACATTGTTATCAGCACTTTGTACTTTGTAACAACTATCAGCAAACCTAGAAAGTACTCCAAATTTCAACTTAATAACTATACAGTAATTTACTTGATGGAAAATATTCCTTATCATATAACACACATGTACAGTATTAACAAAATTTAATAAACTAGTTCATTATAATTGCTGGCTCAACTAAGAATATGCATCAAAGTGTTACAGACAAATTTGGAATCCGTTATCTTACAAGAATAACTAAATAAAAAGAAATATTACATAGCTCACTTATGAAAGTACTGTACTGTACTAAATCAAAACTGTAGTCATTTTAATTAAATCAATTTAAGTTAACTTGAAAAAAAAATTGCAATCCTTTTCTTTCATGAACAAGTTCAAAGAAGATTAAAATACATAGCTCTAATTACTATGTAGGCATAAACCCCTTTTATAACTATATTTATTGTATTTTATTATAAATCATGATTTCAACTAGCATTGGAATGCCTAATTTTAGCATACAGTATTAGCTTGCACTTAATGCAAGTGCACTTACACTTGCTCAATGAGTACAAAGCATTTAACAAATGCATTATCTTAAAAAGATAATAAACGCATTCTGTAATTTCTTGTCAAATCCAGAACTTTAAAAAATGTGAAGAACACACCATTCTCTTGGCTTGTACTACCTTACCATGTCCATACAACTTTATGCATCTAAACCATAACAGCACTTTTACTTTTTGCTCGAGTCAGTCCACAATGCATTTACCCTTAGAAAACCGTGATCTAAAACTGTTTACTAGCTTTTCACCAATTCCAATTCTTGAAAAAAAAAAAAGGACTCGCAACCATCTCCTAGCACTAAAATCAATCTATTACTCCCAACACATTAGTGAGAATCTGTTTTGCTACAAATGCATGCTAATGTTGATTACAAGAATTTATCCCTTAAGACAGCCTGACAGTTTTTAAACCAGTGACCATTAAAATACTACATCCATATCTTTCTTGGAACACTGAGAAAATCCAATACTGTATACATGTATAGCCAAGTACCAGAACCATACCAACAAATATGTTCAAAGTTCTACAAGCCTTCCCAACCTTGTTCAATTCCTAATATGTATATTCTTTTTCCATATGCTTAGAAGTATTTTTGTCTCTGGCCTAGTCTGTAGGAAATATAACCTAGATAGGATAATTCTGATATGTTTTATGCCAATGCTGAGTAAATAAATTTGCACAATTGGTTACTTAAAAAAACAAAGTGTGTACTGCAAATCAATAAAAGCAATTTTGTTTACACTTGGTAACATTGAGTGTAGGCAAATACTTAAATGTTAAAAATCAACAGGAAAATCTAGCTGCCTCGTCCTTTTACAATGCTAAATTAATAAATTAATTGAACTGATGACACAAATTTTTTATTAGTTTACTCATACATATTGAACGCCATCACCATCAATTAAAATATGCAATTAATAACTTTTGAATTTCATGTATGTGAATCTACAATAAACCCAGTTGAAGATTTTAGCAACTTCCAAGCTCCACCCTAAAACCTGAAGCTATGACCTTAAAGCTGTACACTGGCCAGGATTAGGTCATTAATATGTAAGCAGCTCAATTTATGTTTAGTAAAATAAATACATTACTCAATGAACTACCTGTAGATAGCAGCATTTTAATAATGGGCAATGTCAGTAATTTTTAGATAAATTTCTTTGCCCATTTAAAGTGCATTAGAACTAAAGTACTGTAAATTGGTAATTATAGATTTTCAAAAAATAATTTCCATATTTTATCTTATCAATGAGGTTATGCAAACGATCATTGCAATCATATTTGTTTGAAGATTTAGATCATTGCAGTTTAGAAAGAAAATGCATTACATTAAAGAGAACCATATTTTGTATGTGGCTAAAAATTGCTACATATCAAAATCAGTAAAGAAATGATCAAAGCCTATATTGCAAATACAGTACAGTACTGACAACAATATTCACAATTGTGTCCACAAATCAGTAATTCTATACATTTTTAGAAATTTAAAAATAACACTAAAGGAAAAAAGCTTGTCTTTTAAAATTAAACTCACAACTACGTATTCAATAAGGAAATGCTTTTATAGTAGGCACCAGTATATCCTGCCTAAAATATCATGCAACAATTTTAATACTACATGTGAACTGAATTAGAAGTGATGAGAATTTAGGTGAAACTTTTTCACAAAAGTTTTGAACATGTTATTTTTTTGATAGATCACCATGTTTTTTATTTTCCAGTTATCAAATTTTTCTTTTAAATAAAATTATGGCTTTATAAGCAGTAATATTCTAGGATTTCAAGGAACATTTTACACTGAAGCTCCACACCCATGTTTTACTTAAATATTCTTAAAGGGAAAAGTAATTCATACGTACATTTTCACAAAATCCTAGTTAAATAGGCTAAACAAATTTGCAGAAAAAAAAATCAAAGTAAGCTCTCATCAAATTAAAGGTGCCATAAATAATTTAATTATGTGACGTCAAAAAAGGTTAGGTGAGGATATTTGTTTGGAAATGTAAGAAACATAAACCTTCAGACATGATAGTTGACAATAGACAGCAAGCAGCAGAAGATTAAATGCAATTTAGAGTATACAACCAACTGCAATCCGTCACTAACAGTAGAAGCTATAAGTTATCGGAATTAATAGTGATTTTTTTTACAATTTTGAGGGTGGGGAAGAGGGTGGGGGATGGCAAAGATTTTTTTTTTTTTTTTTACAAACTTAACTCTACACAATCCTATTTAAACCCCAAATATTTGTGGCAAATATATAATTGCTATTGGAATGGCAATGCAACATGCAAAGCATTTACAAACAAAATCTCAAAGGAAACGTAAAATATCATTTAAGAATTCTCAAGGCTAATTTTTGTACTGTATAAGGTAAATATCCAACCCCTTAATAAAACACAGGTACTAATATTATAATATATTTACTATACTGCTACCTAGGCAATAATCTTAGTGTTAAATACTTAAGCCAATGCTGTGTTATCTACACAATAAAAATCTTGTATTCTGTTGAATGAAATATGGTGCTGGCACAAAACTATCTATACAGCCTAACCTAACAGAGTATGAGCATTGAATACCAAAGGACATTTGTATAGAGAACAATCACGCTAATGTGATCATAGCAGTATAAACATTGTAATAATATATACTACTACTATGATCAGCAAACAATGTTACCTAGCCAAACATTACCTAATCAATACCAATACACAAGTTATTAATCATGGTGAAGGGTGTTTCTCCTAAACTTTTTTCAGGTGAATGGAATGTAACTTAACATGACAATGCTGCTTCAACACGATAATTTAATGCTTGTTCAACATAAGAGAAGCAATAATGCAATTGTTATACTCAAATATATAAAAAAAGTATTTCCAATCAGCCATTAAAAAAAAAAAATTACACATTCAAATCTCATCCACACAACTGTGATCATAGCATGTACAAACTAAATGTACTAATAAAAAATCTGCTTATCAAGTTACTTATTTTTGAGGTTAAGAGCATGCAATAGTAAGATATTATGACTAGATAAACCTACCCCAGCCTAGCAGCATATATTTTGGTGTACGTTTATATTCAAGGCCCATTTTATTTCCTTTCAGGTCAAGTTGTTCCTTTTTCAACATGTACATAACCTATACTAGCAACATTAATTTAAAAAATTAAGCCTAACATAACCTTCAACTAATCATAAATACCCTTAAGGGTATTTATGATTATTTAGTATTTATGATTAGACATGTCAAGTTAGATAAGTATCTAACTTGACATTTCCATGAAGTCTAGACTAATGTGTCAAACTGGAAGGGGTAACCCAACCTCATATAACTTTAATGTATAAAATTAGTGTAAAAATGTGTTTGTAAATTAAATATTTAAAATATTGATACTTTTGGTTTAGGTACTGTATTATAAATCTGCCATGCCTTACAATGGAAATATTAAGACACTATACAGTACAGTAAAAGTAACCAAATCATGCACAATAGGAGTTGTACTTTTAATTACTACCAAGAAACCTGATGAATGTTTTGTGGTAAATTAAAGTATGGTACCTGTACCATATTTGCCGGAGTATAAAGGGGCACTTTTTATATTTTATAAATATATATAAAAAAATTGCCCTGCATCTAATGCGGCCATATTACGGATGGGACACCTAGTGCCATAGGCTAGGGAGCCGGACGGCCATACTGGGTAAGTTTGCTAGGCATAAAAATCGTTGCTAATAATAAAATATTTAAACAAGCCAATTATTACAGTAAATTGTATTACTAATAATAAATACTGAAAAACCGAGTTATCACAGTCGGGTATCACAAATCAGTTAATCATATCACAAACTTACAAAAAAAATTTTTTACGATGTCAGCAGTTATGAAGGAAGCGCACATCTCCTCACCACATACATAACCCACACCTGATATATGTCATACATTAATGCATGTGTTACCTTTAAGAAACATTTATTCATTACTGTATCTAAATGAAAAATGCTCCTAGAAATATAAAAGGAATGTTAAACTTTCATTTGCCTGTCAGCCATTTGCAACAAATGAATGACAACAAAACCAGAGCGTCGTGATGGTGTGCCACCACCAGGTGCGCCGCCCAGGTAGCCAGATGCGGCAACACAAAACATCACATCCAGAAATACAAATTTCACATCCTGTATAGCAATTCTCTTACCCAAAATATAAACTATACAGGTGATCTTAGAGGAGGTAAGAGTTGGGGTACAAAATCGACTTTAAAATATCTTTCAATAAATGGATGATTAAACATACTAAAATAGTTTTTTCCACAAAATATCCTTGTAAAATAGGGGTGCATCCTACGGGAAGGGTGCATCTTTTATGCCGGCAAATACGGTAATTTTTACCAACTTGAATGATGTCATGGGTCACAAATTAGTTCACTGGGCAATTCTTAAAATGTCATGCCTATTTTTATGGGTTACCTCAATAAGCACGAGTGTGCTTCATAGCAATGAATTCAACACGACAGCTTTGCACATATAAATACAGTACAGTATTTGTGTGCTGGTTTGGGGTAGAAAGCGGTCATATTTGATTAATTAAGATAGGCAGGGGGTATTCCAGCAGCTCATCATATGGCTTCTGGAGGTAATACCAAGGCTAAACGATTCTTTCAACAAATATCTAGATACAGAAAATACAAATTTTTGTTAGGGAGATAAATGTGACAGCAGCTTGTTAGCCTACTGATGTTACTTGAACAAAAAAAATGCACTATTACATATTAAAGCATTCTTGTTCTAAAAACTGCACAAGCCTCAAAACATTATCAAATTTTGTCATAATACTGTATATACAAGCATCATGACAACCCTAACATTGAATGAAAGTTTGTGGGATAGGTTTGATTTATTAGGTAAGGCAGCTTCTTTTTCTAGTAGTGAACAGAATCAGATAGCAGGCAGCATTGTGCAAGATCCATTTTTAACACTAGGGCTTTTTTTGGGCAAATGCACAGGTTATATTTTATAAAACTACTTTTTTATATCCAAATGCTGTACATTGCTTACCCTAATAAAACTAACACATTAATCAGTTGTAGTTTCAACCAATTTTTTTTATATTTTCCTATTGTCTATTGTATTAAAACATCATTCTTTTAATTTAACAACTTACCTTCACATAGGCCACACTCGTCTAGACTTTCTGGATGTGTTAGGTTAGATTAGGTTAAATATAGTTTTGTAGGAGGCTACATAAGCTAGATAAGGACTGGATATGTTAGGTTATTTTAGGTTAGGAGCACATTAGAAAACAGAGAACTTGACCCAAAACTTAGTTTTTGTAAACCGTATTATGCACTCACACTATACAATAAGCTTCACCCACTCAATGAATATCTTGGGTTCTTAGGTTCTAAAATTTGTGTGACCTGCCTTCTGTACAGTGACTGATATGCTATTACAGCATCCAAAACTGTTGACATAACAGAATGAATTATTTTAGCAAATGCTACAGTGAAAACATGCAAAAGAAATGCACCTTTTCCTTGCTAGATAGAAAATTTAATAAAAATCTCCCGAGTAACTTGAGATGTGTAGCACGTCACCGAGTATGGTTAAAGATTGTTAAATTTTATATTTAATCACCAACTTCAGGTTTTATGGAAGGAGCCAATAATGAGTTATCTACTACAGCTGGTATTATAGAATAAATATTTTACAATTACGCTTAAATCCATGTCAAGCATGATACTTGGTCCAATGTTGCCGACCCATCCTGCTACATCCTTCATGAAAAGGTCTTCACGATTGGCATTTCTGATAGCAATTGAAGCTAATAACTTGAGCAGAATCCTGTCATACTGTGACGCCAAGGATGATTTGTCCTACTTGCGCGATCCAGGGGAGCTCTGGGGGGTTGGAGGCTCTTGACCCCAGTCTTCTCTCTCTCTGGCCAAACCACCTCGTTCGTCCCTATAATTACTTTGAACTTGCAGGACGCAGGTAACCCACCTGCCGTGACTGGTCTTGGCTGCATGGGTAGGGTGTTGCTGCCAGTATGGTTCTGTAAGTCTCTCACACACACAAACAAGGTCACAGTTCCGTTTGTGTCACTGCCCTACTAACAAAACATTCTTCAGTTCCTTCCTTGCTATGGTCTAAGGCTACGTGTACTTTAATGGAGGTGGACTCTTGACGAATACTTACGCTGCCCAACAGGGTACATGAACTCTACAATAGTTGCTAACTTAAGGACGAAACTATGGAAATCTCAGACTTCAAAATGTTGAAAATGGCGTTCTCGACTTCCTGCCTGGGGTAAGACTGGGCCGTTGGTTCCCTCGCCTCATCTC
Source organism: Procambarus virginalis (assembly GCA_020271785.1). Lineage (NCBI taxonomy): Eukaryota > Metazoa > Arthropoda > Malacostraca > Decapoda > Cambaridae > Procambarus > Procambarus virginalis. Next base: position 25,821,925 of record WNGS01165523.1, on the reverse strand, counting down.
TCCCACAATATACATCCTAAAATCTCATATTAACACAAACTCCTAATTTGCTACCGAGTTATATTTGTACGTTTGTACTCAGATATTCAACACTATTGGAATTTCTTATCTGTGGCTTTGGGAAGCGAGATCTAGCTCTTGGGCCTTGGACCTCCTATATAAAATACCTGCAGATGTTTTGATTATTTCCTGACTTGGTATTCTCTCATATAATTGTTTTTAAAACATTGAATGATGTGCGTCTGAACTCGTGGCCATCACCATGGTTGTATGTATGTTTCTTATTCAGCTTTCAATTAATATTTATACTTCATGTGGGGATGTCGCTCGATGATTTGAAAGGTAAGGTAATTATCAGGAGAGAGCGCTAAGCCATTGAGACTATATAGCACTTGCGAGGATTTTTAAAAATATACTAAGTGTAACAACTGCGTATATCATGCTTCGTATACAAACTCTAATTTAATTTTGTGTTTAATAATACACCTTCCAAAGTTCATGTATGTTTATTGAGACAAAAACATCAGCTGTACGCTCAATCGACGCACTAATAAATGTGTCTATATTCCAAGCGCATGAAATAAATGGTAAAATACTAGAATGCCTGAAAAATGGTTACAACAAAAGAAAGCAAAGCGTCGTGCTAAATGAAAATGAATCTGTTAGGACATATGTGGTGAGTATAGGGTATCACATTAGGTTTCATTTTGGGGCCAACTCCTTTTTTTGTCAAATTCATCAGTGACATAGATAAGAGTATTATAACTCGTATAATTAAATTTCCAGGTGAAACTAAGATTTATGGCAAAGTTTGAAGCGAAAACGATACTGAGACCTTGCGATACTGAGACCTTGCAATATCTACATGAACTCCACAATTCGTCAAGTCAACAATTACACTACCATATATCAAATTGATGAAGAATTAAAGGACTTAAGAGTTTTGACCCACCCTCAGTATAACTGCATAACAAGTGGGAGCTACAGTAATAAAAAGACAACCAAACCCTATATATGAATAGTCAAACAAATCTTTGACTTCAAGGAAAAGAAAGTAGCTATTCAACTGTGCAAATCTGGACTGTTGAGTGGTACATCCCCATCTGAGCTATTGTATCCAAGCATGGAGACGTCACCTTCAAAAGGACATATCTGTTTTGGTGAAAGTTCATCACACATTGACAAAAATCATCCCAGTACTGTCAACTTTCATACCTGGAACAGCTGAGGGCCTCAGAACTAACAACTCTGCAAACCAGACATGACAGATATCATCATAAGATCTCTAAAATACTGAACATGCTGGACGATATTAATCCAGACCACTTATTTAAAAGGTTAAATGTATCTCATATAACAGCTTCAATCACAACAAGCAACAATGTAAGACAAAAGAGATGCCTTTTCACCCATAGGGTTATAGACACTTGAAACTGCCTACCCGCCGAAGCCGTAAATGCCAAGACTTTAAATTCTGCAGTTCAAAATCCAACTGACAAAGTCATTAGAATAAATGGGGGGGAGGGACTTTTAACAAGCCGCTGGCTTCCATACCCGTCACTGCCACTAGAAAGATGGTGGCTCTCAGGTAAATATAATTTTCTTGGGTATTATTTACCCTGAGTTCAATGCTCAAGCGGTTTGGCACGTTTCCTTTCACCTGATGCTTCTGTTCACCTAGCAGTACTTATAAGGAGTTTAGCAACTGTTGTGGGTTGCATCCCGGAAAAGGTCAGTAGTTAGCCTATACCGGGGGACCTCGATAAGTTTAATTATACTGGCTTCCTGTTCCCGACAAAGTGAATTAGTATTAACCATCCTACAATTCAAGTTCAAGTATGTTTATTGAGATAAGCAGAAATACATCTCAAAGGGATAGTAGCTTAGGCTATTTCTACCCCCCTCTATTCAATTCCTCAGGGGCGCACAATTTCAGTGAGTCAAATACACAAATAACATTACAAGAATCCATGGAATCGCCTACTCGCCAAAGTCGTAAATGTAACAACATTATTCAACCGGATTTCAAAATCCAGTTAAAAAAATCCAGGAGAAAGGAGAGATGTGTGATAAGCCGCCGGCTTCCTGTCTCTGTCGAGGCCCCCTAGATGGTGAGCGTAAGATAAATTCAGGTAGTCATTTGTACTATGGCAACACCAACTTGTGGTATTATTATGATCCTAATATGACAACATTAACTAATTAACTATATATATATATATGCGAACAAGCCTGAATGGTCCCCAGGACTATATGCAACTGAAAACTCACACCCCAGAAGTGACTCGAACCCATACTGCCAGGAGCAACGCAACTGGTATGTACACGGACGCCTTAATCCGCTTGACTATCATGACTGGACATAAAGAAGTGATAGCTGAAGCTATTTGAACCACTTCCCCGCCGGCACTCGGATGGCAATCTTGGGCATAGCATTTTATCAAATCACCTCNTGAGGAAAAAATTTGAAAATTCTTATTGTATATGCAAATTCAGAACAATAGTGTCACTTCTCTGAGACTTATTTCTGCCTTTTCTATTTTCTATAAATGTGAAAAAATTCAAGCTTCTTTTTTATCATTCTTGAATCTGAGCTTATGGAAGGTAGCAGAACTGATTAGCTTGTTCAGTGCAAAGTTCATATGATCACCAGAATATAAATAAAAGTAATAACTTCACCAAAGGATACTGACCACTTATGCCTATTTTAATTAAGTTAAATAAAAAAATTACTTGTTATATAAAAATCTGTTACTATGCTTTACACTGTAGTTTTGTTGGATCATGTCCCTAAATATAACAAATTAAGATACACACTACTTCTGAGGACACCAATAACTCTTTTTAACAGCTAAAATACAGTACATGCCTGTCTTCATGTTTTAGCATTTCTTACCTAATGCCTGGGACTAGAATAGAATTGATGCCTCCTAACTTGACATTGATCTTGAGGCAGAGGTTGGATAATGTTTGAGGTGATGTCTTGTTAACATTTTTGGCTTGTACACATTGAGTTGCCATGCCCAAAACAGTATCACCCACTCTCTTCACTTCAGCTGTAACAAAAACTAGAGTTGGTAAGAGGCTACACAAAAACACGTGCAATTTGATAGGAGAATGTTAACGATAAAGAGGGGATTAGAAACAGATGGAAAGATAATTTGAAAGTTTAGTGGGATGATGTGATGGTAGCAAAACTGGATTTATAGGGGAAGAGTAGTGCCTGATTGCATGATACTGACATACAAGGTATATGAAAAAAAAAAGTACAAGAATGAAAAGTAGCAGCTGTGGAAAGCTGCAAAGCTGAGATATATACACAAATTTGTTTCTGTAAAAAATTTTCTAATGGAATTTATCAAATGCATTATGTACTTTGAAGTAAATAACAGAAGTGTAATTTTTACAAAACGGCAACAAACTGGTTTTTTATCCTAACGTTTGCATGATGTTGAGAACAGATGACTTTCTTGGATATAAAATTTGACTTACCATAGACTGGGGTCTTCCCAGGAAGTACTACACATACCAGCTGAAGACCAGTGAAAGTACTCTTGAGATACCGAAACATTGGCTCTACCTGGTCAGGTCCATTGGCATACTTGCAAAAAATGGCTGACCAATAATGGGCATTCCTGAATGCATGAAAATAGAAGAGGGGTTTAGAATATAAACCATTCAATATTCACCTGATTCCATGTAACATCTTTATATAAAAAATGACTAGAAAATGTTTGCAGAGACATCATAAAACCAATAAAAATTAATATAAATAATAAAGCCTTAACCCTCAGCATGTAACCATATTTATATTAATAGTGTAATGACTGGTCAATAATAACAAAATTCAGTAAATGACAATGGCTGCAGGTGATCAATAAATGATAATGACTGCATGTTGGGGATAATAGCTAAACTATACTGTATACACACATCAGTACAACACCACGTACTATAATTCAGTTTTGTGCATATAAGCCAAATACAGGAATAACCATAGTACTGTTACTATTATTTTAATTAGAAATATGTTTCATCTAGTTCAAGCTAACAGTGTTTTATACAAGAATTTAAATTATTAGTTTTTGAGTACTGTGCCTCTAAAAACAACAGATCAACACTAGGTGAGTACTAGATGACAAAACTAATAGCATTTATTTTAAGAAGCTTCCGATATTTTAATTTGCTCAACTTACCAGCATCATTACTTATTTTCTGTAGCTGTTGAGTAAAATTACGTAAAGCATCCTCTCTAACTGTTCGTTGTGGGGCAAAGCATGCAACTGCCCACACTCTAACTTCAACCCCAGTGAAGAATTGCTTTCCCCTCATGTCCCACACTCCTTGGTTTGGCAATGCCTGCTGCTTAGTTCGCCCTCCATACTGTAACTTTGGAGGTGGAAGCACCCGTCCACGCACCTGTAAAATACATTAATTAACTTTCTAGCATGTTAATTCTTAGCTAAAATAAGATATACTGTACATGCATAGATCATCATTGCTACATCTCTCCCTTTGTTGATGTGGGGAGGCATCATCAGCCAGAAACAAAAATTTAAGAAAAATTTACTCAAGTGAAGGATTTATATTGTATATATTAAAAATAAAGAGAAAAACAGAAGCCATCCATAGTACCTTAATAACCATTTCATAACCAGTAAAATTGGATGTATGGTGCTTCTCGTTAATCATCATATACACGGTTATAGATCATATAGACTCGGTTACCGTTATAAAGAAAAAATAGGAGTGAATTTTTTGCTTACAATTGTAAAACACTGTGTATTGGAAATACTTCTTACCAGGTACTGAGCAGCCTGGACCATGCTTTTTTTTGGAGAATGAAGAATGAACTAAAAGCCACCTATTGTCATAAAACAAAAATGAATTGTATATAGTTAAAGAAGTTATTTTTTAAAATAGAAATTAAAAAAATTGGTCACACTGACTCAGTAGAAACTACCCACAAAATGAGCACCCAAAGCAAACGGGTTAATTTCACTGCAATCCACAAAAAGTCATTTACAACAGAAAACTAAATTATTTAAAATGTACAAGGTTCAATAAAGGTTAGGCCTTGTCTCATGGTCATTAACACTTTAGCGCTTTGGGCTCAGCGTAAAAAAACATACCCAAGTGCTTTGGGCGTCTCGCGCGCTTAAGCGGTAGGAGCGAAAAGTGTATACTCTTTTCACTGTCCTGACACTAATTGTAGACCTACGTATTTAAATTTGGTATCACTGTGTTCGCAATAGAATTCTCTATAAGAACATACCTATAAAATACTGCCAAACAGAAACTGTTTGAAACAGTTCAAACAGAAACAGAAGCTCTCGCCAAACTGTTTGGCGATAGCGCCAAACAGCAACAAATGTTTCCACTCTCTTAATGATTGCGATGACCACATTTATCCTACATCATTGATTATGGTATCATTGGAACCGCAATAAAATTCTCTATACGGACATATGCATATAAATATAGAATCAATATCGCAACCAATCCACAAGACGGTTTGAAGTGGCTGAAGTGTTACCCGCGGCGGCATATCGGCGCTATACAATTGTTATACCAAGATGAATCACTGCCATGCCGTTTTCTTTAATAAGCTCTTTGGTTATTAGAAAAAACGTAAATTTCATGGTAAACATTTTGAGACTAACTAAAATAAAATCGCATAATAAATAAAATTTATATAATTATTTAACCATTGGACGCCAGCCAGCGTCCAGAGGGCAGAATCAGGAGAAAAAGCTTGGACGCTAACGGGCGTCCGCTAAGCGCGAAAGTGTTAATTGGTAAGCAAACCTAGATAAGACCTTAAAGCTACTTAAAACTCCATAGACCATCAGTGTATTAAATGCATTTTGAGAGGTGAGTCTCTATGAGATAAATGAGTTTGTGGGTAGTTTCTACCGAGTCAATGTGACCATTTTTTTTTTTAAATTCTAGTTTAAAAAATAGCTGTTCTTTAACTATATACAATTCATTTTTGTTTTATGACAATAAGAGGCTTTTAGTTCATTCTTCGTTCTCCAATAAAAAGCATGGTCCAGGCTGCTCAGTACCTGAGTGTTTCCAATACACAGTGTTTTACATATGTAAGCAAAAAATTCACTCATATGTTTTGTCTTTATAATGGTAACCGAGTCTATATGATGTATAACCATGTATATGATGATTAACGAGAAGCACCATACACCCAATACATGAGATAAATGAGTACAGTACAGAAAACAAATTTCTTTGAAAATGTTTTAGTACTTGTTACATCTAATAAAAGAAACTCTGAACCTTCATCCAACTCCTTACTGTACCTCCATCATTGCTGTGCTGATTGTTAAACCAAATTCTTGCATGTATGGATCATTATTGAAATCTGCTTTTCGAACTAAGTTATTAATCTCTCTCTCTCTATCTGGAGCTGATCTTGCTGTGGCCTTGATCATGGTCGAAGTCTGCATATCAGTAAGCTTCTTAATGCATCGCTGACCAGGAACAATGTTACAGACTTCCAGAGGAAGGTACGTATGTTTGTGTTCTTGACCCACCTAGCCAAAAAAAAAAATTTTTTTTTTTTTTTGAGGAAAATTATAACCTTATGAATTATCCCAGTTTGAAACCATCGTTACTACTTTCAAATTTCAAAATATTATACTGTATGCTATAAGTTTTAATGTATAAGTCAATATAACTTACCTGAAGGCAGGGCAAATGTGGGAACCTGAGTTTCATTTTGTATTTGTCAAGGAAATATTTAGCTACAGTGCACTCAACAGTTTGTCCATTTTCAAGCTGAAGTGGAAACCTGCCAAAAATTAAAACGGTCAATAAACAAGACAAAAATATAAATTGTAACACTTTTAAAATAATAAAAGTGGATGGTGGGTGTGCAAGGCGAGATATAAGGGGGTGCACATATATGTGAATGTATATGAATATATTTACTATTTGTGCCTGCTACATCGAGCTGTTAATTCTTGGCCTGACCTCTCCAATCGTTGGTTGTTTAATGTCCCAACTCTCAACCTATTTTCCTCTACCATATCTACTATATATATTTTTCTTTAACACACACAAATGCCCAGGATACAGCCAAGAGTTGTTGTCCACCTCCCAGGTGCCTATTTACTATCAGTTGATCAGAGACAAAATGTGAAAGAAACTCTTCCCCTGTGTTTTTGCCTTGGACAGGAACTGAACCAGGAACTTGGACACACACAGTCAACCCGACCATCTTTTTCCTGTAATATCTCTGTGCCTGTCATAAAAACTAAGTAGATTTGTTACACAGGATCTTTCTGTTATTATGTCATTACTCTCTAGGTGTTCAACCAATTTGGCTTTAACTATTATTTCTAGTGTTTTGACTACCATCTCTCAGGTTATCTTGAGATGATTTCGGGGCTTTTTTTAGTGTCCCCGCGGCCCGGTCCTCGACCAGGCTTCCACCCCCAGGAAGCAGACCGTGACAGCTGACTAACACCCAGGTACCTATTTTACTGCTAGGTAACAGGGGCATAGGGTGAAAGAAACTCTGCCCATTGTTTCTCGCCGGCGCCTGGGATCGAACCCAGGACCATGCTTGTTAATGATACAGGTCTATAATTTAGAGGGGTCCTCTTGACTATCAACTTTATAGATTGGTGCATTGCTTGTCTTTTTCCAAATATCTGCTAAGATTCCTGTGCTCAAGGATGTCTGGAGTATTAATTGGAGTGGAATGCTCAGCTCAGTTGCACATTCTCACAGCACCCAAGGTGAAGAAACTCCATCAGGTTCAACTGCTTTATTTCTTCCTAGCCCCTTGAATAATTTTTCAAATTCATTTTGGGTAACTTTCATATATTCTATGGTGCGTACTGGAATTGACATTGGGTCTGGATCGCTGAAATAATAATTTTGTAAAAACACTTTGTAACTGTTCATTTAGCATTTCACACACTTCTATTTTGTTCTCAATTTCTGGATTTTATTCTTTACATGCAGCGTGCTTTGAATGAATTTGCGGAAAAGGCCTGGATCTGTCTTCACACACACACACACACACACACACACAACACACACACACACACAACACACACACACACACACACACACACCACACGCACGAGGCATGAGTTACGAGAAAGGCTGCGGGAAATGCAACTTACGACACTGGAAGACAGAAGAGTAAGGGGGGACATGATCACAACCTACAAAATCCTCAGGGGAATTGACCGGGTAAACATGGATGAACTATTCAACACTGGAGGGGCGCGAACAAGGGGACACAGGTGGAAGCTGAGTACCCAATGAGCCACAGAGACATTAGAAAGAACTTTTTCAGTGTCAGAGTAGTTAGTAAATGGAATGCACTAGGCAGTGATGTGGTGGAGGCTGACTCCATACACAGTTTCAAATGTAGATATGATAGAGCCCAGTAGGCTCAGGAAACTGTACACCAGTTGATTGACAGTTGAGAGGCGGGACCAAAGAGCCAAAGCTCAACCCCCGCAAGCACAATTAGGTGAGTACAATTAGGTGAGTAAACACACACCACACACACACACACACACACACACACACACCACACACACACACACACACACACACACCACACACGTTCATGACTTTTGTTAGGCCAAAGCTAGAATATGCAGCTGTTGTTTGGTGCCCATATCTTAAGAAGCACATCAACAAATGGAAAAGGTGCAAAGACATGCTACTAAGTGGCTCCCAGAACTGAAGGGTAAGAGCTACGAGGAAAGGTTAGAAGCATTAAATATGCCAAAACTAGAAGACAGAAGAAAAAGAGGTGATATGATCACTACATACAAAATAGTAACAGGAATTGATAAAATCGACAGGAAAGATTTCCTGAGACCTGGAACTTCAAGAAACAAGAGGTCATAGATATAAACTGGCTAAACACAGATGCCGAAGAAATATAAGAAAATTCACTTTCGCAAACAGAGTGGTAGACGGTTGGAACAAGTTGGGGGAGAAGGTGGTGGAGGCCAAGACCGTCAGTAGTTTCAAAGCGTTATATGACAAAGAGTGCTGGGAAGACGGGACACCACGAGCGTAGCTCTCATCCTGTAACTACACTTAGGTAACCACTTAGGTAACTACACACAAACGTATAATGATTGCCAATCCACGAGAAGTTTACGTAATAGCACTAGAGATCTGCTATGAGGATGATACATTAATGATCACAAATGCATATAGTCCACCACCAAGCAACACATGGACAAAGTTGGCGCTAGGGAGCCGATCGGCCGAGCGGACAGCACGCGGGACTTGTGATCCTGTGGTCATGGGTTCGATCCCAGGCGCCGGCGAGAAACAATGGGCAGAGTTTCTTTCACCCTATGCCCTGTTACCTAGCAGTAAAATAGGTACCTGGGTGTAGTCAGCTGTCACGGGCTGCTTCTTGGGGGTGGAGGCCTGGTCGAGGACCGGACCGCGGGGACACTAAAAAAGCCCCGAAATCATCTCAAGATAACCTCAAGATAGATAGTAAATGAGAGGGTCTTATACAATAATGAGAGATCATAGTGAGAACGGATAAAGATAGATCACGACTGTTGATAGTCGGGGACTTCAACTTGAAATCCATACACTGGGAAGCATTAAGCTAGAACAGAGAATTTTTGGACCTGTAGATTTGTAGACCTCATCCTGGAAACATTCTTGTATTAACATGTTAAACAAGCTACGAGGATGAGGAAGGGGACGTTCCCCCCATGCTATATTTGATATTTACCAGGAAGGAGGAAGAGATATTTGACATTTAGTACCTTCCTCCCTTGGGTAAAAGTGACCATGTCTTTTTTGGGAATAAAGTATGCAATGCATTATAATCTGGAAGAAAATAAGGTGGTTGAAGCAGTTGAAATACCCAACTTCAGGAGAGGACATTATGGCGACCTTAGAATTTTTTTTAGTGAGTATAATTGGACA
>WNGS01165523.1:25777215-25811375 GCA_020271785.1 Procambarus virginalis | reverse complement strand
TAGAACAGGGAACCACGTTTGTAGATGCAACTAAACATCTGGGAAGTTGATCTCCAGCTGCCCATGTATCTTGAAATGCTCATTGGTACTGTCCACTCGTACTACAGAAATGACAAAAGAGCTTATAATTGTGGTCTGCAGCAGAAGGGTTAAGCTGTATGTCAAGTGTCACCTTACAAATTAAGCATTGAGCATTGTTTAGTAATAGGATTTAAGAATTTTTCTTCACAAATTTTTTTTTTTTTTTGACAATTTACTTTCATTTTACTTGTGATCAGTTCGTTTCAAGTGTTCATCGCTCCATTGTCTTTGCATAGTTTACATACAAGTGAATAAAGGGTTGAGTTTCTTTCCGGTCTTTCACAATATTTCTCAATCTTGCTGATGCCAAAGAATTACCACAACCTCTAATTGTGGTAAAAAGCAAACTTAACACTTTCGCTTGGCGACAACTCAGCACTGAGTCCTCCGTAGAATAGAGGGATGTCCGGTGGGGATTCAGCATCGAGTACCCCTTTAAAATATTTGCCAAAAATCCCGTTTTTATCTGATTTTTGGGGGGACTGATTTTAAACTGCGCGCCAAAGCATCACACGCACTGCATTTGGTAGACCACCCGGCTCAACTCACGCTGTAGGCCCGCTGTTTACACTCCACTGTTGTGACAGGTGTCGCCTCCCCTTGCATCTTGAACATGTGAACATTTCGGCTATTTCCTGAAGGGTTGACCCTTCAGGAAACTTTTTTCCTGCTGCAGGTGGAGTGGATAAAACTAATGTTTAACCCATGTCATGCTCCACAAACAACACTGAATTGGTAAGTACAAAATGTTTTAGTTTTTATATAGTTTATATTGTTGTTTATACTTTACTGTATTGTATTTGCTATATTGTTCTTCAATTTGCCCTTATATTCATGTATCCATCTAAAGCATTCTATTAGAAAAAATTTCATACCAAAATGAGCGCTGCAACACGAAAATTGATGTTAGCAACCGGAAAATATACTAATTATTTGTGGGTGGGAATTAAGGGTGTAGGGGTGGGCTTCTGGGCGCTCCCTCGCAGGTAACACTTGGCCCATTTTCAACTTGTCGGTGGGTGGAGTGTGACCAGTATTATATATATATATATATATATATATATATATATATATATATATATATATATATGCATATACAGTAATCTAGAGAATTCTATTGCGAACCCATCGATACCAAAATGAAAGACCTAGGACGAAAACTGAGGTGACCAAAGTGAAAAGTGTACACATCTTATTGCTCTTGCGCACTCTCGGGTCACTCGCTCGCACTTTCTGTTTGCTGCAGGTGGTAAGCCGAGCTTCTGGAGTTTATATGCATTTACTCTTCTAGAGAATTCTATTGCGAACACATTGATACCAAATTGAATATCTTAGGATGCGAATTGAGGTGACAAAGTTGAAAAGAGTATACACTTTTCAGAATTACCATGCTCTCCCGTGGAATGCCCAAACCCACCCGGGATAATGGGGAGGTCGTGCACCCAGAGCGCAAAAGTGTTAATATTTATCTAAAAATTTGCCACCTCACATTATTAAACAAGGAGGCCTAGTCAAATAACCCTCGTACCACCTGATACTTGAACTTTTGTTTTTAAATCACCTGTAAGCTCAGTTTAGTCACATTTTACCCATAGTCCAACTAGAGATATAATCTCCAGCCTCCAGCTTCAAAAGACTATCATATTGCCTTAGATTTCTTCTTAGGGGGAGGGGAAATCTTTAAGTTTACTAAAATATGTTGAGAGTCTTGGAAGGAACCACTATACAGGAGTATAATCCAAAATTGCATAAAACAACATTTATGAGGAAACATGAGATCACAAAGTGGTGCTTGAGTGTAGGCTGAAAAAGCAGGGCATGCTGACCATCACTGCAAATCACAGTGCCAACTTGTTCATGGCCAAACCAGCCTCCATGCAGAGCGATCCTTGCTCTGAATGGAGCGATACAGAATTAATAACAGCTTGTTTGATTGTTTCTGTTATGGATATATCTTGAATGAAATCATTTAAAACTTTTTTTTAAAACATTATATAAATAAAATATTTGTATATAATACAAACCTTGTATGATGACGCTTCTGCACAGCAATGTAAGTGATGCCAGGTTTGTAGTCTGCCTCTAGTTTAATACATGCCTCTCTCATGGCAGTCAATTCATGTTGCAGCACTGTCTGGAATTGACCCTCACTTACACCATCTCGATAAAGAATAATTCGATTTGGCTTGAATCGTGTAGACTTGTAGAACTGTATAAGAAGCTCCTTGACCATAGAAGATAACTCTTGGATAACCTCCTGTTAACACAAATACTTTGTCAGACTATGTAAACAGATGAAAACCTAATTATTTTCTAGTCATAAATGGGTAAATTATAATATGACAAGATTACCACCTTCTATTTACAGTAAAATTTTACACTTTTAGTTAGGAAATGGTTATTTGATAAATTTAATTTTATGCTGCACAGAACTGGAATCATATTTACATCTAGTAAACAATTATTGAAGCAAAATGAACAAATGGAGTAGAACAAATTATTACTTTAGTTACTGCTGAAAAACAGCATTTACATTTCTAACTTTTATGGTCTTGGTGGCAACAAGGAACTGTTAAGTTAATCAGAAATTTATTTTGAGAAAGTAGTAGACATGACAAAACTGAAATCTCTAAAATTTGCAATTAACCATTAAATGACAATATTTAAAATGGAAAAGGGTATCCAAAATTGAATGGTGCTTGCTTTCTGGATTTGCCAACAAAGTAAAATGGTCTTTCCATGACATTTTAGATTATTCTGCCAATAAGGGTCATGTTATCTGTTATGTAGGAGGAAAAAACATCTTTTTGACAAGCAGCTAAAAATCATCATGTTACCAATGGGTTTAAAAAAAGGAAAAATACTTGCGTCATGTGCTGTCCTCGCGAATGTCAGTTGTCTTGGTCGCGAGCCATCACTGGCACTTTGGCCTTGTGTTGTTGATCCATTCTGTCAATGGCAAATTCAACGCTTATTGAACTTCACTGGTAATTATAGTTTTCTAAAATCGAGGTTTTTAAATTAAAATTACAAAGATTATTAATCTGTATACTTAGGTTAAATAATTTCATATCATTTATGGATGTTTTTGCATTATATTCATCATCAGTAAAGAATATGCCATGACAACAACACTGGGGCTCATGTACACAAAATTTTCACTTTCACCACCTCATAAGATAGACAACAAAAGATCGCAATTGTTCAAAGTATATGGTTGTTCATTAAAGGAATTTTTTTTATTTAACTCAACTCTACCTTTTCTCAAATACTTAAAACTCAAACAGCAAATATTAAACTGTACAACACCAGCAGAATATAACCTATGATGCAATAGAAACCCCCCAAAAATAATAATAATAATAAAACGCTTTAAGATACTTGCTCAATGGAAATAGAGGTGTGCTTAAACTATGTAAGAGAAGGACCAACTGCCAGTTTGCTACAACCATGCAGATTATGACTTAGTTCTGATTATATGCAATAATTTTATTAAAGTATTTATTAGAAAAAAATTCTACCCACACCTCACTTAAAAAAAAAAAAAACTGTTGATAAGAGTCTATCCCTCTTTTCAGTACTTTATCGTTCGCACAATCCTGAAGACTGTTGATGGCACTTTTAATATTTCCCAATCTTTATTTGCACAATGAGATATTCAGATCAATATTCTGTTTCATTTAACATCCCAAAACAGGTTATTGTTAAAAGATCTTAAAATTGTTACAATATATTTGTAAAAACAAAATATATTAATAATAATCCAGAAACAAAAGACCATTTGTATTTCATGTGGCAAATCCAGAAGACAGACATGAGTCAACCCATCTTCATATTTTGTTTATATTTGTAATTCCATAGAATCCCACACAATGTATAATGTTTTCATTACCTAGCGACATAAATTAAAATGAACTTTATATAAGAAATGGGAGTGAAGAGCCATGCTTTATCTACTGAGGTATTTGGCAAACTACAGGCTGTCCAACTCAGCATCATAGGGAAATATTATATTTTATTATATTTACAGTAATCAATGTTTCAGGTAATAAACAAAATCAGTCAAATGATGTCATGTCTAGCAGGGTTTGACTGACCTTATTTTGTTACCGGAAACAATACAGCAAATAAAATCAACGATTCAAAATGATGCACGACTTGGAGGTCACCCTGTGCACTAAAGAAAAAAAATCAAACACTATAAACTATTATCACATTCCTGCTTGTGTACAATTCTAAAAGAAACACAATAGAAGTACAACAGACATTTTCAATCATCCTTGTTACATTGCCATTGAGTGACAAATCACAATACTGATTCAATACAAAATGAACTGCAAAATACCCTACTCTCAACATTCACCAACATAAAAGTCGAGTCTTCAGTATTTATTATGTAAACATAAGAAAACTATATGAATTCATGATATGAATTAATTAAATGAAAATGCCTCTTGCTGCAAAAAGGTTTGCACTGCATTTAGATGGCAATGTAAACAATGGTTCAATTCATTTATAAGAAAAAAATCCTGTATGAATTAGCTGTCATTAATTTAAGCAACTCTTGACCCTGCCACTCAGACAACAATTTGCCCAATGGTCAATAAGAGAACAAAATCACTTCTAAACAGAACTGATGCTGCAGTTATAATAAAACTTTTGTACTTTTAACCAATTTTTAATCCTCTTCCCTTAAGCAATAAAATCTTGGTATGGTTCTTTAAGACCAGCTAACTTATCTTTCATTTTCAATCCATCCCTAACAGTAAGAAAGAAAATATCTGCCTATTCGACCTGTATGTTTATCTTCTTATCTCGGCATTAAACTGAAATTGTTACTTGAATATAGTTATGCATAATCTTTTTGGTACTGGAACATTAAATGAAGGCAGAATGTTAAAGAAAGCTCTAGAACAGCTTGTATTGTATGTGTACCATAATGGGCTATGCCAAACTAACAATGGCAAGGTGTTCCTGGGGGAGTCCAGGAAAATTGTGCTTCATTAACATCCCTGGAAGTGGGTGGGAATCACACATCTTCATCCTGCTTCATCTGCCCCCCCTCCCAAACCCACACCATCTCATGCAAGTGCATATAAAAAAAAACTGTTGCATGATGTACACATTAAAAGTACCCTCTACCCTTCCGACCTCAGCTCCCAAGTTTAATTCCAAGATTGCAAGAATGTAGGATTTAAAAACTAAAATTGTTGCAAAATGTCCCAGATATTTATATTAAAAATAGGCAAATAATTGCAAATACTGCTATTGCCATTTGCATTTTTCTAACATGATTATCCATTACTGATTCCACCTCCCACTTCACTTTTTCCAATCCCCTCCTGTACATCCAACCTGGATGGAAAAACAAGGTCACACCTACCAACCACTCTTACATCACAAATAATTTTTCTATAATCAATAGACAGTATTACAAGTAAACTGGTAATATTAGAGAGTACTGCAATTACATGTGAAAAACCCACAGTTCATGAAGAGGCCTGGCATAAATATTGTATTCATGGTGAATGCTAGCCGGGGTGCCAATATTGACCATCGTACGCTTTATCATTTGCCAAATTTGATACATCACCTGTGCGCACACGTCATTGAAGACATTCGATACCTAGAAAGTGGGGCTCTTACAGATGGACTAAATTAAGTTTTTATGCTTGATTGTGAAGCTTGCCTCTTTCTCAAGGAACAGGTCATTATAGAAATACATACTCTCATATAACACATAACTCACTACACTACAACTACTTATGTATAGAACAAAATGTTAACGGCCGCAGACAAAAAATTTTAGTTGCAAACATTTTCGTAAACTCGTGAAAATATTCAGTTCGAT
Organism: Procambarus virginalis; assembly: GCA_020271785.1. Taxonomy (NCBI): domain Eukaryota; kingdom Metazoa; phylum Arthropoda; class Malacostraca; order Decapoda; family Cambaridae; genus Procambarus; species Procambarus virginalis. The sequence continues at coordinate 25,805,443 of WNGS01165523.1, read as the reverse complement.
TTCAAGTGAATGTCCTTCCTTTTGAATTTTGGAGCACAAGTTCAACTTAGTGCAGTTGCTGGCATCCTTGAACTCATAATTGATGAGAAACAGCAAGAAACACTGATTGTTAGAGATCAGCGTAGATAGAAATTTCAAGTGCAAGAGCAGGTCACACAAGATGGGATGAATGAAAACATGAGAGGATTGGCATGTGAGAGTAGCTGTTATTAATGCTCAATTTGTGAATCATGTGTAAAGCTAATTTCATTCATAAATAAACTGGGTATGGTTTTGTTTTTGGCAATTTATCTTGAGGATGAGTTACAAATTTAAGCATAAATATCTTAAAACTCCCTCACAAATATCAATGTGTATGTTAGGAGATTTATGAAGGTGAAAAATTGTAAATAGCAAGAATGAGGCAAGTGTACCAGGATCATTTTGTTATACTGAAGAGATGAATAACTGGTGAAGTGTATATATATATATGAAAGTAAAAATAAAGGGTGTTAGGAGAGGAAAGCCAAGATGATGATGGGCTTACCTAACAGGGCTTATGGGCCCTGCCTCATAGTTATTGAATCGTAAACTACATTCAATATTAATGCACAATTATCAGTTGTGAATCAAGTGAGCATTATATTCCCAACACATTAGCTCTGTCAAACCTGCTCTTGTAATTCTTGAATGGTGGTGACAACACCATCTCCCAGTTCATTTCACTGCATATGAGTGTTTTTATCTCTGTCTTCTCATTTCATTTTCACTTGGAAAATGACTGTTCCCCGTTTATTGTGATCATATCTTCTCAGAGTTTTCAATTTTTTTAACTCAAATTTCTTACTCTTCTTGTATTTCAAAAAGGTAAACATTCTATGATGATGCTTCATATTCTACAACTGGTCTGACATAAGTAGAGTATATTAACTGGAAGGAATCTGTTTAAATTTGAAAAAAAAATACTGTATATATAAGTTTAACCAATTTAATGTATACTGCTGATGTTATCCTATTTACACTATATGAGACTTCACTGTTAATACTGGTGTTATATCCATTCCAAAAATCACTATCACCCACTATATCAGATTTCTTCAGCTGCCACCCTCCATGAATCTAGTGTGTGCATTGTGCAAGCTGTCTTGGTGGTAGTAGTTTATGAAAATTGTGTGTTTTGTTAGATGACAAAAGATGAGAAACTTTGAACTGTATAAATAGTCTTATGAGGTAGAGGTACTGTTGTAAATAATTTTCTTGAATGATGATGTTACTCTGCGTGATCCTATGTAGTTAATAGATATAGTTAATGGAGTGGTAGTACTGTACTTTTCAAAACATTTAGCTTTCTTTTTTTCTATATTGTTCCCCATTTTACTTACCAACTCTATGAAAGTGGGAAACAGTAATAATAGTACTGATGTTACCTGATCAACGTCAACTGTATACTAGAACACACATTTGAGGGACATAAAAGTTGTGAATGGTTTATCCCCTCTATGTAGCTGAGAGCACCAAAAAATTAAAACCTTTCTCAAAAGAAATATAGAACAGCAAGAAACAAAATATTACTTATATTTTCTTCTTAAGGATTTATTATTTTTTATTTCATATAATAAATGAAGTGCTACTGATTAGTCATGCATGCTATGTATATAAATATATATAAATATTAGTTTTTATCCTAATGAAACCTAAATTAATATAACTGTCTTAACTCAACTTTCACAAATATATTCTAAATTATTGTAATGCAGCAGAACTCTTTACCCATCATCATTTACAATAATTCATTAACAAAAACAATGTGAACAACATGGAACCAACATTGCAATTGTTGGTTTAACATCTGGTCAATATCAACAATATTTATCTAATTTTGAATGAACTTTAGTACTGTTGATCTAATGTTAGGTCAATTTCAATAATAATGCTTTTCCAAAATCATGGTATCTAATACTTGTAAAATTCCCATAGCTAGAATTAGCGTGGCCCTAACCAATCACAATTTGTTTCACTTGACTATCATTATGTACAATACTTTGAACAGGCTTAGATTCATTGCAATTGTGCAAAAATATGGCTTTTCACTCTTTTGGTATCGAATTCAAAATTTGCATACTACAGTATGTAAGAGAATGTTTACCATCTATACTCGGTAATCCGAATCATAGGGGGGCTCAGCTCCATTCAAGTAAGCTTAATTTCTTACTAGGAATGAAAAAAAAAAATAAAAAAATTTGTACCACAACCAGTTACTTGTGCTGTTTAAACATTAATTTCCTCCGTTTACTCTTACATTTTCAGTTTACCTACTTATTCCTGCCACTTACCTGCACATATTTTCACAGCTTACATCCTCATTTCTGTCGCTTACCTCCACATTTTCATGGTTTACCTACTGCCGTTTCCTCAAAAAATGACAAACACAAATTCATCTGGATTACCCACCTGTCTGTGCTGCTGGACCCGGACTGTTGCGGCGTATCGAGAAGGATGAGCATCCATAGAACCTACTACAGCTGCAATGGACGGTTTCTTGTTATCCCCTGCTGGTGGATGAGTTACATCTGCACCAAGGAAGATTACTGGCTCGTTGAACACCTTAGGTCTGAGGAAAAATTTGAAAATTCTTATTGTATATGCAAATTCAGAACAATAGTGTCACTTCTCTGAGACTTATTTCTGCCTTTTCTATTTTCTATAAATGTGAAAAAATTCAAGCTTCTTTTTTATCATTCTTGAATCTGAGCTTATGGAAGGTAGCAGAACTGATTAGCTTGTTCAGTGCAAAGTTCATATGATCACCAGAATATAAAATAAAAGTAATAACTTCACCAAAGGATACTGACCACTTATGCCTATTTTAATTAAGTTAAATAAAAAAATTACTTGTTATATAAAAATCTGTTACTATGCTTTACACTGTAAAGTTTTGTTGGATCATGTCCCTAAATATAACAAATTAAGATACACACATACTTCTGAAGGACACCAATAACTCTTTTTAACAGCTAAAATACAGTACATGCCTGTCTTCATGTTTTAGCATTTCTTACCTAATGCCTGGGACTAGAATAGAATTGATGCCTCCTAACTTGACATTGATCTTGAGGCAGAGGTTGGATAATGTTTGAGGTGATGTCTTGTTAACATTTTTGGCTTGTACACATTGAGTTGCCATGCCCAAAACAGTATCACCCACTCTCTTCACTTCAGCTGTAACAAAAACTAGAGTTGGTAAGAGGCTACACAAAAACACGTGCAATTTGATAGGAGAATGTTAACGATAAAGAGGGGATTAGAAACAGATGGAAAAGATAATTTGAAAGTTTAGTGGGATGATGTGATGGTAGCAAAACTGGATTTTATAGGGGAAGAGTAGTGCCTGATTGCATGATACTTGACATACAAGGTATATGAAAGAAAAAAGTACAAGAATGAAAAAGTAGCAGCTGTGGAAAGCTGCAAAGCTGAGATATATACACAAATTTGTTTCTGTAAAAAATTTTCTAATGGAATTTATCAAATGCATTATGTACTTTGAAGTAAATAACAGAAGTGTAATTTTTACAAAACGGCAACAAACTGGTTTATCCTAACGTTTGCATGATGTTGAGAACAGATGACTTTCTTGGATATAAAATTTGACTTACCATAGACTGGGGTCTTCCCAGGAAGTACTACACATACCAGCTGAAGACCAGTGAAAGTACTCTTGAGATACCGAAACATTGGCTCTACCTGGTCAGGTCCATTGGCATACTTGCAAAAACATGGCTGACCAATAATGGGCATTCCTGAATGCATGAAAATAGAAGAGGGGTTTAAGAATATAAACCATTCAATATTCACCTGATTCCATGTAACATCTTTATATAAAAAAATGACTAGAAAATGTTTGCAGAGACATCATAAAACCAATAAAAATTAATATAAATAATAAAGCCTTAACCCTCAGCATGTAACCATATTTATATTAATAGTGTAATGACTGGTCAATAATAACAAAATTCAGTAAATGACAATGGCTGCAGGTGATCAATAAATGATAATGACTGCATGTTGGGGATAATAGCTAAACTATACTGTATACACACATCAGTACAACACCACGTACTATAATTCAGTTTTGTGCATATAAGCCAAATACAGGAATAACCATAGTACTGTTACTATTATTTTAATTAGAAATATGTTTCATCTAGTTCAAGCTAACAGTGTTTTATATAAGAATTTAAATTATTAGTTTTTGAGTACTGTGCCTCTAAAAAACAACAGATCAACACTAGGTGAGTACTAGATGACAAAACTAATAGCATTTATTTTAAGAAGCTTCCGATATTTTAATTTGCTCAACTTACCAGCATCATTACTTATTTTCTGTAGCTGTTGAGTAAAATTACGTAAAGCATCCTCTCTAACTGTTCGTTGTGGGGCAAAGCATGCAACTGCCCACACTCTAACTTCAACCCCAGTGAAGAATTGCTTTCCCCTCATGTCCCACACTCCTTGGTTTGGCAATGCCTGCTGCTTAGTTCGCCCTCCATACTGTAACTTTGGAGGTGGAAGCACCCGTCCACGCACCTGTAAAATACATTAATTAACTTTCTAGCATGTTAATTCTTAGCTAAAATAAGATATACTGTACATGCATAGATCATCATTGCTACATCTCTCCCTTTGTTGATGTGGGGAGGCATCATCAGCCAGAAACAAAAATTTAAGAAAATTTACTCAAGTGAAGGATTTATATTGTATATATTAAAAATAAAGAGAAAAAACAGAAGCCATCCATAGTACCTTAATAACCATTTCATAACCAGTAAAATTGGATGTATGGTGCTTCTCGTTAATCATCATATACACGGTTATAGATCATATAGACTCGGTTACCGTTATAAAGAAAAAATAGGAGTGAATTTTTTGCTTACAATTGTAAAACACTGTGTATTGGAAATACTTCTTACCAGGTACTGAGCAGCCTGGACCATGCTTTTTTTGGAGAATGAAGAATGAACTAAAAGCCACCTATTGTCATAAAACAAAAATGAATTGTATATAGTTAAAGAAGTTATTTTTTAAAATAGAATTTAAAAAATTGGTCACACTGACTCAGTAGAAACTACCCACAAAATGAGCACCCAAAGCAAACGGGTTAATTTCACTGCAATCCACAAAAAGTCATTTACAACAGAAAACTAAATTATTTAAAATGTACAAGGTTCAATAAAGGTTAGGCCTTGTCTCATGGTCATTAATTGGTAAGCAAACCTAGATAAGACCTTAAAGCTACTTAAAACTCCATAGACCATCAGTGTATTAAATGCATTTTGAGAGGTGAGAGTCTATGAGATAAAAGAGTTTGTGGCCAGTTTCTACCGAGTCAATGTGACCAATTTTTTTTAAATTTCTAGTTTAAAAAATAGCTGTTCTTTAACTATATACAATTCATTTTTGTTTTATGACAATAAGAGGCTTTTAGTTCATTCTTCGTTCTCCAATAAAAAGCATGGTCCAGGCTGCTCAGTACCTGATAGGAAGTGTTTCCAATACACAGTGTTTTACATATGTAAGCAAAAAATTCACTCATATGTTTTGTCTTTATAATGGTAACCGAGTCTATATGATGTATAACCATGTATATGATGATTAACGAGAAGCACCATACACCCAATACATGAGATAAATGAGTACAGTACAGAAAACAAATTTCTTTGAAAATGTTTTAGTACTTGTTACATCTAATAAAAGAAACTCTGAACCTTCATCCAACTCCTTACTGTACCTCCATCATTGCTGTGCTGATTGTTAAACCAAATTCTTGCATGTATGGATCATTATTGAAATCTGCTTTTCGAACTAAGTTGTTAATCTCTCTCTCTCTATCTGGAGCTGATCTTGCTGTGGCCTTGATCATGGTCGAAGTCTGCATATCAGTAAGCTTCTTAATGCATCGCTGACCAGGAACAATGTTACAGACTTCCAGAGGAAGGTACGTATGTTTGTGTTCTTGACCCACCTAGCCAAAAAAAAAATTTTTTTTTTTGAGGAAAATTATGACCTTATGAATTATCCCAGTTTGAAACCATCGTTACTACTTTCAAATTTCAAAATATTATACTGTATGCTATAAGTTTTAATGTATAAGTCAATATAACTTACCTGAAGGCAGGGCAAATGTGGGAACCTGAGTTTCATTTTGTATTTGTCAAGGAAATATTTAGCTACAGTGCACTCAACAGTTTGTCCATTTTCAAGCTGAAGTGGAAACCTGCCAAAAATTAAAACGGTCAATAAACAAGACAAAAATATAAATTGTAACACTTTTAAAATAATAAAAGTGGATGGTGGGTGTGCAAGGCGAGATATAAGGGGGTGCACTTATATGTGAATGTATATGAATATATTTACTATTTGTGCCTGCCACATCGAGCTGTTAATTCTTGGCCTGACCTCTCCAATCGTTGGTTGTTTAATGTCCCAACTCTCAACCTATTTTCCTCTACCATATCTACTATATATATTTTTCTTTAACACACACAAATGCCCAGGATACAGCCAAAAGTTGTTGTCCACCTCCCAGGTGCCTATTTACTATCAGTTGATCAGAGACAAAATGTGAAAGAAACTCTTCCCCTGTGTTTTTTGCCTTGGACAGGAACTGAACCAGGAACTTGGACACACACAGTCAACCCGACCATCTTTTTCCTGTAATATCTCTGTGCCTGTCATAAAAACTAAGTAGATTTGTTACACAGGATCTTTCTGTTATTATGTCATTACTCTCTAGGTGTTCAACCAATTTGGCTTTAACTATTATTTCTAGTGTTTTGACTACCATCTCTCAGGTTATCTTGAGATGATTTCGGGCTTTTTTTAGTGTCCCCGCGGCCCAGTCTCGACCAGGCCTCCACCCCCAGGAAGCAGCCCGTGACAGCTGACTAACACCAGGTACCTATTTTACTGCTAGGTAACAGGGGCATAGGGTGAAAGAAACTCTGCCCATTGTTTCTCGCCGGCGCCTGGGATCGAACCCAGGACCACAGGATCACAAGTCCAGCGTGCTGTCCGCTCGGCCGACCGGCATTCCATGTTATGGAATGTGGAATTGGAGAACATAGACCCCACACAACCTATGAATTATGTGAGAAATCTTTAAAGAATTCTGACAAAGAAAGGGATCTAGGGGTGGTTGACAGAAAACTGTCACCCGAAGACCACATTAAGAACATTGAGCAAGGAGCCTATGCTACACTTTCTAACTTCAGAATTGCTTTTAAATACATGGATGGAGAAATACTAAAGAAATTATTCACGACTTTTGTTAGACCAAAGCTGGAATATGCAGCGGTTGTATGGTGCCCATATCTTAAGAATCACATCAACAAACTGGAAAAGGTGCAACGGCATGCCACTAAGTGGCTCCCAGAACTGAAGGACAAGAGCTACGAGAGAGGTTAGTCATTAAATATGCAAAAACTAGAAGATAGAAGAAAAAGAGGTGATATGATCACTACATACAAATTAGTAACAGGATCAATAAAATTGATAGGGAAGCATTCCCGAGACTCGGAACTTCAAGAACAAGAGGTCACCGATTTAAACTAACGAAACAAAGCTGCCGGAGAAATAAGAAAATTCACTTTTGTAAACAGAGTGGTAGACGGTTGGATCAAGTTAGGTGAAAAGGTGGTGGAGGCCAAAATCGTCAGTAATTTCAAAGTGTTATATGACAGAGTGCTGGGGAGACGGGACACCACAAGCGTACCTCTCATCTTGTAACTACACTTAGGTAATTACACACACACGTTTATGTTTTAAAATGAACAGGGCAATAGGGTTGTAGCTTGAAGGGCGAGAGGAGAGAACTTTGGGGGAGAAGGGGTCCTTATGGAGGAGAGTTTAGTCGGAGGGAGCGGAGAGAGTAGAAGAAAGATGGATAAGTGGAGGGGATAAGGAGTGGGGTAGGGAGAATTAAGGGAGAGAGCATTGGATACGAGAAACACCTGGCCTTGAGGAGCAGTGGGGTGCTAATATCGATAAAGTGCAGTGGTGCACTTTATTAGTGAAGCTATATAGTGTCACTGATGTAACAAATAGTATGAGGTTTATGTTCACCATCCTAAATTTCACCATGTTCTTTGACTAAGCCCAGTAACATAAATAACAGCTGAATAATATTGGAATGTCAAGTAATTACCTCCATGAATAAATAAAATATAATAACAAAGTTGCAAATGAAGATTCAAATATTTGCATGCATAGAAAGTGTTTACCCACAATATAAATTTAATAACTTACGACTGCATTTGAGCAGGTCTTCTGGTAACATTGCACACACGGTATTTTCTTCGCATTGCACCACAGTGAGTAATTTCAATCTGCAAGATAAGATTTATGTAATTTTAACTCATAGCTTTAAACAGATAGCCTATCCAATTACTTTATACACCACTAACCAATAAAAGATGTAATTCCTATGTCTGTACTAAAATTACTGACAAGCATTATATAGAAACAACTTAGGCACATTGGAAGGAATAGGTTAACAATTAAGATCTGAAAACTTGTCCTTCCTTCCACCCCATAAAAATGAGTTACAAATACCAAGCTTCCAACAATGTTGCACAACTGGTTGGTTGTACAGCAAGTGCACCATGTATCTACTACAAATTGTTCACATGACCAACAAATACGAAAAGGGTATAACTTCACCCTTACAAAACATTAAGGCCTGCTTTATTCTCTGGTAATTACTATGAAACAAAAGGGAAAAAACACAGATTTGTACCATTTACATTATCAACATGTCAGATTCATGAAATTTGAATTTACATGAGGTTTTCTAAGAACACATACCAACTTTTAAATAAAGGCATCACCACTATATTATAATTGGTAACTTTTAGTAAAAGATAAACTGAAAGTTTATGTAAAGAGTATGACCATATAGTTTACAGTCATACTCTATATTTATGGTCATATAGAAAGAGTATGTCCTTACCATAGAGTATGACAATTTACATGCAAACTTGCTGTATATAAATGGAATAAAATACAATGTAGTAAAATCTTTGTTGCATGTTACTAAAGTGCAAAACTTAATTATATTAATACTGATATTAGAATTGCTTATTTTACCTTTAATCCCTTAATTTCCTTAGTGAACTTTACACGTTGAGAGTCTGTTAGAGGTTTACGTTGTTCACCAATTTCCCGTATATCCAACACTTCACACATAAATTCTATTACCGCTTGAGCTTTGTAAAACGCTGTTGCAGATACTGAAACACAAATGCACATTTGACTTAATATAGTATTATATATTTTATGAGCAGGCACCAAGTTAAGTGAAATGAGGCTTACAGGTTAACATACAAAGAAAAATCACCTTCATTAGGGATCATAGATTGCTAATAGTGTATACTATAAAATATTCACAATGATCCAAATACATACTGTATGCATACCAAATCAAATTACCTGTAATAAAAAGGAATTGTATTAAATTCAACAATTATAGAAATTTAACAAAAAGTTCCTTTTTTTTTTTACACAAGATTTTTACTATTCATTAAAGCTTAATTGTGCCAAGCAAGGTCACTATTTAATAATAGTGATGAGCAAATGAATAAATAGAGTAAAACCACCATCATCCACTACTCCAAGAGCAAATACAACAGCCACTGCTCCAAGAGCAAATACAACAGCCACTGCTCCAAGAGCAAATACAACAGCCACTGCTCCAAGAGCAAATGCAACAGCCACTGCTCCAAGAGCAAATGCAACACCCACTGCTTCAAGAGCAAATTACAACAGCCACTGCTTCAAGAGCAATAAAACAGCCATTGCTTCAAGAGCAAATACAGCAGCCATTGCTTCAAGAGCAAATACAACAGCCACTGCTTCAAGAGCAAATACAACAGCCACTGCTTCAAGAGCAAATACAACAGAATATCAAAATGTGCTTAAACACACCATACAAAAAGTTAGAAGGCTGAGCCTAAAGAGGTAGTTTTCATTCCCTGTGTAGATAAGTCCACAATGCACAGGAATACTATACACAGAGAATGCGAGGGCCAGTCTCTGCAGAATATGCAACTCTAGCGTGGAATTCTCACCTGGTATAGCACAAGATAAAAATTTAAGATGTTAAGATATGCCATGAGACAAATATTAAGAGATTAAAGGGATAAGTTATGAGCACACAACTAAATCTAATATGGGAAAATATGATATGATCACAACACACAAAGCTGAAGGGAATTGACAAAGATACACATAGTAATATCCATGAACAATAGAACATGGAAGGATAGGTGTCGGTTACATATATACGAGACAGAAATGTACAAAAATACTCATATGCAAGGCTAGAGTTAGATCTCACTCCCTGTGGGCACAACTAGGAAAGCATATATATAACATGCAACCACACCCAATACACATTTCCACCGCACACAGTACAAACGGAACACCATCCACAATGTATTTTATACTGGCAGGTAGAGTATCAAGGAGTTTTGTTTGACAAAAGACAACCTAACCTTCAACCTTGGAATTTACCGAATGTTCCTATTAGTCATATGAAAATTGTTGTTTACTGATTGACATTTTTCAAGATGTTACATGACAGGCTTAATTATAATGAAAAAATTGCTTCAATACTGGCCGTTAAAAGCTGCAGGGCATTGCAAGTTCTCAAAGCCCACACACATCATATATGAAAAATTCTTAAATTACTAAGAGTAAGTGCCATACCAAAAATTAAAAGTGTCTAAGCTCCAAACCCCTCCTTCCCTCCCACCTAAAAGGTTCAGGAATATTTCCACTACATTTTTTGTTATAAACACTACTGATATTTGGTGTATTCCCAGAGAATTTGGCATGGAATTTATGTTACATTAATTAGTAGATAAATATTTTACAAAAAATGTACCTTTATAATGAAGTAATATTCACAAATTTTACAAAATAATCATGGAAAATTAGATTATGAAAAAACATTACGGCTAAAACAAGTTTGAAAAACATTTGCAGAAAGTGATAGAACACCAAGTGGGCAAGAAAATAATTACAGGCCAAGCCTTAATAAGAGAAAATGAAGTACTGTAATCAACTTCTGAAGCAAAATATTTCCAAATACTGTAGACTAATTGCATATTGTTAACAACTTCCAATGTACTGCAAATAAAACATGAATGAACAATACAGTTCAGTATGTAATTACCATCAATATTGAGCATCATCTTCCACTGAGATGGTCGTACACTTTGGTGAAATCCAAACCACACCTCCCGACCACCACTAATGGGTGTAGTAACCATCCGGGGCAGAGAAAAATGACCTTCCAACAGGGGTATAAGTCATAGATGGCAAGTGGCGCATGACTACATCTAAAGCCTGTAGAAAAAAAAATATATATATACACTATACAAACACATACACAACCAGATTGGTGTGCAAGTAGGGGCGAAAACAGACAACCAAAAACAACACTAGACAGAACTGAATTTAAAAGTATAAGAGGTAGAAAGATACCTGGAGGAACTGTAACATACAGTAGGACCAGACCAGATATCACCATGGTTCCTGAAGGAAGTTGCAGGAATCTTAGTGTTACCATTAACTATAGTGTAACATTACACTTGAAACAGGAGCGCTACAGGAAATCTGAAAAAACCCAATCCAATGTAATAATCCCAATATTCAAGAAAGGGGACAGACATGAAGCACTAAATACTGACCCATATTATCAACATTTATCCATGCAACAAAAAAAAATCAGAAAAAAGGACTGTAGAATATTTGGCGAGGGTTCATTTTATAATAGAGCCACAACGTGGCTTCCGAAATGGAAAATCATGCTTAACCCTTCAACCCACAACACAATCAGCGATGCTCTTCCTAATTATCCAGAAGCTGTGAAACCGTTAGTGAGGTTTAAAAAGTTCCGCATAAAATATAAAACTTATACGGGTATATAGTGCTCACATCTGCTTCCTCAGCCCTCCAGTAAACAGATGCCATCTTGGAACTGAGATGACAGTGACAGTAGGCCATGCAACAGCAGTTCACAGCACTGCCAGGCAGCTCGTACCCACAGCATCACTTAATAATGACAAAATTAATAACTACAATTATTTAATGACTATCATAAATAATCTTGACTTTAAACATTGTACAGGTTCAGAAACTAGTGAACCAAATGCTGGTTACGATGTTCACAGAACATAGCTGCAGTTTATTGCATCTACATGAAACAGGACCTTGTGTTCCTTTAAGAAAATGAACTTGTGGGAAAAAATTATATTCAGGATTTAGTGAGCAACAGACTAGCACTTAGTGATGCACGATATTCATACATTAGGGTTGCCAATGTGAAAAATATACAACATTTTTGCTTACAAGCTCAACAAAAAAATTCATATCTTTGCTTATAATTAGGTAGATCCTTAAATGTTGAACTGTTTTGAAGCCAAGGAAACATTGCTTTCATTAAAATAGTTTTACAGTTAATATTGAATTATTTTTCATTTCAACATTACTGTATATAACATTACAGTAGAGCGCCTCAGGCACCTATGGGCGCCTCACAGCTGGGTGGATAAGGCTTCAGATTCATAATCCTGAGGTTCCGGGTTGGATCCCCAGTGGAGGCGGAGACAAATGGGCAAAATGTTTCTTTCACCCTGATGCCCTGTTACCTAGCAATAAATAGGTACTGGGAGTTAGACAGCTGCTATGGGCTGCTTCCTGGGGGTGTGTGTAATAACAAAAATAGGCGTTGGTCGAGGACCAGTGCATATCATTTGTTCACTACTACACAGCCATTTTTCACTCGTGATAGCACCTTCCTTAACTGTTTCCTAATGTGCTGTGCCTTTATATCAAGTGGGTTGCAGCACTGTTATGTATTTCTATCCATTGCCACACACTTATCATGTTATCACAGCTTACAGACATCTGTCTGGTATACTGTACCAGTCCCTTCCACCACTTGTCCACACTACAGAAACTCTAGCAAGACTGAGAAGCAGTCATGCCAACTGAAAATTTTCAAAAAGAGATAGAGCTAAATTATTAGCAATAAGCATACAAAACATAAATATAAATTAATAGTTGAAGTTTAGTCCAATTCTGAACACATGAATCNCTCACAGATATCACCTTCACAATATTGTGACAAAATAAGCAAGAGAGAGAATTGGCAAGGGGCCCATTTAATATAATGACTGATTTTGCTGCACTGGAGAAGGAAAGGGGCTTATTGAAGACTTTTAAAACCCTACAATCTCTATGACTACTGTTGCATAGAGGTTGGAAGAAGCTGAAACTGCCCTTTTATAAACTATCAGGGTACTGGGGTCCGGGTTACCTTTTTTATTTTATTTTTTTTTAGTGCAAAACCTCATTGAATCAAACCAATTTAGTATAACTTTCTCTTTGTGGGTGTTAATATTCTTGAGCTAAGTCTGCAGGCTAGTCTCCACCACACAAATTGAAAGACACCACTTTTAAAATTTAGGTATGGCATTTTGGCAAGTATACTTAAAATTAATGAACAATTGAAAGAGGTGTCATACCATCTGAATAACTGAATAATCATAATAATAATAAAATATGGCAGTAGCTATAGATTATTGCCAACCAGACAACCCGGATAAGCCCCATAATACCTGACGAATATTCAAATGAACACTGTAAGGACTTGCTACCAGACCTTAGTGGACGCAGCTATATTGATCATCACATTAGTATGGACTATGCCAGTTTGAAAAGCTCTTGCTGAAAAGATTGATTTTTTTTTGTCTATGGAGCCAATTTTGGTGTAAACATTTCAAGAGTTTTACAGATAAAATTGCCAATCCTCACATCCAATATGGATGGAATGTGGTTAGCTGAAGAAATAAAGTAAGTTAAGTATTCTTCTAAATTATGCAGCATCACAACAATAAAATCTGTCTTTAGAACTACCAATCTTGAGGGAAGTGCTCAATTGCCTTGCACTTCATATTACATAGCCTTGATCTCCCTGTAAAACATTAAGTTTGAACTCACATGCCCAGCATGTTATTCTTACTGCATTTTTATGCAGATTACACCTCAAATGCATACAAAACCTCTAAAATGCTTTAATGGACCCAATAACTTCATATTAAATTAATTTGTGTAAGACAAAGTTAACTCTACTCTGCATTTTTACTACTTGTGGGCTTTGGTAACTACATTCAGGAAGACTGGGATTCTGCATCTGATCTTGTTGAGTAGAGTTGCCATTTACTGCTGCATTAGAATGTAGCTGCACCTTGCCTCATGGCATCACATGAGCTGTATTATAATTATATGGCACCCAAGCCCAGGCTGCTCTTTGTGAATTGTTAAGTTCAGTTGCTTGAACCAAACATGCTGTCACATATTGTCCTGATAGGAAACTAGTGCCTAATACATATCTGTGGCATTTATGCATGTTAGGGTTTCAGACCAGTACTGTCGAGATTTACCTGCAGTTTGATGGTAAGCTATGTGTGAATAACGTAAAATACACAAAGAATTTTTGCAAATATGCAAATAAAATGTAATGCAAATACAATAATACAATGCCTACATCACACTGGAAGGAAAAACCTGCAGTTCTGGCCAAGACTAGGAAGTACACAGGTAATACCAGGTGTTGGTGATGGGGGAGGATGGGGTGGGGGTAAATAATGCTATGAAGATTATAATAAAGTCAGATTTCAACATGGATTTTTTTTGAGTGACAATTAGATCTGTATTAAAAAATGCCACTAGGAGAAACTGTCTAAAATTTACAAAATAATATTTTTTTTCTAAACAGTATTCACCCCGTATCCTGGGGAGATCACAGCACCACCTCCGAAATGAAGGTACATATGTGTGAGGGTTTCCTGGCCCTCCATAAAAAAAATGGCAGTAAAAACTTGACTGCAGGAGTCTATTACCTTAAATAATTAAAAACCCATGTCACAGTGGCTTTGAATTTCCTGGCTTTGTTAACACCAACTACATCGAGTTCAGTAACTTTGAAGCTTGAGATACGTGTACTATTATATTTCTCACCACAGAAAAATAGATGTCAATAGTACATATAAAAAAGCCTCATAATTGCTGCTTAGTGTGCACAAGTAATTTATACAGTAACATACTTGAGAGACCTGGTGCACCAGATGAATGCACACATACAAAACGTGGGTTACTCCTTATATTTTCATCTTCAGCATCACAATTCAATGAAAACACACATTTAAAGTTACTCTGGCAATAGTTTACAGTGACTTAACATGTTAAAATCGCATATTATATGTAAGCCACCATGATCGCTGGCATGAGGTACATCAGCAGGTACAATCTAATAACCATTACACCACTTGCTGCAGGTACAAGATTCCTACATTACAATCATCCAACGTGTGACTTAACAGATTTACAAATGTTAATAGTAACTTCTAATTGTAATGTAGGATTAAACCTGTTCCATTATATCTATAACAAACTGTAATGGTCAACACCTTTGCCTACAACTTTTGCCATTTCAAATATCTTGAAGGAATGCCGCCAAAATACTAAACCCAAATCTAAATTGGGGACAACAATTGATTCAGGTTAACTGAATCAGTCAGTTCATAATAAATATGGTCATTCAAGTATCAAATACACAACTACTTTTTAAAGGAAAAGTAGCAGATATAAACTGTAAATGTTAAAGTGAGATTTCTAACAATCATTTCACGGGTAAAAACTTAAGTAATCTTAGAACAACTTTCATATATATGGAAGATCTAAATCAAACAAGACTCATTAAATAATTTTTCAAAATTGACCACAATAGAGATGCATCGACGAGTATGTCTGCAGATGAATACACAAGACTTGTCCACAAGTAAATCAGTGTGATTTGTCCACAATTCAGTCCATGTGACTTCATCTTGCACAATGATGATGTGAACCTTGAGTCAGACTAGGTAGAACAAACAGTTAAGCGAAGTACATCACCCTGTTAGTGTCAACATGCACTGTCACTGCTCGAGCCATTGCTGATGGTGTGCGGTCCTCACTATTACCAGATTGGTGAGATCCTTCTCCACTGTTTAGAAGTAAAGACAAACGACGTTTAGTTATCAAACTGGGGAAATACAATTAACCCTAATCTGTATATCTCATTAAGGCCACAAAATCCTTTACTACTGCAAGCCCCAAAATAGGGTTTGTAGGTGGGTTTTCCCTCATTAGCCATACTTTTCATGGCATAATATTTATATTGCTCATTACAGTTATGCCAGAAAAGATGAAATTTAAACATGAATTTTGGGGAATTTGCCGATTGGGAAGGAAACTTTGAAGTTTGACAGACACTATGAAAAATACACTTTCAAAAGCAAATTTGCTATCTAGAGCTCTACTATTAAGTACCAAATCAAGTGATGTACAGTACTGGTATATGCAAACACACTTTTACATGACAAGACATTTCCGAATCTCTATTATGTTACTTACTCCCCTTGCATTTATTATTAACCTGCTTATGTAAAAAATGCACCAGGCAGTGAGAAACTATTCACTGTACAAGCTGACACTCACAACAGCATGAATGTAACAATTCAATATAAGAGTAATGTAATGGGCTGAAACTCACGACTGGTTTCCCATGCCGATACACTATCCAAGTGGATAGTCTGTCGGCATGGGGAAACTACAGTTTTGAGTTCGAGTCCATCACATTTCTCTTTTATGGGATGGATACTATTCACTGCATTTTACACTGTCTTCCCCTTGCTATCCTTACCCATTTTACCCAACCTGTCATCCAATGGGTGTGCTCAGTATGCCCATACCATTTCCAATGAACTACCTCCAAGGAAATTGCCCACGGCTCCATTATGCCAATTTATGTTATTTACCTGAACCCCCAATCATAATCAATAAAATCTATCATTTATGTGGGTAAATAAGAATTCTAATTCGATTTATATTGATTGAACGTGAGAATGCATTCCCAGATATCACACATCAAGTAATTACCGGGCATGTTTAATTAAGGATCTTATTGGAAAAATAGGATGCATTCTAAAATTGTGAATTTTATTACAGCATTTAAATTTATATAACGTATGTATGGCAAAAACTATTATTTTAATACTATACAATATAATATATTTTAATGTGAAAAAGTTTAAATTTTCATTGGTTGCGTTACGAGTGAAGTACAATTTCCGCTAAAACATACGATTTTGTAAGATATAATTTAATTCAGTATTTATGCATTTGACGTAACTTTTAATATTAGGAAAAACATGACAATTAATTGCAATTGCTCATATTGCCACACAAATCTGCATAAAACTATTCATCGACCGCATTAAATCGGTAAATTATTTAAATTTTAACCTCGCATGTGTGTTCTGTGTTATATCCCACGCGAATAACAAAGTCTAATGTAACTACATTATTTAAAAGATTTGTCAAGTAGCCAGACTAGTGCAAACTTCAATTAGCTAATTTGTACACGGATCGAGTTCTTTTATACGAGTTTTTCCTTTAAAAGAAAGCTACCTCACCTGTCATGCTCTTTCTCGACGAGATGATAACGTGCTCTGAAGGCTACCAAGTGGGCATAATAAGCTGGGGCAGGTATGGAGACTGACCGAGTACACCGAACATATGTATGGCACAGCTGGTAGGTCAGGCACTGCAGTTCATCACTATCAAAATGGTTATCATCCCACAATACATGATAGTGGCTTGGACGACTAGTGCCCTGTTGAAGAGGAAAAAAGTTGTAGCCTGAAAATAATCTAACAGAACTGTACATATGGATATATAGCTAAGCTTGGTTTTACATACTCTTTCTGTTAAGCAACTCCTTAGTGTCATCTTGAACTCTACCCTATTTTCCATTCTTCTGGGATGGGGAGACGCCTACCAGTAGAGGAAGTAAAAATATTTTAACACAATAAAGGCAGATATTCAGTGATAACCCAATCCAAAATATTGTTTTCCATACTCAGCAGTGACACAGAAGACCTACCCTAGTACCAAAAAAAAAAAAAAAAAAAAAAAAAAACACACACACACACACACACACACACACACACACACACACACACACACACACACACACACACAACTATGTCAATTAGAGGGACATTATGGTGACCTTAGAATTTTTTTAGTGAGTATAATTGGACAGACTTGATGCTAGGCAAGGAAGTGAATGAGATGTATGTCAAGTTTTGTGAAATATATGATAAAGGCACAAAAAAATTTATACCAAAACAGAGATGCAGAACTAGAAAACAGGATTGGTTCAATAGAAATTGCGAGAGGGCCAGAGACCAAAAGACACAAAAATGGAATCAATACAGGAAGAGGCCAAACCCCCAAACATACCAACGATACAAAGATGCGAGAAACAACTACACAGCAGTGAGGAGAGAGGCAGAAAGAAATTTTGAAAAAGGGATTGCAGACAAATGTAAAACAGAACCAGGTCTATTCTATAAATTCATAAACAACAAATTGCAGGTAAAGGATAATATTCAGAGGTTGAAAATGGGAAATAGATTCACGGAAAATGAAAAGGAAATGTGTGAAACATTAAACGAAAAGTTCCAAAGTGTGTTTGTACAAAATGAAATCTTCAGGGAACCAGATACAATAAGAATTCCAGAGAACAACATAGAGCACATAGAGGTGTCTAGAGACGAAGTGGAAAAAATGCTCAAAGAGCTAAATAAGAACAAAGCAGTTGGTCCAGATGGAGTTTCACCATGGGTTCTGAGAGAATGTGCACCTGAGCTCAGCATCCCTCTTCAACTGATCTTTCAGGCATCCCTGTTTACAGGAGTTGTAGCTGATGTGTGGAAAAAGGCTAACATAGTTCCAATTTACAAGAGTGGAAGCAGGGAAGACCCCCTTAATTATAGACCGGTATCATTGACAAGTGTAATAGTCAAAATATTGGAAAAAATAATTAAAACTAAATGGGTAGCACACCTGGAGAGAAATGATATAATATCAGACAGACAGTATGGTTTTCGATCTGGTAGATCCTGTGTATCGAATTTACTCAGTTTTATGATCGAGCAACAGAGATATTACAGGAAAGAGATGGTTGGGCTGACTGCATCTATCTGGACCTAAAAAAGGCTTTCGACAGAGTTCCACATAAGAGGTTGTTCTGGAAACTGGAAAATATTGGAGGAGTGACAGGTACGCTTCTAACATGGATGAAAAACTTTCTGACTGATAGAAAAATGAGGGCTGTGATCAGAGGCAATGTATCGGACTGGAGAAATGTCACAAGTGGAGTACCACAGGGTTCAGTTCTTGCACCAGTGATGTTTATTGTCTACATAAATGATCTACCAGTTGGTATACAGAATTATATGAACATGTTTGCTGATGATGCTAAGATAATAGGAAGGATAAGAAATTTAGATGATTGTCATGCCCTTCAAGAAGACCTGGATAAAATAAGTATATGGAGCACCACTTGGCAAATGGAATTTAATGTTAATAAATGTCATGTTATGGAATGTGGAATAGGAGAACATAGACCCCACACAACCTATATATTATGTGAGAAATCTTTAAAGAACTCTGATAAAGAAAGAGATCTAGGGGTGGTTCTAGATAGAAAACTATCACCTGAAGACCACATAAAGAATATTGTGCAAGGAGCCTATGCTATGCTTTCTAACTTCAGAATTGCTTTTAAATACATGGATGGGGATATACTAAAGAAATTGTTCATGACTTTTGTTAGGCCAAAGCTAGAATATGCAGCTGTTGTTTGGTGCCCATATCTTAAGAAGCACATCAACAAACTGGAAAAGGTGCAAAGACATGCTACTAAGTGGCTCCCAGAACTGAAGGGTAAGAGCTACGAGGAAAGGTTAGAAGCATTAAATATGCCAAAACTAGAAGACAGAAGAAAAAGAGGTGATATGATCACTACATACAAAATAGTAACAGGAATTGATAAAATCGACAGGAAAGATTTCCTGAGACCTGGAACTTCAAGAACAAGAGGTCATAGATATAAACTGGCTAAACACAGATGCCGAAGAAATATAAGAAAATTCACTTTCGCAAACAGAGTGGTAGACGGTTGGAACAAGTTGGGGAGAAGGTGGTGGAGGCCAAGACCGTCAGTAGTTTCAAAGCGTTATATGACAAAGAGTGCTGGGAAGACGGGACACCACGAGCGTAGCTCTCATCCTGTAACTACACTTAGGTAATTACACTTAGGTAATTACACACACACACACACACACACACACACACACACACACACACACACACACACCACCANATATATATATATACATATATACATTGTGACTATTATTAATTTCTTTGGATATTTTCCATTCTACTACGCAAATATCTTCTACCATCTGGAGGTGAAGAAACAATAAGATCACTTAATCTTTTCCATTTGTATTGTTTGACGTTTCGTCACCGATGTGACATCTTCAGGAGTACACTGTTGAACTACACAGGTATACTGAGCTTACAAGATTGATGAAGATTAAGCCACCCAAGTGGTGGCACGGGCATGAATATTTCGTATTTTTTTTTTTTTTGGAAGGGAAATTCCTGTACCATAGCACTGTATCATCCTTGCAGATGACACTAGGATCTTCATGAGAGTAGGCAACATAGAGGCACACGGCGAACCTCCAGTCAGATGTAGATCAGGTCTTCTATGGGCTACAGAAAATAATATGGTGTTTAACGAAGACAAGTTCCAGCTCATGCGCTATGGAAAAAAATGAAATATAAAACGGAAACCACGTACAAACTCAGGCAAATCATAACATAGAACGAAAAGGCAATGTAAAGGATCTGGGTGTACTCATGTCGGAAGACCGTACCTTAAAGAACACAATAAAGTAGCCGTCACAACTGCAAGAAAAATGACAGGTTGGATAACAAGAACTTTTCACACTAGAGATGCTATACGATGATGACACTTTTCAAAACGCTTTGTGCTCTCTAGAGTGGAGTACTGCTGCACAATGACAGCCCCTTTCACACTGGTGAAATTGCTGACCTGGAGAGCGTGCAGAGATCCTTTACTGCTAGAATCCACTCGGTAAACATCTAAACTATTGGGACCGACTAAAGAGCCTAAATCTGTATTCCCTTGAGCGCAGGCGGGAGAGATACATAATAATTTACAAGTGGAAATATTAGAGGGGCTGGTCCCAAACTGCACACACAGAAATAACATCACATGAGACCAGAAGACATGGCAGGATGTGCAGAATACCCCCGTTGAAAAGCAGAGGTGCAACTGGTACTCTGAGAGAGAACTCTATCAACATCAGAGGCCCGAGACTGTTCAACACGCTTCCAACACACATAAGGGACATAACTGGCAAACCCCTCACAGTGGTTCAAGAGAGAACTGGATAAGCACCTCCAAAGGATACCTGATCAACCAGGCTGTGACTCATACGTCAGGCTGCGAGCAGCCGCGTCCAACAGCCTGGTTGATCAGTCCAGCAACCAGGAGGCCTGGTCGATGACCGGGCCGCGGGGACGATAAGCCCCGGAAGCACCTCAAGGTAAGGAGGCGAGGAGAAGGAATGTACTCCTGACGGAGCATCTGGCCATCAGCAAGAATTACAGAATAGGGGAGGTACCTACTACCATAGTGACGTCACGCAAAAGGTGACGACGACGACCACGAGGGGAGGTCGAGCGTACATATCAATCTGGAGGATAGAATGGACTTGGCCTGAAGGATAAGTTTATCAATGTCCTCGTAGCAGTCTTTCAGTTCCTTATCACCAGTTGCAACATGGTGCGAGAGAATAACTGTGCCAATGCTGGCATTTAACCAGCCATTTTTAGACATTCCGAACAGGGGTCTCCCCAATGTAGGACGAGGCTAAGCGGTCAGCTGCTTCCCGAGGAGCTGAAACGACACACGTACCAGTAAGGGTGGTGTTAAAAGTGACAAAGGTATCCACCGAATCAGCTAGGTACTTATAGGTAAATAAATCATCAAAATGTGTAGAATCAGCATGACAGACCAAATAATTAGTACATGTAACAGGACCAAAGCAAGCTTGGAACGTATTAATTATCAAAAGAAGGCACCAAGACGGAAAGGCTATGAAGCACCATCAAATGTGCGGAATAATCATAGGGCGCTAAATATCACCAAAGATGCCAGTATGAGAACAGAAACGCATAAGGCGAACGATATCGAAAGTATCTTATTCACCAAGAATTCTATCGAGGGACGGTCGGGAAGCAAGACATGTTTGTCCTGGAAGTCAGGGCATTCAACAAAGAAATGCAACGACCATAGATAAGAGGAACAATGCAGTTTGGAAAATAATGAGCAGGGCAACGCTTCATTAGTGCCCGTGAGTTTTACGTTTATTGGCCATTACGCAACCTTGCCAGAGCCGTTCCCACTGCAGGTTACGGGTAGGACGGCCACAGGGACACACTACTCTTAAGAGTACGCAGTTTGTTACCAGTAACAGAAGACCAACAACCCTGCCAATGGATAAGGATGGAGGAATAAATACTGGGTAAAAGTAGGAATAAGGAAAATATATAATAATATAAATGTATTATATTACGGGAGATGGGACAAGTGCAGATAGCTTCCTTAGCGGCTGCATCCGCACTCTCATTTAGGGGCACACCATAGGCTGGGAACCCAGGGAAAACTCCACTGTCTTAAATCTACTGAAGATAAGAAACAGCCAATGTTGAATCTCGACTACCACAAGACGGACTGGATTAAAGGACTTCAGAACCATGATTGGAAAGTATTAGAACCAGAAGGAATCATGCAGTGCAGAGTTGACGGCGCCGAGCACCCTCCAGTAAAAGGGGCAGTTGTTACAGTGAGAGATGAAGCCACTCTAGGTGATGAGGTGGTCACCACTAGTGGCTTGGGGCTTAACCCTGCCACAGAGGTGGGAGGGGAGCAGAGAGGGTTAGTCGGGAGAGCAGCCTGGTCAGGGCCCAATGTAGTGGGGGCTACAGAGCCTAGCCTTCCAACAGTAACTCGAGGCCTGGTCGTCCACCCTACGAGTCTGAGAAGCTAAAAAGAGGGCCAGATATTGGCATATAAATGAAAAGGTAACAATTTAATCAACAAATATGCCCCTATACCCACCATGGAGCCACAATTAGCAGATAGGACACCCGACAGGATGGGGGGGGGCGCAAAGGTGCATTGTGGGTAAGTAATTATCAAAGAAGGCACCAAGCCGGGAATGCCATGTAGCACCGTCAAATGTGCGGAATAATCAGAGGGCACTAAATATTTCTAAGGATGCCAATAAGAGAACAAACGCATAAGGCGAACTATGTCTAAAGTAAAGTATCAGATTCACCAAGAATTCTATCGAGGGACAAGTGACCGAGAGGGACGGTCGGAAAGCAAGACATACACGTGCGTCCTGGCAGTCAGGACATTCAACAAGGATATGCACAACTGTAAGAGGGCCAATGCAATTAGGACAATAAGGAGCTGAGTGGCGCTCCATTAAGTGTCCGTGAGTTAAGTGAGTATGACCAATATGCAACCTTGTCAGGGTCGTTTCCCACCGCCGGTTACAGTGGTAGTTGGAAGGCCACAGGGACACAGTACTTAAGAGTACACAGTTTGTTACCAGTAACAGAAGACCAACAGCCCTGCCAACGGCCAAGGATGGAGGAATGAATAACTGGGTAAGTCAGAGTAAGGAATACCTTTACGGGAGATGGGACAAGTGCTGATATCTTCCTTAGGGGCAGCGGCCACACGCTCATTTAAAGACACACCAATATGGCTGGGAACCCAGCAAAACTCTACTGTCTTAAATCTACTGGAAGTATGAAACAGGCATTGTGGATAAATACCTTGCGACCGCCAGTCCGTCAAGATCGGGCTCGGCAATGAAGGCAAAGATTGAGTGTTCCCTCGTTCGACGTCGGGTACCAGTTTTATGGGCGTGTGCGCGCACCTCCCCAAACATCAGTTTCAAAACAAAAGACATAGGAAAGAATATTCAAGAATGGCAAAATGTCTGCAGGAGGGGCACAATCAGAAAGGAGAAGAGCAGCAGCCATAAACGCTTACCTGCAGATGGTGCAGGAGCCCCTCACCACATCAAGGCATCATTCACTGCTTTGAGTTCCGGTGATATGGTGATGGGGGAACTGGGTAAGAACTCCAAAGGCACTTTGAGTTAAGATTTCCCAAGTTTTATGTTACATTTAGTCATTTTCATTCATAAGAACAAAATGAATAGTAGTAAAATGTCTGAATGAGTAAATATTCCAAGCTAATAATAGATGAAGCCCTCCATTTAAATCTAAAACGACCTGTACACCAAATATAGGTAGAAATATTTTTCCAGTAACTTTTATAGTTAGGTTATAAAAACAAAAACAAAAAAAAGAAACAATTTTTATTTATATCCCGCTTCAAACCACCATATCCTGTGCCCAACCTTAATGCTCAAGTCAAAAGGAGTATTTCTTAGAATGACTGCTGTGGGGTTGTTTTATAACCTCGCATATAAATCAGATGATATGTAAGAAACGACTATAGAAACTTTATGATATGCTACTAAGTAATCAAATAAAATTATTAGAGAAAATACTACAACACTGGAATACAGAATACACACACACACACACACACACTTATTATCTGGAATGATATATGTTATTCATTGAGATATGGTTAATTTTCAAATAAATATTATTTGCTGGATATGGCCTGCAGGAAGATATTCATAAAGGAATAAGATTAAATCAAAGCCCTTTTACTCATTGACCTATACAGTAAGTAGTAAGCCTTCATGCACACATTGTACCTTTCCTTGTGAGCAAGTTGAAGTCAATTTAGAAAATGAACAGCTCATTACCTTTTCAAATCCTATAATCGAATTTGGTGGAAAATGAAATACATAAATTATACACCATTCTTAACATCTAAAGCATAGCAAGTGCAAAACTACCTGCTTATATGGTTCATAAAACTGTATTAAGATTATGAGAAAAACACTAAACCATTCTACATGAATTGTTCACCAGCCTATAAATGATATA
Source organism: Procambarus virginalis (assembly GCA_020271785.1). Classification (NCBI taxonomy): domain Eukaryota; kingdom Metazoa; phylum Arthropoda; class Malacostraca; order Decapoda; family Cambaridae; genus Procambarus; species Procambarus virginalis. The sequence goes on along the minus strand of WNGS01165523.1, from coordinate 25,780,363 downwards.
CGTATACAAAAAATGTTTTAGAAAGATTTTTTCTTTAAATATGACCAATATTTAAGCAATTGCAATCAAATTCCCATTACACTGAACAAAGGTAATGTGAACTCTGGAATATGAAAGTCCTTATCGCTTCAGCAAAGTGAATACAGAGATATGATGTGCCATGAGGCAAATTGTGTGTCAAGATCCCTTTGTTCTACATTTCAGATAGTTGTACAACTTTAAATCTGTAGTAAAAATAAATAAAGGTATTTCAGACAAAAGATAACAATAAATATTTTGTTGACTATAAATGAACAAGATTTTAGGTTTTGACTCGAGACTAGTCTCTAACCGCATATTGCTTTGTGTTGCTGGTAGTGTCGCTATTCTAAATGATATCTTGTGACTGCGATATGTTACATCAGTGGCAGGATATGTGAGAGTGGGGGCACAGGACATGCTGCTCATAACCATTGTATATGCCATGGACCTACTCAACTGAATGGTGCCATTAGATTTTTATTTAAAATTTTAGCCATAAATGCATTAAAGGGCTATAATGACTTTTTTTAGACATTACTAAAGCACTCATCTACACAACGTTTTTTGTTAGGATTCAAAATGAAATATATATTTTGAAACCAGGTGAGACTCAAGATGATAGCAGCGAAACCTTAAATATTGCTTGTTTGGTCGGAGATTCAGAAATGCTGTACAGTATACTAAATTTTAGGAGCTGTAGTACATTTTTTACAGAAGAAAGTATCTCCACATTTATTGCCTTTATAAAAATAATCACCACACACAAATAAACATGCTAAAAGTATATAAAAAAAAATTAATTTAAATCGTGTGGATGATGTTTGCTAAGAAAAAATGGGTTAACACAAATTAATCACACAAGATTGAACATAAAATGTCCCTGCAAAGTTCTTGTATACACAAAACTAAAGTCTATATTCTTATATAAATTTTCATCTCAAACATTTATTTCAAAATGAAGCAAGGTACGAGCAACTACTCGATTGTTGTTATTACTGGGGAATTTTTTTTAATAACAAATGATGCATTACACATGAACATCAGCACCAAATCACTGTATACTACAGCACATGTCTGTCTATTTGGTTATTTATCACCACATGTTTGTAATGGACACTGAATGGGAAAATTATAAATACAGTAAATAATGCAATTTGACTTATCTGTCCTGTGGGAATGTTAATATAGAATTAGAAAAGGTAAACTATAATAACTTTTATATTAATAATCATCAACATAAAGCTATTTTCATGGCCACATTAGATACATAACAGTGCAAACTTTATTGCCTGTCACAAATAAAACATCTGAAGATTTCTCTGATATATAAAGTGTATAAATACAATAGATACCTGTTAAACCACAATAAAAACTCATGTTTACACGCAAACTTCGAGAGAACAAACAGCATCTGACACACCAGCTGAAAGATAACACGTGGTTCAAGGCACTACTAGGTGGAGGTGGAAAGTAGTCACTAACCTGATTGTTCCCACCTCCATCTGTGCCCCTCCACCTCAAAGAATAAAACCATTGCATATCCACCATGTAAAGATTAGAATCAACCACAAGTGTCAACCACATAACAGCTGCAAGAATACTTCAATTATGTTCACATTTGGTACACACCCAAACACACACACACAAAAAAAAAAAAAAAAAAAAAAAAAAAAATCTAGGGAACACGAGTGAAGAGGAGAGTTTAGAGAATGTCAGTTTCCACCTCGTTTACCAAAATTTCAATACTAAGTAACACTGCAGATGTACAAAAAGATCTTTGAAAATTCCCTTAATGATGGAAAGGAAATATCACATCAATCAGTTAAAAAGCATTTTTTCTGCATATTGTAAGCTACAGTCAAAAGCAGAATTAGGCAAATATTATAACACTACTGCCTAAAAAAATACCATTTATCCTCTTATAAATTTTTATAGGCATATGCTATTAAAGAATATTTATAATTTACTTTTTTTGTAATTAATCAAATAATGTACCAGAAAATGAATGCTACAAGCATACAAATATGGTATGGAAACTGAATTTCAAATATTAAAATTACAAGATCTTAATTTCAACATTACCACAGAAGCCCCCACTTGCTTGGTCTTTGGTTCTTCCAAGGAGTGAACACGTGAGCTTATCCAGAAATCCAAAATGCCCTAGCTATCTTAAAATTGGTACATCTATAATTCTTAAGAATGGAAATATCATCCTTAGCATTATCACTTCAAATAGTGTTACATGAAGTTTAACTATTCAAAAACATTAGGGAAATAATCTCCATTTACATGCCAAGCAATTATATTAACTACGAAAATTGTCCTGGAAATCCATTTACCAGTTGAGTGGCGGATGCCGTTTTAGTGCCAAGGAAATTAACCAATCAAGCACACAACTACACAGCAAACACTTAATTATGGACACTATTATTATTTCAATATTTAATTTTTTTTTGCATTACACCTAAAATACATAAAATTATAAAGCCTAAAAAATTATAAACCTCTACTGGCTGAAAAGCAAATAAACGAGAAAACCCTCAAAAATTAAAATTAATGATATGTTGGCCAAAACTCTATGAAGATCAATGAAGACTGCCCACATTCTAAGAACTACATTTGTTGATACTAGCACTTTCGTGTTCCGATGATGCATTAACGTCTCATTCGCTACAATTACCTTGCGAGTTTAATGATGCACTAGTACATCATCCAATATAAAACAATCATCACTAACAATGGTAAATAATTTTACCGACACAATCAAGAACATTTATTTCCGAGCATAACGATACCAAATCAATGGTCTAAGCCTATAAAATTTTGTAAACAAAATGCAAGTGTAAGCTTAAACTATTGCACCGCTTAGTTGATGGTCCCGCGACGTTGCACAAATTATAATTAATTTCAAAGTTTAACATTAATTAATTTTTTCATTGTTCAAAAGTAACTATACAAAGGATTCCATATTATTTAAAAAAAACAAAAAAACACACCAGTTCTCCTGCATATATATGTATGCTTATGCATGTGTGTGCATATCTAATAGCCAGAATCACACTACATGGCTAGTAAGCAAAGCCTGTCTTGCCTAATATCCAAGCAATTTGGCCTATTTTCTGTATTT